>CM060874.1:691008-803508 GCA_030737845.1 Acorus calamus
AGGAGTACGACAAGCTCGTCTCCTCCCCCTCCGATCCCTTCACCCGCCTCCGCATCTTTCTCTTCTCTGATTACAGCCCCTCCGCCGCCCCGGCCGATGATAAGGACCGATGCTACGTTGACGCCCTCAACGATAGCCCCGACTTCCGCCGTGGCTCGCCGGACGTGCAGACCGAGCAGTTCTTCGGCCCCGCGGGGCTCAACCTCCACCACCTCAACATCCCGCACCATCACGTGGACCCGTCTTGGGGCAGCCCAGCTGCCCCCGCGTCGGCGGCATACTACTCCCCTGGGCAGCACCACCATGACTCGCCGCGGTGGGTGGACGAGAATCTCGTTTGGCTCCCACCGGGCCCGGTGGTCAGCGAGAAGGCCGGTTTCCCTGGGAATCTCGGGCACTCGCACAATTTCTATGAATCGAGCGGCGGTGGAGGGAGCATATGCGAGCACTGCGAGCACTGTCGGATGGTGTTCCAGAGAGGGCAGTACGGTCCCCCGCCGCCGAGTGAGTACAGTCACTTCTCCTCCAGCCAGTGCCTCGACTGCATCCGAGAGAGAGAGGCATACTTTGATAATCATGAGAGGGGGTGGGGTGGCGCTCCTCCTCACCATCCGATGAGCCATCATGTATCTGGGGTTGGGAGGGTCGGTGAGCACTACATGATGGAGGGAAACGGCAGCGTCGGGTACCCTTACGAGGACACTCGCTATGTGAATGAGGGTTTCCGTGACCAGGGGAGTCCTCACGTGCACATGCCAATGATGGATGAATGTGGTGTCCGGTATGGGAACTTCCCTCCCCCACCTTACAGCGTGGAGAATGTTTATCAGAATCAGTCTCCACATGGCTACCCTTTCCGGAGGAGGGTGTCCCCAGCCCCCATGCGTGTGGGCCCGTCTTATGAGGTTCCTCCACCTGGGCTTCATATGCCATCAAACGGAGCGGGGAGCCCCAGATTTACCTGTGTTGGAGTGGATGAGCAGAGCCCTTGGGCTGGGCAAGCTGGAATGGGTCCGTCTCACAAGATATATGGCCATGATGCACCTGCTTCTGCGGAGTATTTCCATGACCAGAGTCCATCGAATGTATTTTCGCTGGAGTCCACGCAGCGCCAGCGTATTGGGGATTTTGCAGTGCCTCCAGATGATAGGTTGGTTGCTTCTCCAGCTTCGGGTTATAGTGGCAGTCCTAAGGATGGCATAGATAAGGATGAAGTGAAGCGCATAGATAAGGATGAAGTGAAGCATGTAGAGACATCGAATGATTCAAGCGTGATTAAGACTACCTCTCCGAGGAAGCAGCAAATGGGCGGTTTTGATTCTAAGAGCCCAGTGTTTGTTGAAGAGGAAGGGAGTGGTTCAAAACTCAGTGCTGGTGGGCATGAGCAAGAGGCACTCGCAGTTGAGAATCTAAGCTACGTGTCTGAGCTGATTGCTTCAGTAAAGAAGGCCGCCTTGGAAGGTACTGAGGTGGGGGAATCCAGCGGTGCAGCGAATCCTGATGCGGTTGGTTTGC
This sequence comes from Acorus calamus, assembly GCA_030737845.1. Taxonomy (NCBI): domain Eukaryota; kingdom Viridiplantae; phylum Streptophyta; class Magnoliopsida; order Acorales; family Acoraceae; genus Acorus; species Acorus calamus. Next base: position 692,524 of record CM060874.1, read on the forward strand.
CTGTTCAAGACAGGAAAGACCCATCTCTTCATGAGTTGAACCCCATGGTGAGCATACCAAGTTGGGATTAGGATATTGTTTGAAGTATATGAAGTTTATTAGTACAGTGTTCTGTACCTGACACGGTACCTGCATTATTTCTCATAATATGTTTCTCAACTTTTTTCTACAGAATGTTCAACAAGATCCAGAGAATGACTCTGACACTGATCATCCCATTGTTTCCAAGATTGAGCCGACGCAGGCAGAGGAGGAAGCACGGGCAAGAGGGTTGCAGGTGCTCTTTGTGGTTGTATTTTGGCACGCGCAAATTCCATCTTTGTGTAGGATCTTATTTTAAGCATTTTGCTTTTAATATAGGCAATAAGAAATGATGATCTGGAAGAAATTCGGGAGCTGGGTTCAGGCACATATGGATCTGTCTATCATGGAAAATGGAAAGGTTCTGATGTCGCGATAAAAAGGATAAAATCAAGCTGCTTTTCTGGAAGGCCATCTGAGAGGGAGCGTCTGGTAGTTTATTTCTATACCTTTACTTCTTGCATTCTATTTCAAGAATGAGGGCTTTAAATCTGTTGTTTAGGGCTCTTTATATAGCTTATATAATATATTAATTCCATCCAATGATGTGGGAATTTTATCTATATCAATCACTTATAATTGGAAAAGTTCTCTTTCATACCTTTATTATGTTGGTAGTGGTAAAAAATACGAGACACTTTTTTTTAGTTCAATTTATTTTGCTGCCATATATTTTGAAATTCGGAAAGCGGATTGATCTCTGAGAAACAATAATGTTTGGGGTCCTTGGTCATCAGTATGTTAATCGGCAACATTATATGCATCGTGATAACTGGAAAATTCTGTGGATCTAGTTATTGTTTCTTGGTGACACTCTTGGAGGATAAATGGTTTGCAATGCAAGTTTTCCTCCATTTTCTTCAATTCGCTCTCCTAAACTACAGTTTATACAAATAAAATTGCAGTATTACATATTTACATGTTTGCTCACTCAGAGAAGTGTAGAAAGAAACCGCTTCTGGGATTAGTTGTCTTGCATGAAATTGCAGATATTGTTGGGCAGTTTAGGAAGGCTTCCGATGAGGCAAGCTATTAAATAGGTTTACTGACAGTATAGTTGTAGGAAAGTTGTCAAATATTGAGCCATTTATGTTTTTTTTTTTGGGTGACTCATTTATATCTGGGAATTATTCAAAAAGCTACTTCCTGAGGAGGATGTAATTGCGAATAAGTAGAATACCATTTGTGGTAAGGTCAAATCGACTTCCAAAAAAAAAATTGCCTTCATTTGGTATAATGTAGTCTTAATATGGTGCGAGAAAATGTTTTTTTTGATCAAAAGTTGACATGTTGTCTTGGTGTGACTTGTTACGTTGTTATCATTTTCTGAATTCGACACGTCACACGTTTGAAAAGTTACATACTATTACTTCTATTCAAAGAAAGTTACATGTCAACATACACATCTTGCGCCTGACAATAACACATGGAATATCTTGTTTCCTTGAACATGTTTACAGGCATATTGATAAAATTGAAGTGTGTTACGATTTTGAGGATCTTGGAAGCAATAGATCTAAAGAATAATTACACAAACACAAGGAATTTATGTGCTTAAGCAATCAATGCTTACGTCCACGGAGCACATTAGAGATCTATCTACTAAAATCGAGAGGTTTTTACAATGGCCACACAACAAAATAAAAAACCCTAGAGAAACAAAAAATATGAGATGCCCTTTTATACTAGCATCACATTAAGGGCAAAAATATCAATACACAAAGACACCTTTTATTTTTCTTAGCTCAGTGGGGGCTCAACCCCTGTCTGACTCTACGAAGCACCAACAATACTCCGCGCACATGAATCAGACTCCATAATATAACAGAGTACGTCCCTTTGTTCTTTCCTTTGTCTAATTGTCTCACCTCACTACACTAACCTCTAATGATAAAGTATTTTGTTGGTTACCAAGAAGACACTTTGTGACCCACGTACAAATACATATGTCTGCTAGGCTTATGAGCTATTATTTTATATATCATGCATTTAACATTTTACCTTATAGTAATGTTCTACAGGATTTTCAAAGAAATCTAATTGGAATACAACATGGGAAAAAATGATTGTCTGATTGATATAGGTGGATCTGAACCTGAAAATATTACTTTCACCATGATTTTTCATGCAAAGTTCTCGATTGTGAACTGTGAAGGTGATCCAGGTTTCTCCTATGAAGACAGGATTTTTTTTTCTTAAATGAAAGTAGAGGAGAAGAATAAGATATGGAAAATTGGGCAGGGATGAAGCTTGTGCATCTAGAAATCTGGCTCAAATATTTAATAATAAGACATGAAGGTTGGTGTGGGACATCTGTGGTTCATTGCTAAAGTGTTATGTGCAACTATCCACACTCTTTTCTTTTCTTTATCTTGAAGTGTCATGTCCTTCAATATATCCTTATAATGCGAAAATGTGGGAGAAGCCTGAAAAGGCTCTATATGTCGGCATTCCTCTCTATTCTAGCCCCTCCCTACACTGTGTTAGAATGTTTTGTAATGCAAGGATTATGCTTGATAAGAATCAATGTACATATTAACTATTGATGAATGTTGCTCTTGACATTTTGGGTTGTGTTCGATTGCTTCATGACTTGAGAAAATATGTAAAGGTATTGCTTATTCTGATATTTCTGAATATCAGAAGGCAATGTATTTGCTTTTTACATAATTCTCTTTAAATTGATATTTGTTTCTCTATAGCAAAGTGAATTATGTGATGATTGCTGGTGCTGATTTGGTGTTATATTGGTTTCTCTAGATTGCAGATTTCTGGAAAGAGGCTTTAATACTTAGTTCATTGCATCATCCCAATGTTGTTTCATTTTATGGGGTAGTCAGAGATGGACCTGATGGTAGTTTAGCGACTGTCACTGAATTCATGATCAATGGATCTTTGAAACAATTTCTTCAGAAGAAAGACAGGTGACTCCTCCTTCAATAGCGGAATATTGGACATTTTGTTATTTTCTCAATATCTATTGCATTCCAAGAAATAGTTGTGGAAACCTTGTTCTAATTTTTTTAAGTCTAACTCTACTTGCAGAACTATTGATCGACGTAAGAGACTCATTATAGCAATGGATGCTGCATTTGGGATGGAGTATTTGCATGGGAAGAACATTGTTCATTTTGACCTTAAATGTGAAAATTTACTTGTAAATATGCGAGATCCTCATCGGCCCATCTGCAAGGTAACTGCTTTGAAAAGATATCTTATTGCAAAGATATCTTATTGCAAAAGGGAGTATCTTTTTTTATTTCTGCTCTAGAATTATGCGCATAATTTCCACCTCGTGCCCTACCTGCTGATCCTATGTAAAATTTTGAGCAACCTGTATACATTTTTGGACTTTTACTGTTTCTCAACCAAACTTCATGATATTCTGCTCACTTAACCTTGTTGTATCCATTATTTCAGCAATGCTATTGAATCTAGATTATTCTCTGCTCATCTTTTCAGATTGGAGATTTGGGTTTGTCAAAGGTGAAACAACACACAATGGTGTCTGGAGGTGTACGTGGAACTTTACCATGGATGGCCCCTGAGCTTCTTAGTGGAAAAAGTAATATGGTTAGTGACAAGGTAAGATGTCTTTCTAACTATGGAAAAGGTGAGAATATTTTGCTCATTGTTAACCATATTATTGGTCTACTTCTTGTTAAATTAGTCTTATTTTTTTCTCTTCTGTCTCATGATTTCTTTAACTTGATGTAGATTGATGTTTATTCCTTTGGGATAGTCATGTGGGAACTGCTCACTGGGGATGAACCATATGCAGATATGCATTGTGCTTCCATAATCGGTACCAAATCTTTTTCTCTAAAATTCTTGAGATTTTTATTTTATTTCTTAGATTAATTTTGGATAGTTATCAATCATAAGAGCTCTATAAATCTGAATGTTATATACTAGATACTATGCAGTTACGACAAGTAATATTGACACACACCAAGTCTTCTTCTCATTGTATAGGCCAATCCCGTCATATTCAGATATTAAATTTGATAGGTTATTATGTTTGAGGGCTCGAAAGAATTTTCTCCTGACTGGATGTTGTTTTAAAAATGTGTCATTGTAATTTTACATAAATTCTTAACATGAATAAAGTAGCAGAGCAGTGTTGTTGGATGGATGCTTACAGCTAATTCTACATATTGAAAGTAAGTAAACCCTAGCTTATAGACCATCAATTTTCTATTAGAATTTCTTCAAAATATTGTACTTTTCTTTGATGGGACTGGGCCCAATTTATATATGTAAATGGAGGTAAATATTTTTTTTCCAAACAGTATTCTTCTTATGTGTTTTCAGCCGACTGTTTTATACTCACATGTATCTTTAATTTTTCTGTGTTTCAGTGTGCCAGTGTGCCACCTCTGTAATTCCTTTCCCCATGCTGTTGATGCAATTAAAATCCAACTACATGATTCATCTCTAACTGGTGCTGGTTCTAACCTAAACTGATTCCAGATGCACAAAAGCAGACTAAAAGTGGTATTAGGATTATAAATGTGCTTTAACTAGTTTACTGATAAGAGCTGAAGCAAACACCCCTCCTTCGCTAAAACCTTAATCAATATCATCTTCATGATATTTTTGGTCCTGGCCTTAGATGAAATGTGGTGGATTTCATTGAGCAGGTCTATAGATGGTTTGTCACGTCATCGAACCCATGTATGAATCCTAGTATTGGGTGAAGCGTGTGCAAGGCTTAAGTATTAGGTGTCAAATTCTTTTCAAAAAAGAAAGTATTAGGTGCCAAATTATATAATTGTATGCTTGTATAACACAATCCATGCATCATGCTTATCAACTGCCAAAAACATTGGTTATTCATTTTCTTTTTATCTAACAGATTGAAGTAAGTACAGTGGATCCTATCTAGTGGTTGAATTACCAAGCCCATATCTATTGTATTTGTTCAACATATCATCATCTAATTATTATTATTATTATTTTTTTTGATCAATGCTCACTACATTTCTTTGACCCTATCCATATGTTTTTTCCTCCCATTTATCTATGCCATCCCCATCAGAAGGTATATGGATGTTGCTTCATGACTGCCCTCCAATTAATGAAACGTAGCAAATTTTAGTCTCAATTTCCCTATTTATTACAAGATCGATGGTCTCTTCGCATCGGTAGAATTTCTCTCTCTAATTTACTGTGGTTTCTGGGAAATGAAAGAGGGTAAGTGGATAATCCTATCATGGGGTAAAATGATTTGACTGTCACATTCTCTAAAAAAATGGTGTGAAAGAACTTCTTTGCCTTAGGCTGGAAGGTAATTTCATCATTTTAATTAAAATGAAAGGCATTTTACAATCCAAATATGAGTCATCACATGCAAAATGTTGGATTCGTTTCTATATCTACCATTTCACACCCAGTTTGTCAGCAACCAAACCTGACTTGTGGTTGTGATTGTGATTGTATTATACTGTCTTTCCAGGCCGTGTAAAGGAAGATGATGACAAGTTGATATCCAGTGTGAGATTTTGTTAATCATGTTGGTTTCTGGTTGATGAGTTGTTCTTACTAAATACCTATTTACTGATGGATTGAGGTTTTCCACTACCACTGATCAATATTCACCTTAAATATTGGACTTTGATTTGTGATTGCTGGGTTGAGTTTTATTGGTGTTATGGTTTCCATTGGGTTCTTTTGTAGGTTGGTTGCTTCTTCTGTGTTTTTTTTATGGAGATTCCTTTGTATCACAGTTTTTAATTTAGTTTAACAAAATCAGGAAAAGTCCTTCAACTTCTTTCAATGAAAAAGACATTCATTGTACCAAAGCAGTCATTCCATAGGTTTGAAGCGGGATTTGTTTATTGGTTTTCCATTTTTGATTTTCCTGGTGCTTCAGATGTTTTACTTTGTTTACAAATTCACATATTGTGTAGGAACTGAAACTAAGATGAAGAATTAAGTCCTTATGAAGTTCTGGACACCAATTTGCACATGTCAATGAGTCTTGGATCTTATTCTCCTCATCAACCACTACCATAAAAAGTCAGAAAAAAGAACTGGCGGAGAAGAATTATGAAGACACTTCTAAAAAGAGTTTCCACCCTTTTGCCTGACCTATACTTGACCTCCTTCACCATATCTGCCAATCCAACAACTGTTTCCAAATAGTAGACAATCACATAAGCCATGTTGGAATCATCTTCAACCTACCAAAAAGAAATTTTTTTCTTCCTGTAATATCTTTCTTTCACCACTTTGCACCAGAACACCTCATCTTCCGTTAAAAAAGAACACCTCATCTTCCGTTAAAAAATTTCTATAACTAATTCCTCAATGGAGACCGGTTCATAACGTCTGGATTAAATACCTTCATTCCCTTCTTCCCCATTCTTCTACAAACCTCATCCCATTTCACCAACTGCACACCTCTTACCTCTCTCTTGGTATTCATTCCAAAGGAACTTCCTACTAACGCCATCAGTCGCCTCCAACACCCCTATAGAGAATTTAAATATTGAGAAATATGCAATGGAAGACCACTACCTTGAATAAACCTCTTATCCAAAAACACAATACCTCCCCATCCTACAAGATTTCTCTCAAACCTTTCTGCCAAAGGCACCAAGCCCGCCTGCCCAACTCTCCACAACCCCTCCTCCCATGCTCTATCCATCCCATTCACTTCAGCCTGAACCCCTCCCTCAAACTCGTTGAACACCATCTTCATCTTCACGGCCTGCATCATGTTCCATTGACCCTTCCTACACCTGAAGAAATCCAAACCATCCCCCCCCCCCCCCCCCCCCCCCCCCCACCCAACACACACACACACACACACACAAAAGTCATCTCACCACTTTGCTTGGTCCATTTGAAACCACTAAATCCACTGAGATCCACAAGATCCTGCTAGGATCAATACCATGTCCAGGAAAGCACTTCATGCCCACCGCATCCTGGACCATAATCTTGGAGTTCCTCCTCTGTACTCCAACAAAAAGGACTAGCTGAAGAGGGCGGAGTCCCCCCCTCCCCTCCTTTTTCATTGAGCTATCTGGAGAGGCCGGATAAAAAATTCTGAACATTCTAGCTGTTGGAAACCCCACTCACCACAATCTGTTTGCAATTGGGATCCAAATTCTCCACCCAACCCCAATTGTCCCAGCAATCGTCCCCATGCCTTCTGCTTGCATCTGCCATGGCTGAACCAGTCAGTGCTGAGAGAGGTTGGTTTAATACCTTTTTCAATGAGAAATTAATTGGATCCAGTGTGACCCCAACCTGACCAGTCCTTGGCACCAGCCTGATTTGTTTAACCCTTGGGACACGCTTGCTTTAGATGAGTGAATGGTTGTTCACACTATGCTTAGAGCTTACATTCTAATTTCGTAGTCACTTCCACTCAAACTCTACTGTTGCTCCTTTCTATTCTTTTGGTAGTGTTTAGAAATGAGTTTGAAAAACAATATTTCATTCAAAGCATATTTGAAATTAGCTTTTGAGGAAACTCTACTGTTATATTCCTGGAAGCTGTTTTTTATAACTAAAAACCGCTTTTCGCTTTCAAAAGTTGGGACCTCTGGAGGCGTTTGGAAATGAGTTTGAATTAAATATGATTCTTGCAAAAGCAGAATCTCTAAACGCTGTCAAAACTCGTTTCCAAAAATACTTTCTTATAGAAATTGAATGATTTCTCTCTTCTTAGGGAGCATTGGAAACGAGTTTTGATAGCTTTTAGAGATTCTGTTTTACATGAATCATATTTAATCCAAAGTTGTTTCCATACGCCTCTAGTGGTCACAGCTTTTGACAAAAGCATAAGACCATTTTAGTTTAAAAACAACTTTTTAGGAATTTAACAAGAGTGAGCTTCTTGAAAAACTGTTTCCAAATATTGCTTTTAGTGAAATGATAATTTTCAAACTTGTTTCCACATGTAGACTTTATTACATAATGTGATTGACTATATTTCTTAAGCACATTAAGTAAGGTAATATTGAAATTGCAACCTTGGTTATGAGTTTATCTTAAAATGGAATTCATCATGTCAGATCCATATTCTGTGTCAGAGCTATTATCTGGATTTTATGCACTTTGGACTGATCAGTCTGACATATTAGTGTGATTTCTGTTTTTTTTCTTCTATTTTACCTGAGGAGATCAATTGGCTTTCTTTCATTCAAAATCTGTAGCTCTCACCACTAACAAGGTACTCTTAGTTGTCTTCACATACATCAGTTTCAACTTCCAAAAACTGGTAGGCATTCGTGAATGCCAATTTGTTTGTTTCTTTAATTGGGGGATATTTTATGCATATACAAGTGATACACTGATTGCCTTGATTTTTAAAGTTATACTGTGTGTAATTTTTTGAGTTTATTCTTATTAAGGACCTTATGGATGTCCTCCATGTTTCTGTAGGAGGAATTGTGAACAAAACGTTACGTCCACAGATCCCCTCATGGTGTGATCCTGAATGGAAATCTTTAATGGAAAGTTGTTGGTCCTCTGATCCAGGGGAAAGACCATCGTTCGCTGAGATTTCTCGAAAGTTAAGGAAAATGTCTGCTGCAATTAATGTGAAATGATGGGTTAAACTATGTGTATTCACATTTTGTATATTTCCCGTTTGTTGAGAGAAAATAGACAAAAAGTCAAAAACGATAAATTCAAGAAAAAAAATATACAGTTTAATACATACCATGGGTATGTATATATTGAAGCACTTATTCTGCTGCCTTGATCAATACTATGCACCCACATTGGAGTATGACGTGGAAGGCTGCAAAACTAATTGGGGAACATGAATTCCTATTCATAATGTGAGTTCATTGTTGTCTATTTTCAGTCTTATTGACCCATCATCACAGACTTAGGTAGCAGTTTTGAATAATATATTAGAAAATGTTATTTATTTTACAGGATTCACTTTCCCCCTCCATTTTGGTGCTTATAGGATTTATCTTGGATGATCTACAGCAGCTGTTCGGACCAGGTATGGTTTGGCTTCATCTTTTGGAAGATACTGGTATACAAGGATGTATAATTTTTTTTTGTTCTGGTACATTTTTCTACCCTTATTTGGAGAATATTTCAGATATGGACTGTTATTAATACTGTATTTTTCGATAGACTATATCAGGATATCTTCCTGCTCAAATTGTATACATGAGAACCAATTAGATCTTTTTTTAATAATCTTATTATTTATTCCCTGATGTTTAACATTGGGATGAAGGTTTACTTTTGTATATTGCGTTCTCCAATGTTTCATAGGTGCTTGTGATATATAAAAACCATATTGTTCTCTTCATAAGCGTATCATAATGCACCCATATTGGGGTGTCTGGGTTGATAGGCAGTATAGGTTTTGCAATTGCAAATTCAATGATCTTCGCTTGCCCTACTTTATTGACCATTTTACAAGTCTTGTGACAGATACATGATATTAGGGTAGGTCATATGAGCAGTCCTGTGTCACCATAAATTTCACTTTGCTTTGTTTTTCACATTGAATATTAGGTGAGCAATCCTTAGCTTGGGACTTGGGTTGATATAAGGTTGTAATCTCTTGTCATAAACAGTTACCATAAGTCTGATTGTGCACTAGGATCGATTGGCTCGAGCAGAGATTGTGGTGAATTCTACTGCTGGGGATGCAGGTGATGATTACAATAGTGAAAATATTGAAATTCTGTTGTGTGACTAGATCAAAGGCCTTAGCTTTGTGATTTTATTGATGCTTGATGCATCAGTTACACTGCATGTCCAATTCTGTTTTCCTACATGGAAGAATACCTGACTGCTTGATGGTTGTGACTTATAAAACTTCTTGGCCCTGGTTGCCCAATCTAACAAGGGAAAATTCAGGTCAATAAGATTGTCGGTTGAGGTTGAGCAGTTAACGAGTAAAATGTCAGTTTAGTGTTCATTCTCATTTTTCTTTTGTTGGAACACACAGGAAAATTGTGTTTGACATCGATCATTCCTGGAGATTCTAGGCAAATATATTTCTTCAGGAACTTAATTCTTGGGAAGGAGGAATTCTTTTTCTTGGCCAGAGTTACCCTACTAACCTTTATTGGTGCATGTTTAACTTAGGACGATTTGAATCACATTCGGTCCAACCCTATTATTGGACATGTTAGGGTTGGGGTTATGGGGTCTGGTTTAACATGAATCCAAACCCGAACAAACAATATAATTTGGGGTGGGTTTGGATAATTCAGGTAGTAGAATGGTGGGGTTATATGGTCCAACCCGAATTGGATGAGGATGAGATCCTCTATGGTGGGCCATAGGGATTTGGTGGTGTGCTATGGATTTAGTTAGGGGTGGGGTTACATGGTTCAACCCGCAGGATGGGAATGAGATCCTCTGTGGTGGGTCACATGGACCTGGTGGTGTGCCATGTAGGCAGGCGCAACACCACTAGGTGGTGGCTGCATCACACAATGTTTCTTTAAACAATAATGTTTTTGAGCCCCAATTGGTAGACTCCATCCTAAGTCCCATGAGGTGGCAAGTTTGAATCACCCATATTATCCCTCCTAACTAACCTCACCATTTTTTCCATAACCGATTCAATAAATGCCGAGGCAGTTACGATTTGGCTGATTATTTTCCTTTTTGAAGATACCAATTCAATTGCATGTTCAAAAAAATAAAAAATCACGAGTTTCATCTTTTCTTTTTAGCGATTGATTTGTCGTAATGAAAACAAACATTAATTTCATTTTTCAATCAGATCTGATTGGCGGAGAAGAAAAGATTCAGATGGATTGGTGGATTTGAAAACAAACATCGAATTTTATTTTTATTTCAGTTCGATCAGTGGAGAAGATAGTAATTTTGATTCATTTAGTTTTTTTTGTGACCAGTTTATGGTGCAGACAATGACAATCCATTCAGATTAGTCCTTTTTCGATCTGAATACATTATTTTGATTTTGATTTTGATTTTTCGTTATCCCTTTGAATCATTATATACATGTATTGAATCTGAATTTCATTTTAAATCAAGATACAGGTCATGTATCTTGATTTACATGTATTGTTGTGTACCAAGTATGATATGTACAATCGTTTATGATTGTATGTTTGTATATAATTATGCATAATGTGTCATTCATCATATTTTTTAGCTTTGTATCAGCTTTATTCGACTAATTCAGATTCAAGATTTTCAAATACAGTGCACATTCACTTGTATGGAATGTGTATTTGTTAATTCAAATTCTAGGTGCCTGTATCTTAATTTGACTTTCAACCCATTTTTTAAAGGTATTTATTAATTCAAATTCCAGCCTGTATCTGAATTTGAATTCTAACTTATTTGTTCAAAGTTAATTTTATTTTTATGGATTTGATTAATGTATAATTGTTTAATATTTAATTGTTTATTGTTGGCATTTTGAAGACTTTTTATGAATTTTATGTGCAGTTTTCAGTAGCATGTAGACCATATTCATTTAGATTTTCAGATACATTATTGTATCTTAATTGATAACATGTGTTTCATGTTTTTTTTTTCATCGGGCAGTGATGGTGTTTTAGATTTTTTTTAAACATGTTATGTTAGGAGAGGATTTAATGGTGCCACCTTATGTGAGATTCAGTTACGTGGTTTAATGAGGATATTAGTTAGTTGGAATGGTAGTTTGTCATTGTTATTTTGGTGGTTTGAAAAAGTCAAATAGGGAACCAATAAAAGAGTGCCACCTATTGAGGCCTATAAATGGAACTTAATTTCTGGGGTTTAAGTAGCAGCACTGTTTTTTAAATTCTAGAAAATATCTCTATTCATTATTATATTTCAATTTAGTTGGCCTAAATTTTTATTACATGATTGTTATGCTACCTAATATTTCTATTGAAAATTGTAGCGGTTGCATTTCGAACTTAAATGAACCACAAGAAGGTCAAAAAATTGTCACCAAACAAGCTAACCAGACCACTAAATGTCCTTTAAACCAAAAGATTTGAGTGCCCTAATTTCCAATGTCAAAGTGCCTTGTCCTAATAAAAATGTGACCAAATGCCTCACAAGGATCCAATTCCCTAAAAGCTAAACCATAGTAATTTTAAGAACATTGATAGTTCAGGTATGTCTGCTCCATGGTCTCCATTCATTTATTATTATTATTATTTGAACGGTGAGGCCTTCTTTTGCAAACTTCTTCTTGGAGGAATATGCAATTATTATTCTGCACTATAAAAGATTTTTCTAATAAAATCTTATTTGAGTTTATGATAATAAACCTTTCAATGAAAATCCTGTAGTCTTGTACATGTTTGGATTAAGAACTCCTCCTTTGTCCTTTGTTTAGGGTTAGGTACCAAATATAATTCAGAGGTGCCTTATAGTTTGACCTTAGCTTCACATAGATATTTCTTTTTGGCTGACAAGTGGTTTGTGGACTAAAGAAGCCAATTACCAACCCTGAAATATCAAGGAGTTAATATTCTAGCGATGGCCTTAACAACTATTCACTTTTAGGTTTTGACAATGTATTTCCTTCCTTTGAAGGCCAGAAAATTTAATAATTGAAGAGTCCGGGGCTGAATCTCTGACTTCAATTGAGACTGACACATGTTAACATATGAGGTTTGTGGCGACATTTTTAGTCATGTTAGGGACCAATGAGACCTGATGGCTTCATTAATTTGACCAAGTGTTTCAACAAATTTCTCGTTAGTGTACTAAATTGAATGGACAATCTAATGTTTAGTTTTTTTAGTAAAACCTTTAGATACTTTGATACATTTCAGATGGAGGTAGTCCTCACATATTCAACTGCCCAACAAACACCAACCACCAAAAGAAAATCAGCATTGCAGACAGTCATCCATTGCACTGAAAATTTCATCAATCATCCATCATGTACTTAGGTGATGTATCATGTTTACATGTCAATCCTTTATTGAGTGTTGATGACTCTGACTAGATCCAACACTGACTGAATCCAACCCCCAAAAAAATCCTGATGTTCTTGACCTATCTCAACCCATATCAGATTTATTTGCACTCCAACTTTGTCTTCCTTCAGCCTTGGTCAAAAGCAACTATTACCTTCAAAAACCGCATTTCATGAATCAAACTGAACTATTTATAATTTCTTATTCAAAGAATGTCTTAATGTGCATAGAATATGAGAAGTTTACATGTTAATTTTTAATTGGAAAATGGTGACTCATGACCACCCAGTCTTGACTAAATCTGAATCCAAAAGAAATCCGGATGTTTTACACTTTTTCAACCCATATCATACTTATTAGCCTTTGTCAAAAGCAACTATTACCTCCAGAAACCGCGTATTATATCATGTTTCAGATCTCCAATTCATTCTTGTTTTTTCTGCTCTACTGGTCCCAGACCATGGTTTGATTTACTCAATAAACTAAGATCACAGGTCAATCATTTTGGATGTTTGATCTTATCTTCCAAATCCCACTTTAGGTTTGTCTTGTTCCTTTGTTAGTCACCCACAGATGTATAGTTTTTATTTATTAATACCTGTTTTGATCATCTCCCCTATCACTACATGACTTTCAAAGGCAAGATTGACTTCCTCATGGTGGTTTGTCCCACACAAATGCCACCTGTTTCTCCACTAAGGTCAAATGGGCTGACGCCATTTGGTCCCCCCACAGTACTTTCCACACATCTGATTTGTAAATTGTAATACCTGCTCTCAGGATCTAATTTAAATTTTTTTCTTAAAAAACCAACTAATTTTTTGATCTTGGTCAATGCTGGCACGTGAGACCCAACACGTGTAAAGATCACTTTGAATTTTGAAATATACATTGTTTCATGAGTATTTGAGTAAATCACTTTGAATTTTGAAATATACATTGTTTCATGAGTATCTGAGTATATAATAAGATAACATTGTATATACTGGCATGTAAAAATAACTGTAGAAGCATCTCAGTATATCAACGACCTTTAAAAAATTAAGTTCCTCTTTAATTAAAGTTACGAGTTTGTTTTATAGAAATCAATAATCCAGATTCAAATCTGTAAATTTACCTGATTCACTGATTTGGTTTATTTTTATATTTATGTATCTGGGATTTTTTTGACAAGTGATAGGTTGGTACTTGGTAGACATAAATTTCACGTATGTCAGCCTATAGAACCAAAAGCATTGACATATTTGGGTTGCTTGAAGAAGAGGGATGTGAAGGAGAATTTTTGTTTTGTGGGATGTGAAGTCACCTTGAATTCTTGAAAGGGATGAGGCGTTGGTTACTTGGTTTAAAGGGACCAACAAAATAGATGATGTGATGATTGGCCAATTATTTGACACATAAACGTCATTCTGATCTCTCTGTCTCTCCATTCTGTGACGATATTTTTTTTCATTTTGAAATATTCATTAAAAAAATTGACATATTAATAACCAAACACAGATCACAGTGACAAAAAAAAAAAAAAACATAAAACAATAAGACGTCGACAATAGATTTTCCATCACGAGACATCCAAAGAAAAAAAAGGGATTTAGATAAACTATGATGTTTTAACCCTACTTTTGGTATAGGAATAAAATAACTTAAGATATAGTTGAAAACTTGAAATTCTAATATGTTTATAAATGCTCATGTTTGTCGGCAATGATTTTATGTGAGGTGGAATATGAAATAGATTTGAAGTCTTTATCAAGGAAGTATAATAGAAAGGCTGAATAAACCTATTCTTTTTAGATTTAATCATTTATTCAAGGTTAAACTGATTAGCTATCTACGGTTCCACAACCCAACGACAGTGTACCATAAATGAAGGTCTTCCAAGTGGTTACGTTTGAATATGCAAATCTTATATTTCCTATCAATAAATAAAAAAAAACCTATTATAATTTTTGTTAGATTTATAAGATGTTTATAATTAAAGCCTTTTTCACTTTTGTCAAAAATTGGGATCGCTGGAATCGTTTAGAATCGAGTTTAAGTATAATTCCTATAAATGTATAATCTCAAAAAGTTATTTAAATTCATTTCCAAACACGTCCATAGTCATTATCACTTTCGATCATTTTTGTGGATCTCATCCATTTTTTTCATATTAGAATATATACGAATACAACAAAGCGTATACACTACATTAAATGATTTCATCAAGTGTGAGTGTAATATCCCCATCATGTGACTCAACACTAGATGTTTGACATGTCATCAGTTTGTTTGACGATGTCATGGAGAAAAACACTCGTGCACCTGTAATAATGTGACACATGATCCACTAGGCATTTAAGTTGCGCTCTGCATTAGCACCACAAACTATTTGACATACTAATCCTTGAATTTTGACTGGTTTGTATATTTAAAAGGGGCTTACGCTTAATTAATCTTCCTGTAGTTTTTGTGTGTATAATCACCATCCTTATTTAATTACCTGTACTCTTGGTGATTATAAAAATGCATGTGAGAGAGATTCCAGGGAAGAGACAGACAAACAGAAGAAACCCTAGCCGTTCTATCATTCTTTTCTTTCTTTGTGACCTTTGTATCCCCTTTAAAACACCTTTCCAATAAGAAAACCATTATATATATATATATATATATAGATGAGCCAAGGACTTTGAATCCTCCTCTTTTTTTTCCTTCTTGTTTTGCAATACTAAATTCTCAAGAAGCTGGTGCTTTAGTTTTTTATACCTTTCTCTTTTAGGTTTACTCTTCCAACCCACCACTCTTCCAACCCACCGCCACGGTTAGTCTATTTGAAAGGGCAGACACCAAGTTGTGATGGAAAAATTAAGCATATTAATTATTAGTGAACAAAATTTGGCATTGAAATGCTGCGATTTTGTAAAATTCAGTTTAGAGCTCGTTTGGTGACTGAAATCCCCACAACAATTGTAGAACTCTAGGCACACAAAGTAGGTCACAAACCCTAGCTAATCCTGACCCTAGGCAAATGCAAAGGAAAATTAATTAAGGGGTGTTAATTTTTTTTGTGTGGATATATACTTATCAAAGTCTAACCATTTTAAAGGTTTGTCTAGAGTTTTTTTTTTTTGCTTGTGAGATATCATAATTTTGAAAACTTTGGTTTGGTTTGCTAAGGTATAGTAAGACCCAAAATATGATTTCCATGGTTCCCCCATACAGTCGGATGTTTAAAATTTCCTCTTAATGAATCTATGAACACCATTGGCTTCGATGTCTCATCAAGCTTCTTACAACTTACAAGGAGCATCATGTGATATTTTACTTAATTAGTTATCTATTCATATATATATACACTGTTAATTTGATCATGTGACATGAATATACACTGTTAATTTGATCATGTGACATGAATACATTCAAAATAAACTCATAGGAAAACTTATTGATCATGATTTCAAGAGAATGCAAGGCTAATAAAAAATAATAATATTTCTTTATTTCGTTGTATGAAAGCCGAGAATTATTCCTAGTTGCTCTTCGATCCTGTCATTTAATTCTGTACAAGCAGTCAACACTAGCTAGTGTATTGTTTGGAATTGATTTTAAAGAATTCAATTGTACAAAAATTTTATTGTTTTTTTAATCAAATTAATGCAAGGGAAGTGATGATAGACTATGAAGGCTTAATTTGGAAAAATTAATAATTAATTTGTCGACCCAAAAGTTATATTTTCATAAAAAAAACCCCGGAGGTTTACTATCATTTCATCTATATTATCAATTTAAATATCTTAAAAATAAAAACAAAAATTAATTAATCCTATTTAAATCATATAAAATTTTATATGAAAGACATGAATACAAAGCATACATTTATATGAATATACCCACCACCTGTATAAATGACACATATAAATGCATATACTTTTCATGTGTCCGCAAGTAGGATTGTGTGTATCAGTACTATGAATTATTCGAATAGGCACAATGATAAAATGCTCTAAACTTTTTCAAATATTCAAAAAAGCATTGTAACCGGTTACCTCCTAAATACATATTTTTGCTCATTGAACTGTGCATTTAATTAATATAAATCCATGCATTTATTTAGCTAATTTGGATGCTTTTTATATCACACATTTTTTATAATTTAAAAACTAATTTGGATTTTCGGTGCTGTATTTACACCCAAAGAAACATTTTTTGCACACTTGCGGAATATGACAGTGGGAAAGGCCTATCCGTATAAGTTAAACTATCATACAATTCACCTTGGGAACACAAATCAAACTTAATTATTCTCTTAGTTTTGTGTTGTTAATTGTCTCTTAATATACATAACAACCGCTGCTTTTGTAAAGCAAACCGTGATTTCAGCCCGAAAAAGAACAATGAAGGAAAAAAGGTGAGAAGCTTCCAAACAGGTACTTCACTGAAAACCCTAGAAAAGATGGCTACAAATACCCTAGAATAATATACTATATCCACCCCCCCGTTGAATAACAACCAGTGGGGACAATCTTCATATTCTTCCTTCCATCCCCCCAAACACCATCTCCTTTTTCTTCCTATAAATCTCCTTTCAATATCCCAGTTTTTCTTCAACACCTGATGCTCTAACTTAATTTCCTTTCTAGAGAGAGAGAGAAATATAAATATGGGCAGGGCACCTTGTTGTGACAAGGCGAATGTGAAGAAGGGACCATGGTCACCTGAAGAGGATGCAACACTCAAGGCCTACATTGAAGAACATGGAACTGGAGGCAACTGGATTGCCCTCCCTCACAAGATTGGTCAGCCCCAACTCTCCATTTTTTTTTGTTTGTGTGTGTGTAGAAAGAATTAAAGAGACTAGAACACAAAACTCATAGAGGGTTAATTTTCTTTATATTTGATATTGATCAGGACTGAAGAGATGTGGGAAGAGTTGCAGACTCAGGTGGCTGAATTACTTAAGACCCAACATCAAGCATGGAAGTTTCTCCGAAGAGGAGGACAACATCATATGCAGCCTCTACATCAGTATTGGAAGCAGGTCTTTAATCAAACCTTAATTAATCTGTTTTACTTATCATATATGCACATATTGTTCTAATAATTATGTTAATTAATACAATCTTTCACTAGGTGGTCGATCATTGCAGCGCAATTGCCCGGTAGGACGGACAACGACATAAAGAACTACTGGAACACCCGGCTCAAGAAGAAGCTCCTCGGAAGAAGAAAAGGTCCCCACTCTCGTCGGTCATCGGACGATCAAGAATCCAACAAAGATGGTGACAATCAGGGTTTGAGTTCGGCTGCCATAGAAAGGCTTCAGCTCCACATGCAGCTCCAAGGCCTAAAGAGCCCCTTCTCCTTCTACAACCACCCCGCGCTTTGGCCAAAGCTCCACCCTCCTCTCGGGGAGTCGTCTCTCTTACAAGATCAATGTAACAATACCAACACTAGCATTGCTGACCCTGCCATGGCACACCAATTCCCTAGCACTTCGATAGATCCACCTTCGAGACATGCTATCAATGATTTTGCACCAACTCAAATGGTTCCAAGCCAAGATGAAGAACAAGGAGGTATGGTGAATTCAGCGAATGGGTTCATGCAAGATGAGATTGATGAGTTGCTTTTTGGTAGGCAAGGGGGCCAGGAAGAGGATGTGCAGTTCAGTGAGCTTGATTGCTTGAAAGAAATGGACTACGAGAGGAACAGCTTGAATTGGTGGGCTAACAATGACTCCGATGTGAGGTATTCGTCGCATTCGTGGGATTCGGATTCTTTTCTTCCTCCACCGGACCAGATCTTTCAAGAGTATGTGATGGGTTATCATGTGCAATGAATAATAATTTGATGTTAATGAACACGTACCTTTTGTCATAGACAATGAGAGATAGGGAGAGATGGAAATTGAGATTATAAACATCCTGGATTAATGATGAGATGTAAATGTGTGAATAAGAATAATATATATTCTTCTCAACATGTTCTACTAAACCTGTATCTTTTTTTTTTAAATCCTTAACAGATTAGGTTTTTGTGGTTTTAATTCCAAGAGCTAGTGCCTATATAAATCTTGATATTAGTAGTATGTAATTTCTAATACTATTATGTTAAGCATATCATATATACAATTGCATGATTGTTTGGTTCTTGTTAGCTTATCTGAACTTTAAGAACAGAATTACACTAAATGTACAAATTGCAGAGTCATTGCTCCCAAACATGGTCTAGCATCTTATATTAAGTTACTTTTAAGTAATTCATGAACCTATATATTCTCAGCTGTTGTGTATGTAAGTGTATGTTTGAACTCTTGTATGAGGAGAATACTTCATGATTCCTCACTTTAGTACCTGAAGGTCTAATAAATTCATTATTTATAACAACAATGATCTCTCTCTATATCTCTCCCTCTAAACACTTGCTATACAATATAGGTTTTTGTTAGGTTTTTAATCCTTCTGATTATGCAATTTCAATGGTATTCTATATATATGCACCACCTTTTTTTTTTTTTTTTTGTTATTTGATTTTTCAGTCTTTCTATTGTTTCTTGTATACAAAGGTGTAGAGAGAGACTATGAGAAAGGAAGAAGAGGGAGTGAGAGAAAAACTATAATTAACTGACTATACATTTTGAATGATTTTCAGTGAAATTGAAAGCACAGTCATCGTATTGATAGAACCCAGGAGTTTGAACCCGTAGATCAATAATTGACGAAAGAATTTACAACCAACAGATATGGGTTCAGTTCCAGCTTTACCTACCAAGTTTTTTTATATATAAACCTCTAATATCCTCATTTTCTCTGGCAAGCCTACATTGTTGCCAACTGCTATGGCAAGCCACTGGGGTCCTCCAAAGTGCACCATTGTTTCAAAGTTTTTACATGAAGGAAGTAAATCAAGTCAACTCAATAGCATGCATCTCTTCAAATATGTCTAAGACGAAATCGCTAATATACAAGCAGGAGGTAGGAGGGTTCACTTGGGCTCTTCCCCCTCCTCAACGGGCATAATGTAAATCCAATGATCACTCTTGTACAGAGGCCGGGATGGCAGACAAATGACCTAGTGAGGTCGTGGGCATGGTAGTTGACCCGGTCAATGGCCGTATCATGACTTGCATGATATGGTTTAAGAGCAAGTGACAAAATGAAGGGGTTTTGCACAATCTTATGTACCTTCTCTCACATACCATGTATACCTTTGATAGTTTACACAATATGTCGTGTGGTGGGTCTATCAACGGATCACGAGTTGATCAAAATTCAATTCAGACTTGATCCGATAAAATACGTAAATATCCGATCTAATGGACCCGACAATCAAAACGGGTCAGGGTTTGAGTCCACTCCGACCCGATCCTATAGACCCGTTAGATCCGATTTACTTAACTCAAATATTATGTGAGTTTTTTAATTTATGATCCAATCTAACATTCATGATTCAACCAAACATTTATAACTAAATATTGAATAATTATTTAAAATTTTAAACATTTGCAATATTTTTACAATTGTTTGACTTCAAATAGAAGTATAATAATTCAAACTGTATTTCAAATGTTCCCTCATAAAATATTTAAAAATTAGAATAGTGAAGAAATATTTATAATATAATATACTCTATTAAAAAAAAAAGAAACCATTACATGCTCCTAAGAAGTTCTTTAACTTTTTTTCGTCTGACATGAGCTTGTTAATGGGTTGACCCGACCCGACCCGACCAGAGATCCGATATGGACCTGACACGAAGGACCCGACAGTCAAACGGATTAGATCCGGATCTACCCTAATCCAACCCGTTGATGGGCCTAGTGATGACCTGCATGCCGTCGGTCCATACAGTTTATAATTAACACATGGTTCCATGAGGGAAAAAAAAATGGAATCTTCCTTATCCAGTTTTTTTACTTTTGAAGAAAAATTTTCTAGAAATATTTCTAGCTTGAGCATGAAAGACCTTTGGCAAACACACATCGGTGTCCCAGTTAAACGACTCTTCGACAGACTTCTTCATCTTCTTCGCAGCTACGTGTAGTCATTTTAAGGAGACATGTCACATCCTTTCTTGTGGAGTTTTGAGGCTCTACTAAATGGATTATCACATAACAAAGTGTCTGGGAGGAGTTGAAGGTCATCAAGAGGACAGAGAAGGGGATATATATGTACTCTAGACAGGTCTCTATCAACCCTCCAGAACCATGTTTAGACAAGGACTCAATAGAATGAGTTAAATGTATTCCCCTTTATGGTGGAAAATCCAGATATTGATCATCTAGCAATTAAATTGTCTAGATGGATGCATCTTTATGTTTTATTGTAGGGTTCCGTCATCCAACCATCTCTAAAGAGCTAACTTTTGATATGGTTGTCCTAATTATTTATAATTCTGTAATTTTGTAAACTTAAACTTACAGGATGGGGTTGTCTTAATTATTTATAAATTTGTAATTTTGTGAACTTAGTGATATATACAATTTCACCTACAAAATTTTTTTGTGGTACCCTTGTAAACATTTCAATCAAAATATATTGTGAAAAATAAAATAAGGATTTTTTTGTACAGTTTTTTTTTAACGTATGATATTGATGGGGATCGAATTCAAAATGTTGATCCAAATATAAATCTTAATCAAATTAAATATGGCTTTGATTTATATTACCTCACACAAACATTCATTAAATGCATGTGGATATTTAATAAGTAATCATGTATATTTAATCTTAATCAAATCCATGGGACTGGGACAAACAGGTGGAGGTAGTCTTCTCAGCTCGACCGTAAAGTTAGTCACGGAGGGTCATATCCAAAAAAAAGAAGAAGAAGTAATGATGTATATGCTTATTTGGATTAGCAAATGATTTTTCTTTTTATAAAATTTATCATAAAAGATATATACAATTAATAAGAGTTTACACTTATTTTCTTCAATGTACATGATTCATTACAGGAAATATACACTTTAAAAAAAAATGTAACCCTGCAGGGGTTGTAAAATGAATCCATATACATATTGACTGCACTAGCATTACCCAAATGTTTTAAAAAATCTGAAATAATGTTATACACCTAGGCACTTAGCACAAGGTAAATATTTGTTTGGGCTGGGTTGTGACTGGGCCAGGATTATCTTCTTTGAACATGGCCGGATACAAGTCCAATAGCTGACGTTTTGCTCTCTTCGTCTCGTAAATGAAGAATTCACCGTTGTGGCCCCATTTTTGTTTTATTTGGCCCTGATTTTTTTCCCGGATTATTATTAAATATATTAAAGGTATTTTTGTTGCTTTTGTTTTATAGTATTGATTTACTCAGTCTATTTTGTAGCTCATTTTAAAGTCTCATATGCTATGATAACATAATATATATTGCGCTATTCATAGTGTATGGAGTTTTATTATAGTATATAGAACAAATTATTTTTATTTTTTTTATTTTAAAAAATACACTAATGTATCTTAACATATATTTCATTTCATGTAACATAATGTACTTCATTTGGAGAGTTTATGATAAAAAAAAAAACTGTTTGAACTATAATTGGGGCTAGCTGCAATGAGGTATCATTTTTCTTTGTTTTAAGAGTAGTCTAGTCTTTTATTCTTTTTTATTTGTACTCATTAATTTATAATTCTAACATGATATGATATCGTAGCTTGAATCCAATTTTTTAAAATCACTTTATTATTCTTTATTTCACACTTTTACCGTCTAGTTGACGGACACGCCGTCTGTGTGCTTCACATAGTGTTTGCATGCTTGCGCTGTACCTTTCCCCGCTGCGCCCCAGCCGCGTCGCATCTGTGCCTTACTGTGCTGCCCACCCCCCGTCCACGGGCCCAGCCCCGCACGCCCAATCGTGCCCATCGTCAGCACGCACCTGCCCCGCGCGCATAGCCTGCTTGTCAGCACCCCTGAGCACCGATCCGCGCCAGTACACACTCCCAGTCGCGCACGCCCGCTTGCTTCTGCGCGCCTGCCTAGGCTCCCAGCCGCATCCACCAATGTTCCTTCGCGCCCGGTCACGCCCGTTCGCAAACGCCCACGCACGCCAACGGCATTGTCCGTGTTATTTGCACGGAATCCGCGTGCACCATGAAAAGGGTTGGGAAATGCCCCTATTCAAATGGCAAAGGCCCCTGTTCGGATGGATTAAAGCCAACTCGGATGGTTCCCTCAAAGAGGACAGGGCGGGATACGGTCTCTTGTTGCGGGATCACTCCGGTCACTTCCTCTTGGCGGAGGCCACACGCACTCGAGGACACTCCATCAATTTTTTGGAGCTTTTAGCCATTGGGCGATGTCTCAAGCTCACACTGGAACAGGGATACATAATCTATGGGTAGAAAGTGACTCTATTGTGGCCGTTCACTGGATAACAAACGAGTTTCATCGTCCTATGGAAGGTTCGCAGATTACTTAAAGCCATCCTTCATGACAGTGCATTGATTCCCAACACAAGGTTTACTCACATTCATAGAGAAGGCAATGGCCCCGCGGACTTGCTTGCTAGTTGGCGTTCAACAATGGGAGTTACAAGGATTCTTCTAGAGCAGGTTTGGAGCGAACTGCAATCCTTAATGAATAAAGACAGTAGTGACCAACCTCACACCATGGAGAAGCTTAGGTAATTCTTTTTTTTTTTTGTTGAATCAATTATACTCTAACAGGAGGGCCCCGTCTCTATTACCTCCAATGGGATATACTGTAATTGTTACGACCCTTAGCTTATTGTATTATCATGAGACATTTGACGGGGTGAGGTGGATGCACAAGCCCAGTTTACTGGGGTTGTTCCCTCACCTCACTCACTATCTTGTTTCATTGATAAGTGAATTTTTGAATCCTCTGGATGTACATGTAAATTTGTTCATGGAATATAGCTTTCGGTTTAATGACCAAAATAAAAAAAAATGATAGCCTATAAACCCTCCTTACCATAAAAATCCCATGCCACAACAACTTCTGATGACAATAAATTACAAACAAACAAGTGATATCTTATAATCAGAAACTCAGAAAACATAATTCTTACTCGATCCAATACAATCTTACCATTCCATTTCCATCCTCAGAGGCATTCCAAGAATATCTTTATTCCATATTAATTTATTACTGTCACACATTACTACCCAAACTTCAATTTCATGTACGCCAGTCCCCTACAGCACCTTCTGACCACCACCAACTTTCACATGTCCACGTTCTGAAATCAACCCCAACAGTTTCTCAAAGTTAGCGCGCGAGCTCCCCCCGCCATCGACCGCGCGCGCGGCGTCATCCGCGCGCGCCCGCGCCCTCTGCCTCATGTCCTCCCCTACTAGAGACCGAACCACCACCTCCAGCGCCGCCTTCACCGCCTCCTCCGACACAAACCCCGCGTCGAATCCGATGCCGATCCCCCACTCGTGCGACACAACCCGCGCGTTGATCCGCTGGTCCCCGATGAAAGGCCGCCCGATCATGGGCACCCCTCCCGCCAGGCTCTCCAACACCGAATTCCACCCACAGTGGGTGACAAAAACCGCCACAGCCCGGTGGGCCAGCACGGCCCGCTGCGGGGCCCAGCCCACCACGAACCCCCTCCCCTTAACCCGCTCCAGGAACCCATGGGGTAGTTTGGCCCGGCTCGCGTCTCTCATGGACCACAAGAACGGAACCCGGGCCGACTCCAGCCCGCGGGCCAGAACGGCCAGCTCGTGGGCCGGTGGGGTCATGATGGTCCCGAAGCTTATATACACCACCGTCCGCGGCTCGTGCCGCTCGAGCCATGATAGGCAGCTTTCACAGTCCGGCTCGAGCGGGAGCGGCGCGAGGAGGTTGATCGGGCCGAGCGGTAGGCATTGCTTGAACTTTGTCTTCAAGTCGGATAAAACGGCGGGATTGAGCCCATCGAACGTGTTGAGCACGACGAGGTCGGCCCGGTGGATCTCCCGGCCCATCGTGTGAAGCAGCCGCGCGAACACGGAATCGAGCCTGCCCGACACGACCCCTTCGGGCAGGTCCCGCACGCGCAGGCCCGACAGGCCCGGCACGAACTTAAGAGTCATCTCCTCGTCACACCGGGCCGGCATGACCCGGTCGCGGAGGAGGTCGGTGTACACGTGGGAGGAAAGGCTGCACGGCCCGCCCGTCCAGAGGGAGACCCAAACCGCACCGACCTCCGCTGCCAAGTCCCCCGCGAAGGACAGGAAGCTGTCGCTGATGATGAAGTCGGCGCGTGCTGCTGCAGAAGCCATGGCGGATCTGAAGTTGTCGGGGGTGACTTTCATGAAGAGCTCGACCTCCTCTTCCGGGTCGGTCGGGGAGGGGACATAGTCGTCGGGCGCGCCGTCCGAGACATCGTGGAGGGTGAGGTTGGGGAGCACGGTTTTCGAGGCGGAGAGGGAGGCGTTGGAGCGGGAGGTGGTGAAGAAGGAGAAGGTGAGGTGGGGGGCGGAGGAGGCGAGGAGGCGAGTGAGGGAGAGGAGGGGGGAGGCGTGGGTGCCGAAGGGAAAGGCGAGGACGGCGACGTGGGTCGTCGAAGGATTGGTTGCTTGGGTTTGGTGAGCTTCGATGGCTACCATGGTTTGTGATTTTGAGAGTGAGAGTGGTGTTTTGGGGGTTTGGTTGGTCACCTTATATATACGTGTGTGTGAGAATGTGTGTGTGCATGTGATGCTGGGGGTTGGCACGTTTGGGAGACGTGCATGGTTTATGGGGGTGGAGGGAATGAGTGGATGATAAGGGAACGCTGTATCGATGGCCCAGATCATCACTTGTCTCTATTCTGATAATTTAATTATACAGACTGTGTGCGACGTAAACTTTGTTTTTTATTTTAAACAGCGTAGCAGGTTATCTTTTTTTTTTTTTTGGTTTTATGCAGCGTAGCAGGTTATCTTCAGGACTCCACATTTTAGGGAGAGTAGTGTTTTGGTTTTTGAATGAGTAATATATTTAAAAATTAGAATATTTTCAAAGATTCAAACACATTTTCTCGGTGCTTGGTTTTTTCAATCTCTTATTTTTTCAGACAAAAAAAAAAAACAAACTTAACAATTGAAAAATTAATAAAATAATTCTTTTTAACAGTTGAGTTTAAAATACAGAATCTTAACATTTCAACGACACATTTAAATGTAGACTAAATTAATATTTATAAAATTCAATCTAAATAGTTGTAATCATTAATCGAAAGGTTTAAATCAAACTTTGTATAATTATATTACTAGAATAACACGAGTGTGAAGTAACTTTTTTAGTTAGAGAAATCAAAATTAAAATAATCATCATTTCTGTTCTGAGTACTGAGATATTAAATCTTTACTATATATCATGATGAAGATCATGGTGATTGGAGTTTTCATGACAGATTGTGTGAGGCAAGTAAGCCCGGTTAATTATCTAAATAAAATATATATGTATCCCATTTTAATTTGTATAAAAAAATTCAGAAAATATCCGATATTTAAAAATTTTGTATCTGTATCTGAAAATTTTCGGATTGAATACGGATATACCTTTATCCGATCTGAAAAATATCCGTTTTCAAAAATATTATTATATTATAATTTATTTAATTATATATTTATATTTTTAGAATTAATATGAGTTTTTATTTACTCTTAAGCATGTAATGTTTTATGTATATACTTATAATTTTATGTTTTATACTATGTAATTATTAGATTATTTTATATTTCAAATATTAGATATATGATTTTTAATTTCAGATATTGGATTTTTAGATATTTTAATTATTCCATATTCATTTTGAATTTTTAGATATTTCGGATAATTATTCGTATCCAAATCCGGATTTTCGGATTGAAAATGTGTACTTAATTTCAATATTCGTCGGATATCAAATATTTTTTTGAATATCCAGTTCGGATATGGATGCCAATATGGGCTTATCCGATCCATATCTGTCTGATTGACAAGTTTAAAGCCTAAAGCAAGTGTTATGTGTGTAAAAAATGAAGTAAATTTAAAGTAAGAAACATAAAGAAAATGATTTTCATTAACATTATACCATAAACTATATATAGATATTTTTTTTAAAATTTTGATAGTGAGAAAAATGATAAGCGTACCTTCTCTCATTCTTTGGATGATTTTGGTAGAATATTCCATATGACATGTTTGAATGCTGATGCATGATAAAAAAATATTCTTTATGATCATGTCTACTGAATTTTTATTTTTTTTTAAAGAAAAGATAATTCATTTTTAGTATCAGAGCCCAAGCAGATACAAAAAGGTCCAAATACAAATACAAAAAAGAAAATGCTAAAAAACCGAGAAAGACAGAGGCAAGGCACCCCAAGCAGAAAGGAAAAACGGGGTACGTTCTGACCAAGATGACAACCGAAACCGGTACACTAGGAGTGTTACAATGATCAAGAGATCCAATACCATGAAAATCATGTGCACTCGTACATACATGCATGCATATTAACTCTTTGTATGATGAACAGTCTCCCAAAATTTTTTCTCACAAGTCAGTCCACAGAGAGAGAGATATCCACTCAACCACCATTCACTTCTTCACTCCCTCCTCCCTCTTACTCACCACCTTCAAGTCAAAGGAACGCCATGTTTAATTATGTCATGGTTATAATGTTTAAAATGGGGGTTGAAGAGGGAGTTGGAACCCCAGCTTCCAGTCGGTGATCAACAGAGTGGGAGAGAGAGTTCCAGTCGTGGTACTACTACAGCAACAGAGATGAAAAAAGGATCTTTGGGACTGTCAATCAACAGGATTCCAGGTACATTTTGTGTACACACCTTACACCTATAGGGACATGGTGATGGCAGCGGATCCCCTTTGCAAAACGTGCCCGCTCCACTCAAACTACAAGAATCTTGCTCCGCAGAACTCAAGTATTGCTCACTTGTGACTCCACTTTTATGAACTCATCATTTTGTTTTGTCCTCGTTTTCTAATTCTAATTAATTCTAGTCTCATATACTTCAACAATATCATATTATTCTATTAACGAGATATATACATTGTTAGAAAAAAAAATTTATTTTTATAAATGAATCTATGCAATTTAATAAAAAATATATTTCATCACTTATAAAAATAAATATATTTTTGAATAAAATATATTATTTTTAAAAATCAAATTATACGTGAACTAAAATTTTGTTGAAAAAAGGACCGGATAACTCTTTTTATTTATTATTATGCATAATACAATTGCTATGACTGTTGTATCTTAACAAAAAAAGAAAAGAAAGGATGATAGATAGATAAAAAGAGAGAGCACGCAGATTGTTGTATAGTTTTCCACTTTCATTATACAACCGCGTTATGCTATATATATAGTCCAAATTTTAGGTAAACCTAGCTAATCTTACGAATTGGGTCGGGTTGATTTATTTAATTTACACATTATGTTAGAAAATTCGGGTTGGGTCGAGTTGGTCCAATTCGGGTTGAAAATCGGATTGGGGTCGGGTTAGTCCAATTCGGGTTAGGTCGGGTTGGGTCGGATTGGTTTTTTTAATTTCGGATTGGGTTCGGGTTGATCCAATTCGGGTTGAAAATCGGGTTGAGTCGGGTTAGGGTTGAGTAGTTTAGAATTCGGGTTGGGGTCAACCCAAACCCAACCTGCCCGAGTTGCAGCCCTGGGAATAAGTAAATGCTTGAATTTGACTGAACCTCAGAGTGCTATTTCGTGACATCTTTATAGGCTGCCTATATATTCCTTGGGGATCAAGTCACACATAGTTACTTGACTAGATTGTTGTTTCCACTCCTTTGGCTGTTCTAACTGTCTCCCTCATTAAACACTTCGTGGGCGATTTCAATGGAAACCCCCACGCGTTAATGAGGCACATCGTGTCTACGTCGCACAATTAGTGGGCATTAACTATCTGCCTGGCGGTTACAGACGTTTATGGTCATTTGATCATTTCTTCCATCTGCTCGTGACCCTTTGGCCTGCTCGACCATATGTTACATCTTCGAATATGTCTTCGAGTTGAAAGATTGTCCAACCAGACCTTTTGTTTGGGCATGTCTTCCCTACTCGTTTGCGAGAAGTAAGGTCGTCCGATTAGACCTCTAATCTAATTATGTCTTAACTACTCGAGGTAGCTTTCTTCCACGAGGTGTCTGACTATTCAACTAGACTCTGGATCTATTCGTGCCAGCGCATTTGGGAGTGTCATTATGTCATTACGGATTCGGATCTAGATTTGTGGGCCCCAAGTGTGATGGCCCATATTCATTTTGGCGTGACATGTGTCATGGCGCATATTTTTACTTCCACAACATATTATTAATACAAAGGATTAAGGGCACGAGTGTCCAAAAGAAAAAATTTAATGCATTTTATAATCTATAATCTCAAAAACATCCATTTTTCAGCTTAGAGATTATGATTTTTTAAACTCTTTTAACTCAAATAAGTTCAAATAATTTTAAACAAACATGCAACAACTGTTTATTTTAAGCTAAAAGCTACAATATGCAATTTATAAGTTTTAACAAACATGTACTATATCAAGTTATTCAACTCAAAAAAATATGTGGACCCACTGACAAATTAACTATCATCATCTCTTATAATTCAACTATTAAATCGATTGTCATCATTTTTATATATTTTATAAATCTTTATTTACATTTTATTTATATTTTATTCAAACAATAAAAAATTTATTATTATTTTTACCTCTTATCGTCTCTTTGTTTTGGAAGGTTGCAAATATCTTGTAACGCCCTCCCCCCCTTCTTTTTCATTCTCTCACCACCTTCGTACCAATTGTAACCTTGCTATCGGTTATAAAGTCCTACACTTCCTTAAAAAAATTATTATTATTATATTTTTTAATAATATTATTTAAAACATAACGAAATGAAAAAAAATCATTTTATTCATATTTATACTACAATAGTTATAAAAACATGAATAACTTAATTTTCTATCCAAATGGGGCAAAGGCACGCGACACGAACGGTTGGTGATTAAGGAATCATAGAACAAACGGCTGTCATTAATGGATTGCGTAGCGGTAACGGAGATGGGCGGGTGGGGCCCATGGTCCTCCTGGTTCTGAAGATCTTTATAATCTCGTAGTGATATAAAAGATCTAAAATCGTTGAAATTGATTTACTGTTCGTTTGAAAACACAGATTGAAAATTAACTTTTTTAAATAAAATTACTTTTTAAGATGAATTTAGATATATATATATATATTTTTTTTTGGTTGGAACTCTACCACCAATGATTTTGCCACATGATGATTGTTGGGACTCCTAAAGAAGGTAATTATGATTTTGGAGGTGACAACTGACAGGAAGCTATTTGAGTTTACATTAAGGCATTAAGCAATTTCAAAAGATTGATGTCATTTGTGAGCTGGACTACACTATTTTTTATGAGTATCAAGAATGCCATGTTCACATTTTTTAACAATGCTAACTAGGCATGGTCTTAAATGTGCAATATTCAAATAGTCAAACAGATAGTTGGACGACCCTAAACCAGCTGGCTGAGAATAAAGATGAACCCAACTAACGAATAAAAGTCGTCTACCAATGAGTGCACTTGCTTGTGAGAATTTATAGTAATATCACATTTCCCACCAATGAGATCCTTTCTCATGGTGTGAGTATGGCTATGAAAGGGCCCTGAAACAATAATTAAAATTACAAAGGGGATATTCTTGATACTTGGAGAACTTTTATGTGCAAGATTTTTTAAGTTAAAATGCATCCTTCAAATTTAGAGATACAAAATATGGTTGGAGATGCTCTCAAATATAATTTATCTTAATTGTTTTTATTAATATCATGAAAGATATTATCATGTTGAAGTAAAAATGAGTTTTTGGGTTGGATGCTGATATGTATTTCTTTTTGTGATCATTTTTTAGATGTCACATTAATAATGCAATATATGAAATCACTTAAAATAATATATGTTTATTATGCCAATATATATTCTATTATGAAAAAAAAAATAAAAGTACATTCATAAAAAAAAAACTTTATTAACAAGTGTTGACTAAAATTAGAGTATGAAACGATCTGTATAGCATATGAACTGAAATATGTATCCTATGACACATATACTTAACAATTAGTTATGTAATTTGATTTTATAAGTTTTGCATTTCAATATTGATAATATTGATCAAATCCAAACCTGACTGGATGCGGACCTGAAATGATAACATATCACTGATGCTGGAAACGTTGTTTCTTCATCCAAACTGGG
This sequence comes from Acorus calamus, assembly GCA_030737845.1. Taxonomy (NCBI): domain Eukaryota; kingdom Viridiplantae; phylum Streptophyta; class Magnoliopsida; order Acorales; family Acoraceae; genus Acorus; species Acorus calamus. Next base: position 723,708 of record CM060874.1, read on the forward strand.
TTCAGATCCTCTGAGAGAATGACACAGGGATTTCCTGTGTGATCCAATATAAAAGCAACACCTGTCATTTTTTTTTCTTCATATGATGGCACTAACGGAGTTCCCTCGGTCATATTTTATACAGTTCTTGAACTAGACCCTGTTAATGTTTTTATTTCATTTTAACCCCTCTTTATTCAACCCATAAATTGGAAAAAACTCCCCCCTCTTTATTTCATGTCATGTTTTTGCTGTTCATCGGAGTAACCATGGAATAAATTAATTTTTTTTTTTTGTTGTTGATGATAATGTGATCTTATATATGAATTTAGGAAACCTAGTTTGTCAATTGATTTTAGTTTTGTCGATAACAGTTGGACTAGGGGTGCAAGTTTGATTTGTTAAACTGAATCTGAACCGATTCAAATCAATTTTTTATAAAAAAAATTTGGATTTATAAAAAAAGAACTAAACTGATCGAATTGCACCCCTAGCCAGGTATAACTAGATGAGCAATGCGTTGGAGGACGACAACAATTTAGATTTCATTTGTTATAAGAAAATACAACTTTTCACTAAATTTATAGTTTAGAATAAATTAAAACCTCACAAAGAGCATGCCCGGCCCTGGGTACAGGCCCAGTAGACGGCTGCCTAGGGCCCCACACAGGGAAGGGTCCCAAATGCCCGCTTGTGTTATATGTTGCAACCTAGCCTACTATCAAATACAGTTATTTTTGGATAATGTTATGTACAATCCCTTTTTGAGCCCCAATTTCCGTTTATACATGTTTTGAAAATTTTAAAAATAGTATATCTCATTTAGTGAGATACTTGTTTTTATAAAAAATGAAGCATATACTTCAACGACTTGCATGTATGCATTTAAAGAAAATGTGAAAAATTTATATCAAAGCATATACCTCGTTAATATGAGTATATGCTCAGTGAGAAGTGTATGAGACTGAAACTGGGGCTGAAAAAAATACTGTGTAACAACACTTATTTTTATAACCCATTTGAGCCCTAAATGGAAAAATAATGTAAGCAATTTCATCTATCCAAATATAATTTAATCCATCCAAATGTTATATTTCTTAGTTTTGCTTAATTTTTTTCTTTTTTGTTATTGGATATATGTTTTTTTATAATTATATTCATATACTATAGTTAATTGAAGATAAAATTTAAAATTTTAGACATGAAATCTCTTTTTTTTTAGATGACAAATATTGAAAATTCCTATTTATTTATTCATTATCTAAATATTTGATTTTCGCATGTAAAATAAATATAAAGTATATTAGAGTATTTGATTTTTTATGCTTTTATTATATCAGCATGACGACAGTCTATTTAGTTATACTTAAACAAGATTTTTTAGATTGCTCCATTTAAAAAATTTCGTCCAGGTCCCACCTAAATTTTTAGATCTCAAAACTGGTCCTGACAAAGAGTAATTAAAAAATAAAAATACATACAAAAAACCACTGTGAAACCCTGTATTGAATCATGATTATCACTAAAACTACTCTAAAACCCTTGGAAAATATTACATGTGTGCTTGGAAAATATTACCTGTGTGTCTGAGAGAGAGAGAGAGAGAGATATGAAGAGAGAAATTTTTAAATTTTTGTGATAAAGTAAAAAGAGGGGTTAAAATGAAAAAAATAAATTAAGAGGCCCATTTTAAAAAAATGCACAAAATATATCACGGAGAGACCTCGCGCACAACCCATCTTTAATGCCATCTGACGTCACAAAATACACGTGTTGCTTTTGTATTGGGCGGCACAGGGAATTCCTGTGTCTTTGCCCCAGAGGATCCGAACCCATCTAAACTATAGTAACTCATAGTCGATTGGTTTAGCTGTTAAGTGCATGTAAATGGGTGTCACGATTCATGAAGCTATGGTTTAACATTGACTCAGTGATTTCTGAATTCTTTATACAAGTTGTGTGAGAATATATGATTGAGAGAGAGAGAGAGAGAGAGAGAGAGAGAAGGTATTGGAGAACAGCTTTGCAGGTGAAATCACGTTGGCTTGTTGAGCGAATCCTCACATGGTGTGTCTCCCTTACCTGAACATCTGTGACCTGGAACGAAAGGGCCTTCAACTTGGGTCCTTCCGGGATTAAACAGACGAAAGTACGTGAAAATAATACATAGTGAGATCTGCGGACTTAAAAATAAGTTCAGATATTCTGGTGACTTGAAAAGAAACTAAGGTTATTGTGGCCGTCGAGAAAATAAACTAAACCAGATAGTCAAGTACTCATTGGGGAACTAACATGCATATTTAATCTCATACATAAGATTTTATGTATTTTTAAAAATTTGTCAGTTGTTCATTGGAGACTGATAAAATTGATGGGATGGAACACTGGATTAATTCCCATCTCATCGTTTGAATATGTTAACTGGTTGTACAAGAGTATATCAGCATACTGTATTGAGTATAGTGAATTTAGTAATGCAACTGGTGCCTTTTTTTTCCTTTCAAACTTAACTGATGAAGGGATAACAGTTTGAGGACCACATTTTTGTGCAACAATGAGGCATGGTCTGATAAAGGTTCCTCAATCAGCTTATACATTTGAAAATGGGCTTTTTTTACTGATTCTCCTGGAAATTAAAGATAAGAGTGATTATATACTCAATCTTTTTTACTATCATCATATCATTGAAGTTTTATCCTGCTGTCAGTATATAGGTTATATATATATATGCATTCAATTTATATGCGCATGGATTTCACTTTTAACAAAAGAATGTAATTAATAGTCAAATATACTCTTCAAAAGAAACAAAATATGTGGGGGTGTGCAAACACTGCTTCAAATATACATTTTACAAACCCCATGTTTTTAACTTTTATTGTATAATTGTTTATCCAAGTATATAAAAAAAAAAATTTGGTGTGAAATGATTATATACATATTTATGGATCATTACGTTATATTTTGTATACTTCAAAATAATACAGGAAGAAATACAAATTAGATTGCAAATGAGATTGGTCAGTCACGCATTTTCAAGAATATACATTTACAAAATATAAAAAAATATACTTTAATAATGGATAATGATATACTTCCTTGGAGTCCTAATTCAACAAATAAAATCTCTAGTAGGGAGCGGATGAAGTTGCAACCAACTTCGAGGGGGTTCGGGTGCTCACGCGAAGGTTGAACAGCTGATGATCCCGGCGGTCATGTGGGTGTTATGGCTCACCTGAACCGGTGTCTCGTTTAGAGGACACAGATTCTATGTTGAAAACTTATGAGAATCTACATTTCAATTCATTCAGGACTGGGCTATGCGTTAGCTGGCGCTGGGGATATCACATCCTGAGATTTTGATTTTGCCTTGGGGTAGTTTGGGTTGCAAACCTCTTGTGACCAAAAACCTTGTTTTGGGGCATTCTCTTACTTTGTTATTTCATTGCAGACCAATTTTAACTCTCACCTTATAGCTATAAAATGAACTACAGTTGCTCAAAGAAAGAAAAAAACTCTAGCAGAGTGGAGGATATAGACATATAGTCTCCTAGAGAAAATGTTAAATGGCTCTTCATTCAATTATTTCATTTGTACATTATTTTTGTGAATACATGAATTTCATTAGACAAACACACTTCAAAAAAACAAACAAAATATGTTGTAAAAGAGAATACAAGAATAATTGAGTGTAACATTTAATTATGGAAAATGTTAGACTCAGTCACATTCACCAACCAAAACTCAGATATCACATGTTTTCATTTAAAAAAAAATAGTAAACATCATCTAATGAGATATATGATTTGATAAAAAGTACATATCGCTCTATTTTGAATTGAATGAACCCATTTTTAGTAAATGCAAGAAAATATTTAATGAGATATATACAATATCTAACAAGATATATGTTTCACTGGATTTCTAACATGATATATTGAACTGTGTTTTGGACTAAGAAAAAAACTGAGTGTAACAACACTCATTAATTATATGAAGCCAATCTAAATGTCCACGGCACAAAGCCCATATCCGATTATGTATCCAACCCAAATTCCTTCTCTCCAACCCCAACGTTTGACTGGACCCTGGGATTTAGTGGGCCCCAAGCAGAGTGGGCCCCATCCCAAGTTCAAGTAGGTCAGGCTTCTTACACACAAATACTAATAATAACGATAATAATAACAACAATAATAATAAATAAAAATAATTTGAGACGTTGTTTAGGAATTATATCATTACACAAATTCACACGCACCTCCAACCGGCTTGCATATCCAAGATATGTAGTCCCGCCAATTCCAAGTGGACACAAATCTTCATTTTGCAGCCCCCCAAACCCTTTTGTCTCTATATTTGGATATCTATTTTTAGGTCTTTAAATGTCTCATCGCCCCCTAAAATACTTCAAATACCCCCTCAATAATTTTTATATAAATAATATTTAAGTCATGTGTTAATATAAATTCTCGATTTGTTCATTTGTATTTAATAAAAAAATTAGAATTTATATTAAAATGTGTGTTAATTTCTTTATAATTTTTTTTTGTTTAAAGTTCACAAGCAATGTTTTAAAATTGAATCAGTCATGAATAAAATTTTTTTTAGATATTGAGACATAAATTTCACTAAATAATAAAGATAAAAGAAATAAAAAATAGAATGGGTGTTTTAAAGGGAAAATGTTTGGGCATTTCGTGTTGTCACAACCTAAAGAAACATCTATTGTGTGACGAGCTACAATCATAAAAATCATAAACATCAAAAGAACTATTTGAATTGCAATCTACATGCATCACTATGAGATGTCATCCAGATTCTATTGAGATAGTGGAGGCAGTCCACTTTCAATCAACATTCACTCTGTTATAACCATGTTTGGACAAAACGTCAATCAGTGGAGGGGGTGCATTATTGACGTGTTCCAACGAACAAATCAAGGAAAATTCATTAAGCCTCCGTTTCGAATAGAATTTATTCTTGGGTATTTATTTATCCAAGCATAAATGAGTATAAATAAGAATAAAATGATTTTGTGTTTGGTTATGTTTTGAATTATTCTCGTTGGGAATCGTAAGAATAAATGTTTTGTTGTTTGGGTAAAATGTGAATAAAATATGAATAAAGATTTATAAAAGGTAAAAAAGTAATGATAATTGATTTGACATGTGATTTATAAGAGGTGATGACAGTTGATTTGACAGTGGACCCACTTATTCTTTGAGTGGAATAACCTAGGATAAATTTTATTCCAGGGGTTGATTGGAATCCATATACCACTTTATACCAGTTTATTATGACACACTTTATCTGGGTTTATCCAGACTTTCTAAACGGCTTTAAAATTTTATCCGAGATTATTCAGAATTATTCAAGACTAATCCGACATCCAAAGGGGGCTAGAGATTTTCACAGGATGCGCGTATACTTTTCTAGCTTTCATTTCACGTGTCCAACATTGTCATATCAGTTACATGTCCACATTGTGGGTTCGAATCCGGGGTGTGTCATTCAGCGCATCAGGTTCTTAGTTATCCAATATTTGGGGTCAAATCATCGATGTCCAATCTCCATCTATTCAGTTACTTGTTCATACATTGAGATATATGCATCTACCCTCATTAGGGGTGCAACTTGGGCGGGTTGAACCCGACCCAACCTGACCCACCCGTTTTTTGGACGGGTTTGGGTTGGGGTTTTTGACCTTCGGGTTCAATCCGACCCGAACCCGACTCAACCCGAACACAATTCGGGTCGGGTTCGGGTTGAGGGGTCGGGTTGTTCGGGTTCAACCCGAATCCGAGGTAAGATGTCTTCATTTGTGTGTGTATGAGCACCATAACAAATTAGATCATTATTTACAACATACCACTCCTTGTAAATCATTGATTCTCTACTATTAGATCTGGACCATTCATTCTAACCATTAAGTCAAAAACCCTAGAACCTAATTCCCTTCATTTTTCTTCTCTTTCTTTTTTGGTTGCTGCCGTCTTTTAACCCTAGAAGAGGAAGCGACAGTGATGACCGCCTGCAAAAGGTTGAAGATGGAAGACAAGACAAAGAAACGGAAGCATCAAGTGGTGAATTTTTTGGGCACCCATTCACATCAATCCTAGGTCTGAAGCTCCTAATTCCTCCCTGATTCCTGCCTTACCAAATTTCTTGTTGTTAAGAGTGCTGGTTGATGGTGGTGATAGGATATAAGGTCTTTGACCATTGATGTGGATGATTGGAAAAGAGACATTTAGAAAAAAATATTTTTTCAAAGAGATTATTGGGCGTTTCTATATGCATACCAGAATATAAGATGAAATGTTTTTTTTTCTATTTTGTTATTATTTATTTATGATTGACGATTTTTTAGGTTTTTTTTCAAGATGGAATCTTTGTGTGCCTAACCCAAATTAACCCGAACCCAGCCCGAGCCCAGTCCGAACCTGAACTCAATCCGAACCCAACCCGAACCCGCGGGTTGGATGTCGGGTTGGGTTCGGGTTCAGGTTTGACACTTTAGAGTGCGGGTTGGGTTCGGACAACCCCTTAACCCGACCCAACCCGCCTGAGTTGCAGCCCTAACCCTCATACATTGATAATCTTTGTTTAGTTGTTTTTCTCTATAGGAAAAGTCTGTGTAGCCTCCTCTAAACTGACTAAAATTCATATAACACCTTTACTTTTTTTTTAAATTCATATGATTCTCTGAAAATATTTATTAAATTCAAATAACTCTTTAAAATTTTTTTACTTTTACAGATGATGAATAATTTGTAAATATTATGTTTCGTTAAACATGGTAGAAAACACAGTATATAAAAAATCTTACAGTGTGTTAAAAATGTAAAAAAAGTTCTATAAATAACAATTTTATCATTCTGGATAGAGTTTTATAATATATCCAGAGAGATTAAAATCGTTATTTTTAAATGATTTTTTTACATTTTTACCATGGTTCCAACAAAAAATGAACAACAATTTGTGCTCTTGCCAATGTGAGGCCCACTAATGGGGTGGAGGACTTCCCCATTTGGGCTTCGATGCTTTCGACGGGATTCTCAGTCAAGGCAACGTATATGTAGTGTTCAGGAATGCGGGATGCGGTTTGCATGCGGTTGGGGTACCGCACAGAGTATATGTGGTATGCAGGAGTATATGCGGTTCTATAATTTTTTATAAATAAAAATATATGATACTGTGATGATGATTTATAAATATAACAAGATAAATATTAGAATGTTAGAAGCATTTAACATTTTATGCCCATCATCCAAAGTGGTATGCAAAATTAACCTTAGAATATAAATATAATCATATCATGTTGTCTTTAATAGATAACATTTGATGTGGTAATTACATGAAAAGAAAAAAAATAATGAACAACTGTCTACAAGAAAATAACACGTTTTAGCTAATAAAAATAAATTAACTAATAGATCAAAACTATATACAATGATGGTGTATAAAAAACACTTCTCACAATTTTAAACCAAACCAAATAAAATAAAATAAAAATAGGTGTCACAAAAGTGGATGGGTGAGTCATCTTGATAAAATAATATAAAAGAGGGGGTAATAAAAGTGGTCATATACTTCTCTTCTCATAAGAGACAGAGAGAGGAGAGGCTGAGAGAGAGAGAGAGAGAGAGAGAGAGAGAGAGAGAGAGAGTGATTGAAACAGACGGAGAGACAAAAATAGAGAGAGATCAGAGGGAGAGGATGATAGATAGAGAGAGATGGACAGACTAAGTGAGCCAGAGAGACAGAGCATGCCCAGATCTGATCGAAGAAGAAGAAGATTGGAAAACCGAAGATTGAAGAAAGCCGGCTGTCTCGCTGCTGTCGTTGAAGAAGATCGGAGGAGAAGAAGACCCCCTTTGTTCTATGCAGGGCCGTCTGTAGAAGAACATACAGGTCGGAAAGAAGAAGAACATGTTAACTGAAGAAGAAGACCCCTTTGTTTTCTGTAAAAGCTGGTTGAAGAAGAAGACCTCTTCGTGTGTGTGTGTTTTTTAGTTTAAAAAAACAAAACTTGTGCGCCCGCTTCATGCGAAATCGGGCCGCATATGCAGGTCATACCCGCATATGGCCCGATTCCGCCGAAGGCGGTTCGGTCTACTGACCGCCTTTCAAAACAGTGCGTATATGTAATGCAAGGAAGGGGTGCCTTTTAATCTCCATTTGCCCAGAAAAGCTAGATTTCTTTGGGGAATGAAAATTTCTTTGAAGGTGCGCTTTTTTTTTTATGGCTTTTGCTCCAGGAAAGGTTGTTGATGACGGTGTATAGGGCGCGTTGGTGCCCCTCCGAGTGCTCCCTGTGTGTGCTGTGTGGAAGCGCCGAAGAGACTGTGTCACATTTGTTTTGTGAATGAGTGGTGGCTCAACAGGTGTGGGAATCTCTACAGCAGGCCCTTCGATGTCAGTGGGACCACAGCTCAATTGAACGGTTATGGGACCCAGGCGCGGGGTGAAGCTTCTCTAGATGGTCGGATTGAAGTGCTTATGCTAAGGTGTCCCGTTTGTTGATTTCGGCGTGTCTTTGGGCCATTTGGCTTGGCCGGAATGATGTCTTATTTGGGGGTATGTTAGTTTGGGCTGGAGGACTTTGGGAGAACGCAAAAGGGTTCGTTATGGCATGGGGGTGCTTTTGTGCAGGGGCCTCTGGGATTAGGGTGCATCGCTTCGCGATTATGGCTGCAGGGTAAGGTGTGATGCTGGATGTGGGTGGCTGCCTTCATATATTCTTCCTTTTCTTGCACATTCTCTGTGTCTTTTGGCTCTCTTGGCTGTAGCTGTACTCCTTTCCTATAATTCAAAGAAGTAGCTAGCTTATCAGTTCATTTTTTTTTATAAAAAAGTTGACAAAAAATATAACATTTTTCATGCATTTGGCATGTCCACAATTCAAACTTTTTATAAAAAAAAAGGAACTGATACGTACACTGATTCCATTTAATGTATAGCAATGTTTTCATATTCTATTTCATTAATGCAATGTATAAATCATTTGATGCAATATATATCCCATTATTTCAATATATACACTATTATAAAAACATAAAAATGTGCATTCAATTTAACGAGATGTACATGATTATTTAAAAAAGAATAATTCAATAGCTAAGTATACACTTTAGGAAAAAAATTCAAACTTGTGTGCGTGTGTGCTGCATACGGTGTTGTACGTGACATTTTTTTAAGGAAAATATTAGACTCAGTCACATTTATCAATTAAAACTCAAATCTCACATGTTTTCATTTAAAAAATAAATAAACATCATTTAATGAAGTATATGGTTTGATAAAAAGTGCACATCGCTCTATTTCGAGTTGAATGAACTCATTTTGAATAGTGTAAGAAAATATTTAATGAAGTATATACATATCTAACAAGGTATATGTTTCATTTTAACGTGGTATATAAGACTGTATTTTACACTGAGAAAAAAACTAAATGTAACAACACTTTTTTTAAATAAAGCCCACAATCCAAACGAGGACAAAATGGATGAGGTTCTTGTTGGACGTTCGGAGCCGAAGAATGATAAATAACAATGTGGCCCATATAGATTCACATGGATCAGGCCTTTCAATTGGGACTGTGTATATCTTTTTCCACTAATTATTTACAGAATGGCCCATATATATTCACATGGGTCAGCCCTTGCATTGGCGTCTAGTAATAAATTATTGAAAGAGCAACCCGTCCATTCACGCTCATACTACTTCGGGAACCCTTCGGGAACCCTCCATTGATCAATGAACACTTAAACGTACTTATTTGATCCATGAACACATGAACCCTCAGTTCATTTTGCAACTCCATCATATGCTGTAGTAGTGTGGCATAGGGGATTTTATAGTATATGAAGTAAATTTTTTTTATTATTTTTTTATAAAAATAATATACTATTGCAACTCAACATATATTTTATTTTAAAATAAAAATATACTATTGTATATACTTTAAATAAAAAGTGTATAATTTAAAAATAAAAATAAAAATGATATGGACTGCACATGCATATCATTTTCCTTGATCCAAATAAATAATTGAAAACCAACCTAAATATACAATAATTATATATATGAAAATATTATGGATAATTTTTCCAAAGTCACTATTCTAAGCTTAACATATTTTGAAATATTTTTAAGAATATATTACTTATATATATAGTTTTAAGTATTTGTAAACATGTCTATTTAAGAATCGATCACTCTCTTCTTCATATTTATTTTTAAGTTCTCATATTCAATCGCCTATTTAAGTATAAAAATAATTACGTGAATAACTGAGTGTATCAGCACCCGTAGTTGTAATGTAAGTACACCCCCATCTACTTCTATTATATAAGAGCTAATGACGCAAATCATCAAACAATTAAATTTCACTATTCAGATATTCTCTTACCCCGTTTGATTCATAGATGGTTTATTCCTGCATAAAATACTTACATCAGATTATACGAGATTTACATGTTTTTTTATTGATTGATGTTTCTTTAGATAAATTTTTATCATTTGTGTTAACTTTATTAGAATAAAGTTATAATTTTTAATTAAATAAATAAGAAATTTTTTATATATAAGTAAAACTATTAGATTTTATTCTAATTTATCAGATTTAACATTCCCATATTAAGCGAAAATATTTTTTCAAAATTAAATTTATTCTTTGGCCTTATCCATGTTCTTATTAGAAAAAATGTTGATTAGTTCATGAAATAGTTTGATAATTATATAGCATCAATCTATCAAATTTGTTTGACTCAAATTTTGGGAAGGATTTATTTTTAGGCCCCTAGAAGTTTTTAATTTTTTTTAGGTTTTTAAAGCGGTGAAAAATTATATTTATGTCAAAATGAATGTCGCTAGTCTGTCAGTCAAAAATATTGAAAATGCCCCTCGTCGGCTGTTTATATTTTGTGAAAGTTAATAATGTACTAAGAAGTGTTAACATTGTACTGAAGATACTTAACAATGTATTGTGAAGTGTTAAGAGTGTGTTTAAAAAATTACGGAGGATATATTTTTTGTATTTTTGACGGACACAATAACGACATTCCCACCGTAACAGACATTTAAAGAAAATATTTCACCATTTCTGACATTTAAAATTTTCTTAAAAATTTCAGAGATCTAAAAATAATTCATGGGTGTTAACATGAACTTCTAATTAATTTTTCCTCATTGTTTTTTAAAGATTTTTGGATCTCTTCGTTAATCTGACCCAAACCTCCCCACCGTAAGAGCATCTCCAATCTTATACCCAAATCTTTACTCAAACTTAAATTTGAGTAAAAATCACTTAAAACTCTCTCCAACCATTTACCCATACCCATACCAAATCAAGCTTTTACTCAAACCTTTACCCAAATCAAGGGAGAATCAAATCTTTACCCAAATTTTTAACATCTCTTTTTTTTCATTTATCTCCACATTTTCTTCCAATGTGACATTTTTTTTCTTCAACTCTACATTTAATTTAATTATATTAGATATTTTCCCACCCCTCAAAATTTTCACAATCTCTTGAAATAAAAAAAATGTCTTCTTTCTTAAATCTTCATCTTTGTTCTTTTACTTCTTATTTTTAATCGAGTAAAAAAATATGACTTTTACTTTTTTTTAAAAAAATTGGATGATAATAATTTTTAAATTTAAATATTTTGAGGGAAAGAAAAATTGACTAGTAAAAATGTTTGGGAAAAAATTTTGAAAATATTTATAAGAAATAATTAGAAGAAGTGAAATTTTTAAAAGATTTGAGTACAACACAAAGTGATGGTTAAAGACACATCATATCAAATCAAGCTTTTACTCAAATTTTAAGTGAAATTTGAGTATAGGTTTGAGTAAAGGTTGAAGATGGCCTAACAGCTCGACGAGACAATCCAACGTGTCAACATTAATTAAAAAACAATAGTGGTATGTATTATTGATGATGTCACATGTTATCCAATGAGCGTGATGCAGTCTCCATCTGAGCTTTTATATGGCCGCCAACAAAAAAAACAATTAATGCGACTTAAATACGTGATGGCCTAAGATTTCTTTCCTATCCTAATGCAACGAACAAGTGGAACCTTTTTAATAAAAGGAAGGTGAATGAGGAACATTCAATAATGTTCCATGTATAAGCCTTGGTTGATTATCCTCCGATTGGAATTCATTAAAGGAAAAAATTCATACAACCCCTTGAAATCTGATTGAAATCTATGTAACTCTTCGACTTTTCATAAAATTTATATGATCCTCTGAAAACATCTAGTAAATCTAAATAACCCCTTAATTTTTTTTTTGTTAATAGATAAAGAATATTTTGCTCATATTTTGTTTAGTTTATTCTGACTGCAAACGCGATATACTAAAAAATCACTTCAATTGATTAAAAATGTAAAAAATCATATGAAAATGATGATTTTACCTACTCTATATACATTATAAAACTCTATCCAGATGAATAAAATCATTTTTTCACCATTTTTCACATGTGAGTTTTTTTTTGGTATATTGTGTTTTCTACTAAAGTTAACCAAATATAATATTTAAAAAATATTTATCATTTGTAAATGTAAATTTTTTTCACGGGGTTATATGGATTTTATGAAAAATTAGGAGGATATATAGATTTTAATCAGTTTTCAGGGGTTATATGAATTTATCCCTTCATTAAAATGCCTTAGCATATGCTTCAGGTATCATAATGGTTATTGGAGATTCTCAAATAATTAGTCACCCAATGTATCACACTAATTGTGTGATTAGCAATAATTCAACAAAAAAAAATGCTTCAGCACGTGGCCGGCCATCCTGCATGTAATTTGCTTCCTTGACATCTTCAATATAGTCTTCTTTTATGTTTGTTTTAGATAATTAGTCAGAAATACAGAACAGGTTTTTAATTTGGAATCATAGGACAAAAACAAAAGAATTTGACTCTTTCAAGGAGGGATTAAAAAACTATTTCTTACAAAACTGAATATTAATCGGTGCGCACGCCATTAGATCAATATCACATGGACCCAAAAAAATCCATCACCATCTTATTAACTCCAATCGTTTTCTCTGTGTTTTGGGATCATCCCTGACATTTCTCTCGCTCACCACCCGTCTCACCTTCCTCGCCGTCTCATGCATCCCCCCTCACATCCATCTCCCTCCCTTCTCCAATTGTTGATTAAATGTCACCTTAGAAGAGTAGCCCATCTTATTCGCCAGTTATATATTTTTTAACTTATTATGGATAGATTAAAAAATGGAGAAAAAAAAAATCATATCAAATGGATGCCAACAAAAAAAGGCCACCTCATTATATGATTATAGTAGTTGGGAAATTTTCATTGTTAACCCCAAAATTGTTTTTTATTTCAAGAGCAGCCCTAAGCCAGTTTTAATTGTAAAATTGGCCATGGGTTCAATTTGACTAGGTCAATCTGATTTTTTTTTTTTACACGTGAGACTTGATTTGTTATCTCGCCTCAAATCAAGTTTACTATCAACAATATATTTTTTTTACAAATACTCTTAAATTTGAATTTGAATTTTTAAATTTAAATTTGGTATCAAATTTTAAAATTGTGAGTATCAAGATTATGGATAGATTTAATAATAGATTTACCTTGAATTTCTTAATTGTCCATAAAAGCTTCATCAAATATATTCATGAAAACCTTGTTTTATGTAACCTCTGTATTAATCTTTTAATCTATCATATTATCTTCAAATTTTCATATTGTTCATTAAAAATATTACTAATCAGTATATCTAAAATATAATAAACAACACACGTGGCGCAGTCTTTAAAAAATACCCACGTATATATTTTTTGAAACTCTTTCAAAGATTCATTACCCACTTTAGTATTGCAAAATTGAATGTAGACTCTTATTATTGTTAATTAACAAAACAATATAAAGTTTGACACCAGACTACATGTACCTGGGTTGGTTGAAATTAGGGGGCTGTGTAGTAGGGATTTCTTTTGCTTTGTTTTGATCTGCTTGTATTACTTGTGTGATCTTGTGCTGGAAGCTGGTTATGTTGGCAGTGCACTCAATTAGGATAAGTGGAATTTAAGTTATACATGAAATGATGCATGCTTATTTTCTTCTTTGACCAACTTATCAAGTTATTGAGTAGTAATGCAATGTCCAATCTATGTCAAGGAAGCCTCTCTAAATATATAAATTAATCACACTTTTATGTGGTCTCTGAAAACCTTTGGTATTGATTTCGTGAGTGAAATGAAGTAGTTGGTGAACTATCCAACTGACCTATGAATTTGGTGAAACACTTGTTTGGGGTTTATGATTCAGATGTTGACGAGTCACTTTGTAAGGCTTAAGAGACCGTGCTATCCATTCATAAAATATCAAAATATCAATTTTTAATTAATTAAAAACGTCAACCCAGTGATGTTTTATGTGCATTTTTCATTAAAAACGTCAACTCCAATAACGTTTTCAGAAGAAAAAATACACGCTACTGGGGTCAATTATTTTTTGACGTAAAACGTCATCCCTAGTTGCGTTTTTAGGAGGAAAAAAATTTACAAGTGTTAAAATGCCACATCCATTGGCGTTTTAAGCGGGGACAATTAAAAAAAATTGTTTACGTGGCGGCTTTGACCAGGTCTCGTGACTGGTTTGGTAAATAATTGAAAATTGTGATTAATTTGGTAATTTAGTGCTTAGGGGTGATTAATTTAGAAAAAATGCCTAACTTCGTAGCAAAATGTTATCTTTGGCTATGAAAATATAATTTCGTCGCAAAAGGCGAAATGTCTATATTTCACTTTTATCTGCGATATATATTCGTAACAAAAGGTAATCTTTTGCTACGAAAAATGATATTTTGCAACATAGTTAATTTCGTAGTAACATATTACCTTTTGCTACGAAATAAAATTTTCGAGACAGATGCAATCATACAATAGTTACGAAATGATTTCGTAGAGAAATGTTTTTTGTTACGAAAATATTGGTTTTTACTACGTAATATTGCGCAGCTAATGTCCTATTTTCTTGTAAGTGTAAGACACCCCCTAACAGGTCGACGAGACAAACCAACGTGTCAACGTTAATTAAAAAAACAATATTGAAACTGCATTATTGATGATATCACATGCTATCCAATGAGCGTGACGCACAGCCTCCATCTGAGCGTTTATATGGGTTTAGATCCTTTGCTATTGTCTCACTCAATTCATGGACGGTGAAAATCAAATATATTTCTTTGGTGGACTCCGTTTTCTTTGTTGTTTTTTTTAATGCTAGTCATGCAGAGAATAATATTTGATTATTTTTTTCTTCTTTTAATCTATAGTTGTATAGACGTCATTTTATTTATCTTTTGTTCTTATCTGAGTAGGTGAATATTTATTTTTAATTTAATTCTTTTGTTGGATCTCAATGTAGATGAAATGAAATCCAAATGTGGTATTTTTTAAAGAATAATATCCTAAATGTAATATCCTACAAATCATTTGTACATGTTTTAATTTTTAAAAAATATTAAATCTCGTATAAAAAGGTATATGTTTTGATAAAAAAAAATGTCATTCGTTTTTGTCAGTCATTTAGAGTGTAGGAAACTTTCAGAGTTTGTAATTCAATCTTTAAGAATTTGTAATTCGTTTTTGTCATTAAATTCTCTCTAAGTTTGTAAATCGATATTTCAGAAATGATATGGGACATCAAATTTCTACCTCTTACAGAAAAAAAAAAAAATTTAAAAGAGGAAATTAAAAATACCAAATTAAAAATACCAATTTTTTTTTTTAAAAAATCAATCAATATCCATAACATTATGTCCCCCAAAAGTAAAGGAAATGGTGGAAAAGATAGGAGGCTTCTTTCGACTCTCTTCGAGGTAGCTGGTCAACATTGAAAATGTCCGTATTGCTTTGTAAATTACAATTTTTTTTTGGCTTTGTAAATTTTTGTATTGCTATGGAATTATGAATGTGTAAAAGTATAGAAAGGAAACAAAGAAAACAATTACAAACTTGACAAATGCTGTTGTTTTGTTCTTCAAAATCTATCTATAAATAACACCACATGACATTCTCCAAAATCTCACATTTACCACATACGTAGTGTAATTCATCAGGAGGTTCGTGTTCTAAGGAATCCCAACCACCGGAATCGGGGGACGCCGTGACAGAGGATCGGGCGCCCACTGATGATACCCAAGCTGGCGGACAACCTGGCTGATCGCGTGAAACATGACCTCATTAAAATAGATCAACCAGACGTCTCGCGCCAGGGCCTCAGGAATCTCCTCCGAATAAGGCCTCACGTCATCTAAAAAGCACCAAAAGATAGGAAGAGCGCTTAGTTAAAAGAAAACCAAATACAAGCAGAAGAAATTCGAAGAAAATTTATACCTCTTCCTCCGACAAGACGCGAAAGGCCTCTCGGAATTGGACGAGGCAGTACAAGCGAGAGGATCCCTGGGGTTCCCATCTCATGACCCAAGGGAGGGCATGATCAAACGGCACTAGAGACGGGCGATCGATGGCGAAGTGCTCGTATCCGAAGATCCAGTAAAGCAAGAGAAAAATTATCATGATCAAAGTGAGCTAAACCAAGAAAAAGACATTTAATTTACCACTTACACATACCTGAAGAAATGGCGCGAAGCCGCCAAGATTCTTTCCCCCGGCCCTCTTAACTTTCTTTGAGAGCTCCGCGAAGAGATGGGCGAGCATCACCGCTCCCCATGCATAGCGTCCCATGCCCTACAGGTCCCTCATCAGCAAAAGAGAGTGAGAGGAAACCTTATCAGAGGCCGTCGAGAAGAGGACCCGGCCGAAGAAGTAAAGAAAGAACGCCCTCAACTCCTTCCTTCCTCTCAAAATGCCTAGGATTGGACCAGAAAAGATGGGTCCCTCGGACGTGGAAGACCGATGCGAATGGCTCCGGTCACAGCTCATCGGCGCAGACGCCGAGTTCACAACCCCTTTCGACAAACGTGTGCTTACGTACGCCGACCACACCGCCTCCGGCAGGGGCCTTCACTGCATCGAAAACTACATCACCGAAACAGTTCTCCCCTTCTGTGGTACTACCTAATCTCGCACACTGACTTTGGTCATGAATACGTGTTACGATTAGATTGTTCAACTAGCGTTTGACGTGACGGTTTTACATGTGCAGGGAACACCCACACCACTGACAGTTACGTGGGCCACCGAACAACGAAGATGGTTCGCCAGGCGATGGAGTACGTCAAACGATGCATGGGTGGCGGCCTGGACGACGCCCTCCTCTTTTGCGGAGCCGGCACGACTGCCGCCATCAAGCGCCTCCAGGAGGTGATGGGCATCGCCGTGCCGCCAACGCTTAGGGACCGCGTTTTGGGGATGCTGAAGAGGGAGGAGACATGGGTGGTGTTCCTCGGCCCTTACGAGCACCACTCCAACCTCCTCTCGTGGCGGCAGAGCCTCGCCGAAGTGGTGGAGATCGGCGCCAACGACGAGGGGCTCATCGACGTCGACGCGTTACGGGCCGAGCTCGGGTCGGGGAAGTAAGAAAACCGCCCGTTCTCGGCGTGTAGCAACGTCACTGGGATCCACACCGACGTCCACTACCTCGCGCGCTTGCTCCACCAGCACGGCGCGTTTGCCTGCTTTGACTACGCCGCCATGTATTGAGTCCCGATCGAATGATCCAAAATTTGATCATTTTCATTGACCAAAATTACTGATACATAAAAAAAAAAGAAAAAGAATAAGTGTAAATTTTCAAACAAAACCCTTTGATCTCAGGACCATTTTAATTGTAAAACTAACCTTGGGGCCTAGTTTAGCTGGTCAGCGTGACACCCGTGTGTGCGCAGGGTGAATACTTGATTTTTTAAAGGGGCCATTGTATGATTTATACAAGGGATTGAAAAAATTTAAAATAAGCATGAAAAGATAAGCAGATAATTTAATTCTAAACATAAACAATACTCATTATAAATTTTTTTTAGGTGTTTCTTCCATTTTTTTAACCATTCCCAAATACAAATAACATTCATCATATTTTTTTTCTCATTTTCAAAGTAATAATTTTTTTATCATTTTCAAAGTAATATTTTTTTAACGTGATTTTTTTTAAAAAAAGAATTTAATCATCTCTGAATATATATTATAGTTTTATTATTAAAAATGCATAAATTGACGTGAATTTTTTTAAGGGGTTATTTTAAAAAATTTATCAAAATTAAAATATAAAAACTCGAAACTGATTATGTGAAAAAATGCTTTTTAAAGAAATAGAATCAATTTAACAATTACTTTCAAATATGATGACTCTGTATCTAAATAACAAATAAAAATTTATTTTAAATTATTCAAATTTGGAATATGGAATGAAAAAAAAAACCATTCAAAGACCCATGCATGCATGGGTTTTTGTTTGCATGGCCCTTTTTTTTTTTGGCGTGCATGTGTTTTGGTTTGTATGGGTTTGTTTTTATTATTTTTTTACTGTTGTTTGAATGGGTTGTTTTTATTTTTTGCATGCGTATTTGAATAGTATTTTGTTTTTATTTTTTTTCTACTTTATTCTAAATTTGGATAACTAAAAATAAGTTTTTATTTGTTATCTAGTTATAGAGTCGTCATGTTAGAAAATAATGATTAAGTTGATTCTATATCGGTAAAAACATATTTTCACAAAATCAATTTTATGATTTTATATTTTAGTTTTGGGAAATTTTTGAAATTAACCCTTTGAAAAAATTCACGTCAATTTGTGCATTTTTAATAATAAAATTATAATATAGATTCAAATATGATTAAATTCTTTTTTAAAATTTAAAAAGTCACGTTAAAAAAAATTTACTTTGAAAATGAGAAAAAAAAATTATAATGAGTATTATTTGTATTTGAAAATGAATCATCTTCTTATCTTTTCATGCTTATTTTTAATTTTTTCAATTCCCAGTATAAAGAATACAATGCCTCCTTAAGAAAATAAAAAATAAAAAATTAAGTATCCACCCCCACACGCTCGCGCGCCGAACCTTGCACGCGCGCCGACCCTTTCTTTTAGTGAAATACAATCCTCCACTTAAAATCCGTCTAAAATTATAACCTACATAAAAAAGATATTTAAAAAAAAACACACTCAAATGTTATATATATATAAAAAAATCACAAATATAAACTCAGTTTAAAAAGTTTTATTTTAGTTTTCTTATTAGACACCAAGATAATAAAGAATAATTCCTCATTTATTTAGAATAAAATAAATATTAATAAAAGATAAAAGTGAACAACAAGACAAACCCTAACAAAAAATTCTAATAAATCTAATAAATTTAAAACTTAATGAAAGATTGAAATGGAGAAACCCCAATTATCCAAACAACCAACATAGGTGATGGTGATTTATTCAGTTCTCCAAACATTGTCAAAATATGAAATATTTAAATGCATCTACAAAACATATAATAAATCAAAATAATTAAAGAATTTACAAATAAAATCAAATTCATTACATACTGTTTGGTGTTTGGTGAAAGGGGTGATTTATTCATTGACGGATGCAAAATATATATATATATATTTAAAATGTTCAATTATGGTAAATTGAAGTTTATGTAGCAAGTTGTTTTGGTTTTTTTTTTTTAAAAAATGGGTTGGACCAGTGTTTTGGTGGTTTTTGAACAAAATATAGGCTAGGCTTTATTGGGGGTTTTCTAATAAAACTGGGCTGGACTACTATTTGGGGTTTTTATTCACAAAATTTGGGCTGGGCTACAGCCCGGCCCAGCCAACCCATGGGCCCGCCCCTGTCTGTAGTTAGAATCCAGAAGGAGAGAGAGACTATAAAAAATTGTATACAGAGCTCTTTGAAAAGAAAAAAATTTATGAAATAGTTAGTTTTATCCTAAAATTCTATTTTCTTTTGTAATAGTAAATATTCATTAATATTTGTGATACTAATAATCAAATAAATGATTTAAATCTTTTTATCCGTAGTCAGAATCCAGAAGAAGAGAGAGAGATGAGACTGAAAAACAATTGGAATACACTTCCTCCTTAAAAAAAAAAATTTATAAAATTTTATGAAATAGTTAATTTTATGGTCATTAATATAAACATAAATATGAAAATGAAAGTTGAAAATATAGTAGAGACTTACCATAAATAACTTTATAGGATCAAATGATGATACTACAATACTTTTTATATAGTTTCATTGGTATATTAATAGTCAAATTTTTTTTTTTCATTATAAATCTTAAATTTTTATTAACTCGCGCGGACGCGCTTACATGATTTCAACTGCATATCATTAAAATGTATTTATATAATAAGTTATGTAATATCATTTTTTGTCATGTGTCTATATAATTTCTTAATAGCACCAATAATAAAGTATCTAATAGCATTTCTTGTTACGTTTCTACAAAATTTCTTAATAATATTAATAAAATTCTATTTTCTCATGTAATAATGTTTTCTCATCACTCTTTGAGGTAAGCTCTTTCCCGTCAAAATTCTCAAACAACAACGCAATCATAATATTTAATAGTAAATATTCAATAATATTTATGATACGAAAATTAATTAACCGATTTAAATTTTTTTTTATCTCTAGTGAGAATCCAAAAAAAGAGAGAGAAAGAGACTAAAAAAAAATTGGATACACTTCCTCTTTGAAATAAAAAAATTTATGAAATTTTACGAAATAGTTAGTTCTGTAATCATTAATATAAACATAAATATGAAAAAAAACAAAATCAAAGTTGAAAATGTATTAGAGACAAGGTGACCATTCTTTTCAGGGACCTGGTTATAAATAAGACGGACCCAGGGGCGTCTCGCAAATGCCCGGACCCGGGCAGTCTCTTTCTATAGTCATTCCAACTTTGACGAAGTTTAGCAATAATTGCCCCCGTTTGGAATGTCTCAAGCAAATGAATTTTAAGTTCCTTGAGTTATGATTCCAAGACTTGAAATTCAAGAACTTGGTCCAAAACAGAAAAGTTATCTACCATAGAAAACTTGAAATACTTACAAATTAGGAACTTGTCCATTCCTAGTTTTTCTGTCTTGTATTTGTCCAGTTTGACGGCTCTGAAAGCAGAGGTCTCCGATGCATCTTCCATTGAACTATCACTTTAAGATTGTAGAAAAAATTGGTGGACACGGAAGATGATTGAGTTCGAGGTGCGATGATTCGCTATCCTTAAAGTTACAATTCTCCTACTCAATATGAGTTTGCTAAGAGGTTGCGTACATTCAGGGGCGGAGCCATGTAGGGACAAGGGGGGGCTCAAGCCCCTCCTTGTATTTTTTTTTTTTTTTGTGAACATGTTATATCCAGTCTTTTTTTCAGTCCTAAATTTAATTTATAAATGTTTTGAATTTTTTAAAATTAGTATAACTAATCTAATGAGTTATATGTTTTTATAAAAAATGAAGTGTGTATTATAATAAATTGCATTCAATGAATTGCATGAATACATTTATAGAAAATGTGAAAAAAAGTTATCAAAGCATCTTCCTCGTTAAAGTGAGTATATGTTTTGATAATTTTCTATCGACGCATATAGGACTGGAAATGGGGCTGAAATAAAAATATTGTGTATCAACATTTTTTTTATAGTAAACAAACAAGAACAATTGAGAATCTGAGTTTAATATGGATATATTTATTGAATTATAATAAAAATTCTTGGAAAAATAAACTCAAATATTGTAAT
This sequence comes from Acorus calamus, assembly GCA_030737845.1. Lineage (NCBI taxonomy): Eukaryota > Viridiplantae > Streptophyta > Magnoliopsida > Acorales > Acoraceae > Acorus > Acorus calamus. The sequence goes on from CM060874.1 coordinate 745,395, forward strand.
TTTTTTTTATTTTGTTTAAGTCTCTCAAATTTTTTAATATATCAAAACACCCTTAAGTAGTGATTATATTTTTTCTAAGTTCTTTAATCTTTTTTTTTATCGCTTACCCCGTAAAACACTTTTTACACACGATTATACACTCTGTGTATGTTATTTACATATACATTGTTATTCATTCTCTCTATTTTATATATCAACTCTTATTATGCATCTTATTTATATTATTAAGAGTCGGTTTGGTAATTCTAGTTGAGAATAAGAATTATTCTTTTCAAATAATCCAGTTCAGGTAGATTTTGTATTAATTGATATATTTAGGAATGAACACATGAATGAATGATTCGAAATACAATTTTCATAAGTAGTATGATAAATTTTTATGAATGCATATGTTTAAAATTAATTGTATATAAAAATATACATAAATAATGAATTTTTTTGTACTTCGTGTAAAGCCCCCCCTTAGAGAAAATCCTAGCTCCGCCACTGCGTACATTTGTAACATGTGTAGCATATGTGGTTCCCCCTTTGACTTTTTCAAGACATCCTTCTAAAAGTATATTAATTTATGAAGTGAAAAAATCCTTTTTAATTTTTTGATGCGTGACTATTTCCATGCACAACTACATAATTATAATCTATCTTATTTAACAACGGGATATATGAACATGACAACATGGGCATAAATTTGTCAAGGTGGATGACATCATCATATCATCAATGTATGGCTAGCTTCCCAAATCTCTCTCTCCATTTATAAGTTATAACAAGAGGCACACCCAATACATACTTCTGAGAATTCCAAAAATGAAGGGCAGCTCTACCCCCACCATGTAACATGCTGTCCCCTCCAATCAGAAAAAATTAAAAAAAATAATTTGTTTGATTTTGTAATCCACTATCCCCACCTCCCCTCCTCACCAACCGAAAAATTTAAAAAGATCATCCCCACCACCTGAAAGCACTACGGTGAGGATAATCAATGCATGTGTTCTACAAGTCGTTTGACAACCCTGAAGTCGAATAGATGTACTGGAGGACGACAACAGATCAGTCGACCTGGGGGGTCATGGGCGACGGAAGGCCCGTCGAACAAACCATAGCATGAATTATTGCTATTTATTTTAACATCAAAATCTTTGGACTATCTTATTCACGCTCATATTCAATTATAAGCTCATGACATGTGGATATGCCCGTTAACACGAAATGAGCTAATGTTAAGCCCTCAGAAATAACAAAACGATGTTTGAAGCAAAGACACGATCGTCACAGATGATTTTAGAACAATTATCTTGTTTTCCTTGTGCTTGTCAACCCATGCATCAATCAATGCTTATATTTTGTTATTGAAGTGAAGACTAAATCCAAAGACTAACAAAGTGTGAATGGTTTAAAACATTTTGAATGTTCATATTTAAATAAATGAATGAATTGGTAAACATACTTAGTGTGAATGGTTTAAAACATTTTGAATGTTCACAGTTAAAGTCATATATCACTACACTGTAAACGTTCGACGGGTCTTCCGTCGCCATAAATCCCTCAAGTCGACTGGCCTGTTGTTGTCCTCCAGTACATGTGTTCGATAGTAGGACTGCCGAACTCCATCCATAACATAGGCATGCTATAGTTTGTTCGACGGGCATCCCGTCGCCCATGACCCCCAGGTTGACTGACTTGTTATCGTCCGCTAGTACATCTATTCAACTTCAGGGTTGTCCAACGACTTCCAGAACACATGCATCGATTATCCTCACCTTAGTGATTTCAAGTGGTGGGGATGGCCTTTCTAAATTTTTTGGTTGGTGGGGAGGGGAGGTGGGGATAGTGGATTACAAAATCAAACAAATTATTTTTTTTAATTTTTTCTGGTTAGAGGGGACAACATGTTGCATGGAGGGGATAGAGCTGCCCAAAATAAAATGGATTTACATAATATCATGGACTCCCGGCGGCCATGACAGCCCAACAACTGACACAATTTTTATATATATCATGATAATATCATGGATAATCTTTTCCAAAGTCACTATTCTAACCTTAACATATTTTGAAATATTTTTAAGAATATATACTTGTTAAATAAAATATACACTTTTGCAAGCAAAATATGCTTGAAAGAATTGAGTGTATATTTTTTTTGGTATATTTTAATAGATTATATGGTAGGTTAGGAACATTATATATAACATTAGGCTCATAAAAATAATTACGTGAATACCTGAGTGTATCAGCAACCATAGTTGTAATGTAACCACACCCCATCTACTCCTATTATGTAAGTTCTAATGCCGCAACTCATCAAACAATTAATGGATATTTTTAAATTTTCACCATTCAGATATTCATTTACCCGGTTTGATTCATAGATAGTTTATTCGTGTGTAAAATACTTACATCAGAATATAAGAGATTTACATGTTTTTTTTATTGATTGATGTTTCTTTAGATAAATTTTTATCATTTGTGTTAACTTTATTAGAATATAATTATAATTTTTAATTACATAAACAATAGTAAATTCTCTATATAAGTAAAACTATCATATTTTATTCTAATTTATCAGAACTAACATTCCCATTTTATGCAAAAATATTTTTTCAAAATTAAATTTATTCTTTGGCCTTATCCATGTTTTTCTTCGCAAAACAAATGATGACTTATAGAAAAAAATGTTGATTAGTTCATGAAATCGTTTGATACTTATATAGCATCAATTTATCAAATTTGTTTGACCCAAATTTTGGGAAGGATTTATTTTAGGCCCCCTAGAAGTTTTTAAATTTTTTTAGGTTCTTAAGGTGGTAAAAAATTACCTCAGATCCTTGAAAATGGACGTTGTTAGTCTATTTGTTAGAAATATCAGAAATGCCCCTCACTAGCTATTTATATTTTATGAAAGTTAACAATATACTAATAAGTGTTAATGGTGTATTGAAAAAACTTAACAATGTGCCGTGGAGTGTTAAGAGTTTGCTGAAAAAATTATCCGGAGGGTATTTTTGTTATTTTTGATGGACACAATAACGACATCAAATTTAATGACATAAACATAATTTTCACCGTCTCATATGTTAAAAAATAATTTAAAAAATTTCAAGAACATAAAAATAACTCACGGGTGACCACATGGACCCCTAATTAATTTCTCCATGTTTTTTTTGGGGGTAAAATGCATTTGGACCTCGTCAAATTTTTGAAACCTACATTCCCTCAGGTTTAAAAACATGCATTTACACCCCTGCCATTATATTTTTTTTAATTTAGATGTGACAAAAGTAATTTAAAATTATTGTCTTACCCTTAACTATCTAAATAACCATTAGAAAAAATCAATCAATTAATTTTAAATATGCTTTATGAATATTAACTTATTCAATAATTAATTCGTCAAACTCATCAAAATGTATTTTTGTGAGAATTAAGTCACATAAAATTAATTAAAAGGTGAAAATAATCCATCAAAAAGTGAAACATGATAAAGATTTAATTAAAAGGGTAAAATCATATTTTTATCTCATCTTAATAGAAAATCAAATTGCATGGGTGTATATGCATATTTTTGAACTATAAAGGGTGTTTCTGCATATTTAGAGAACTTCAGGGTTCAAACACATTTTACCTTTTTTTTTTTATAAATAATTTTGGATCTCTTCGTTAATCTGACCCAACCCTCCCCACCGTAACACGTCGACGAGACAGTCCAACGTGTCGACATTAATTAAAAAAACAATAGTGATATGTATTATTGATGATGTCACATGCTATCCAATGAGCGTGACGCACAGTCTCCATCTGAGCTTTTATATGGCCGCCGCAAAAAACAATTAATGCGACTTAAATACAGTGATGGCCTAAGAATTCTTTCTAATCCTAATGCAACGAACAAGTGGAACTTTTAATAAAGGGTGGTATTAAGAAACCTCTTTCGACTCTCTTCAAAGTAGCTGGTCAACATTGAAAATGCCGGTCAAACAAACCCCCCAAAAAACAATTACAAACTTTACAAATGCTGTTGTTTTGTTCTTCAAAATCTATCTATAAATAACACCACATGACATTCTCCAAAATCTCACATCTCTCTCTCTCTCTAATAATTCTCTCTCTCAAGATGCCTGGGATTGGACCAGAAAAGATGGGTCCCTCGGACGTGGAAGACCGATGCGAATGGCTCCGGTCACAACTCATCGGCGAAGACGCCGAGTTCACAACCCCTTTTGGCAAATGTGCGCTTACGTACGCCGACCACACCGCCTCCGGCCGGGGCCTTCACTGCATCGAAAACTATATCACCGAAACAGTGCTCCCCTTCTATGGTACTACCTAATCTGGTACACTGACTTTTTAAAAGATCTGATGGCTGCAAACACGTTTTACCATTAGATTGTTTAACTAGCGTTGGATCAGACTTATTGGATCTGACCTGACGGTTTTACATGTGCAGGGAACACCCACACCACTGACAGTTACGTGGGCCACCGAACAACGAAGATGGTTCACCGGGCGACGGAGAACGTCAAACTTTTTATTTTTACAATGTGATCATATTGTAAAATCCTCTTAAATATAGTGGATTGATATCCGGTGTGCTTCGTTGACGTAAGCAACGTTTGCTTGAACCACATTAAATTTTTATGTCTTTCTTGTGTTTGATTGATTAATCTGTAGATCGATTCTTTCCAAGATCCTTAAAACATGACACTCCTCCAATTCTGAGATTCATTGATCAAATTCTCATATGTAGCAGAGGAACCACATGGTTCCGGAGAAGAGAAAGTAACCATCAGAAAGTTGATTGAGCTGAGACACCGATGTAGTGCTTCTCAAAAGATCTCCGCCGCCTAACTTAGGAATCTCTGTAGAATATTCTTTTCATGGTAAAAAAATGGATAAAAATAATCCATACAGTGAAAAATCTCCTTTTAACTCCCCGAATCTTCTTGAAATCACAAATTTTTTTTTCTCTAAACTCACAAAATCATCATAGGTTCCGATAAATTGTAAATGATTCACGAATTTAGTCTCCCATATAAGAGTATATTGAAATAAATCCTCAAAACTTACTAAAATTGGATTCAGTCTTTACAAACTTTTATACAATCAGATTTAGTTCTTTTGTAAAACTAAAATACCTTTGTTATTTTTCGACATCCCCATCTTCTAATATGTTATCCTCATCTGTAAAAAAAAATTCATTGAACCTTATTTGATCTATAAAATTGAGTCATTTATTAACATTTTCACCTCAATCTCATTGTAGAGACTAAACAAAAAATTATAGTTTCAGTAGAGAAAAAAATTTAAAAACCAAATTAAAATTCTATAATACATTCTTTACTCAAAATTACTAGCAATAAAAAGCATAACACCTTGATTATAAAACTACAATTTATTTAATAAAATTAAAATAAATCAGTATATATTTTAAGATAATCACAATTTTTTTTATTATTTTACTAAGATTTCAGAGAATTAAAACGATTTTTAAATATCACAGGGACTTTTTTCGATTTTTATAAGTTTTGCAGGAGTTATATTGATTTTTTCAACAAAGAAAATAAAATTTAAAATGGTATAATAGTAGTTTACCGTGCATGGTTAGGGTTAGACACACATCTGGTTAGTTATAGATAGTAAAATTAATATTATTTAATAAGATATGAGCATGAGATATTTATCAATTTTATGGAGATTTTTTTTTAATTTCATAAGTTTTCAAGAAGCTTGATCGATTTTTTCCTTTTATATATCAACTAGTTTGAAAGAAAGAATTTAAAAATAACCATTTTTTTTTAAATCAATCAATATCCATTACATAATGGTGGAGAAGATAAGAAACCTCTTTTGACTCTCAAACCTCACAAAAACAATTACAAACTTGACAAATGCTGTTGTTTTGTTCTTCAAAGTCTATCAATAAATATCACCACATGACATTCTCCAAAATCTCACATTTGTTCAAGTCTCTCTCTCTCTCTCTCTCTCTCTCTCTCTCTCTCTAATAACTCTATCTCTCAAGATGCCTGGGATTGGACCAGAAAAGATGGGTCCCTCGGACGTGGAAGACCGATGCGAATGGCTCCGGTCACAACTCATCGGCGAAGACGCCGAGTTCACAACCCCTTTCGGCAAACGTGCGCTCACGTACGCGGACCACACCGCCTCCGGCCGGGGCCTTCACTGCATCGAAAACTACATCACCGAAACAGTCCTCCCCTTCTATGGTATTACCTAATCTCGCACACTGACTTTTTAAAAGATCTGATGGCTATGAACACGTTTTACAATTAGATTGTCTAACTAGAGTTGAATCTGACCTGACGGTTTTACATGTGCAGGGAACACCCACACCACCGACAGTTACGTGGGCCACCGAACAACGGAGATGGTTCACCAGGCGACGGAGTACGTCAAACGATGCATGGGTGGCGGCCCGGGCGACGCCCTCCTCTTCTGTGGAGCCGGCACGACTGCCGCCATCAAGCGCCTCCAGGAGGTGATGGGCATCGCCGTGCCGCCGACGCTTAGGGACCGCGTTTTGGGGATGCTGAAGAGGGAGGAGAGGTGGGTGGTGTTCGTCGGCCCTTACGAGCACCACTCCAACCTCCTCTCGTGGCGGCAGAGCCTCGCCGAAGTGGTGGAGATCGGCGCCAACGACGAGGGGCTCATCGACGTCGACGCGTTACGGGCCGAGCTCGGGTCGGGGAAGTACGAAAACCGCCCGGTTCTCGGGTCGTTCTCGGCATGTAGCAACGTTACCGGGATCCACACCGATGTCCACTACCTCGCGCGCCAGCTCCACCAGCACGGCGCGTTTGCCTGCTTTGACTACGCCGCCAGGTATTGAGTCCCGATCGAATGATCCCAAATTTGATCATTTTCATTGATCAAATTACTGGTACATACCCAAAAAAATAAAGGTGGAAATTTTAAAAAATAACCCTTTGACCTAGGATCTATTTAATTGCAAAACTAGCCATGACCCTGGTTTGACCCGTCAACGTGCCACCATGTGCTCACGGGTGAATACTTGATATTTTTTAAGGGGTCATTGTATTATTTACACTAGGGAATGAAAAAAATTAAAAATAAACATGAAAAGATAAGCAGATGATTCATTTTTAAATATAAATAATACTCATTATAAATGTTTTTTTAGGTGTGTCATCTATTTTTTTAACCATTCACAAATACAAATAATGCTCATTATAATTTTTTCTCATTTTCAAAGTAATATTTTTTTTAACGTGACATTTTTTAAAAATAATTTAATCATACCTAGATCTATATTATAATTTTATTATTAAAATGCATAAATTAACGTGAATTTTTTTAAAGGGTTATTTTTAAAAATTTCTCAAAATTAAAATATAAAAACTAGAAATTGGTTATGTGAAAATATGTTTTTTAAAGAAATAGAATCAATTTAATAATTATTTTCAAACATGACGATTCTATAACTAGATAAAAAATAAAAAATTATTTTAAATTATCCAAATTTGGAATAAAGATGGGAAAAAAAAAACAATTCAAGGACCCATGCACGCATGGGTTTTAGTTTGCATGGCCTTTTTTCTTGGCGTGCATGTGTTTTGGTTTGCATGGGTTTGTTTTTATTTTGTATGACCGATGTTTGCAAGGGAAGTTTTTTTTTGCATGGATATTTGAATATTTTTTTTTTCTACTTTATTTCAAATTTGATATTAAAAATAATTTTTTATCTATTATCTAGTTATAGAGTCATCATGTTTGAAAATAATGATTAAATTGATTCTATTTATGTGAAACATATTTTATATTATCAGTTTCGATATTTTATATTTTAGCTTTGGGAAATTTTTGAAATTAACCCTTTGAAAAAACTCGCGTCAATTTATGCATTTTTAATAATAAAATTATAATATAGATTTGGATGTAATTAAATTATTGTTTAAAATTTTAAAAGTCACATTAAAAAAATATTACTTTGAAAAGAAAATTTATAATCTGTATTATTTATATTTAGAAAAATAATTTATAATGAGTATTATTTATATTTGAAAATGAATATTCACTTTATCTTTTTATGCTTGTTTTTATTTTTTTCAATTTCCAATACAAATAATACAAGGGCTCTTTAAGGAAAAAAATAATAAAAAATTACGTATTCACACCCCCCCCCCCCCCCCCCCACATGCGCGCCGACCCTTGCACGCGCGGGGACAAGTCTCCCCACAGGGGAGACGTGATGAGTCGGCACGAGCGCGGGGTGTTTCACATCTTCGCTCGTAGTATTTTTTAGACGGTCAGTGAGCAACATAGGCGTGCTGAGCGGTCAAATCAGGCTGCAGGAACAATTTTGCAATTAAATTTATCCTCATAGCAAAATGGGAATACTTTTTTTATTTTTTCGAAGGTTGTTTTTGAAAATTTTTCAAAAAAAAATCATCGGTACATTAATATTATCGTGACAGTGTAATTAATGAAGCTAGATGCATGAATGTTATGGCTTGTGAGGTTTGACCTTGAATTTTTTCTCAAATCGTTGACTGTGGTCAGTGGTCCGTACGTGGAGATCGACATGCGATCGGGGGACATAGACGGTTACGACGCGGTCTTCCTGAGCCCACACAAATTTGTTGGCGGTCCGGGCACGCCAGGGGTCCTCCTCATGAGCAAGGCTTTGTATCGACTGAGCTCGTCTCTTCCCTCCACTTGCGGAGGTGGGACCGTTCGTTTCGTCAATGGATTCAACGATAAGGTAACCAACCTTCATAGCTAGGTCACGACCTATATATCTTTTAATTTTCAATAAAAGACTTACATATATTGTGTTTTCATAGGACACACTGTACTACGATGAGATTGAAGAGAGGGAGGACGCAGGGACCCCGCCGATCATGCAGAAGATACGCGCATCGCTCGCTTTCTGGGTGAAAGAGTACGTCGGATACGAGCTCATTGAGTCGCGCGAGCAGCGTACTTGGATATCGCGCTTGACAGGCTCCTCAAGAACCCGAACGTGCGCGTCCTAGGCAACACCGCCGTGAAGCGGCAGCCGATCATCTCCTTCCTCGTCTTACCGGGCGAGGGTGACGCTGATAGACAGCCCCTCCACGGGCGCTTCGTCGCGAAGCTCCTCAACGACGTTTTCGGAATCCAAGCACGGGGCGGGTGCAGCTGCGCGGGGCCTTATGGACACCTTTTATTGGGTGTCGATGACCAGCTCTCTTTGAAGTTCAGATCGGCCATTGAAAAGGTACGCAACCTAAATTAATTGATCAGTCTCATCATATTATCAGATTGAATGCAGGACCGACATGATCCCATCTGTACATGTGACAGGGTTACGAGGGGTTGAAGCCGGGGTGGACGAGGGTGAGCTTCTCCTACTACATGTCGAGGGAGGAGGTGGAGTTCATACTGGACGCCATAGAATTCGTGGCGGCGTATGGTTACCGATTCTTGCAGCTTTACCACTTCAGCCTGAGAACCGGGAAGTGGTCGTTCAAGAACGGCGCCTTCAATAAAGGTGGGTTGCATGAATACCGAACAAGTGGTGGTGGTGGTACTGATGATATGTTCAGTTTTTACTTGGAGGATGCAAGATGCATTGCGGAAGCTCTGCCGGATTACCCTTTGCGACTTCGGTTCCCCAAGGACGTCGACCCCGATGTAGTGCTCTTTGAAGTTTGAATTTATATGTTTTTATTTGAATGTGCGTTGGTGTGAAGCATTATTATAACTAATGTGATGTTATGGGATTGAATTATGCAACACATGGAGCAATTATATATTATTAATTTCTCGTTTGATGGAGGCAAATTTGCCAAATTCTTCGAGATATAGTAGGCTAAACAAATTATATGAATACATTGAGAAATTATGTTTAAATTATTATATGTAATTAAACTATCACAATAACATATAAATTGATCAATGATCACGTAGAGGAATGAAGTTTCCAAACTGATTTATCCTCTTCCTACTTATGGAGACTAAAAAACTAAACATATATTTTTAACAAGAGATCAAATAAATCACAAATAAAACGGATATATATATGGGACCGATTAGGTGCGGTGGCCGCACGGTGCAGCGTCGACCACGGGCCGTCGATCACGAGTCCATCGCATCGGACGGTCGGGTGCGATTCACGTCAACCGTTGGATGCGATGGATCCGTGATCGGACGGCTGCCGCACCGTGCGACCGCCGCACCTCATCGCGCTTTTATATATATATATATAGAGAGAGAGAGAGAGAGAGAGAGAGAGAGAGAGAGAGAGAGAGAGATTATCTTAAGCGAACATTTATGCCATTTTATTTTTAGAAATCATGAAATAAAATTTTTTAAGTAGAATTTTTTAAGTGAAATTTTTGAAAATATTTTAAGTAGAATTTTTTAAAAATTCACATGGTGAAAACAAGCCAAGGATGAAATTTGTTTTACGGGGATGAGGCATGGACCCTCGGTGTGAATTGAAGGAGAGAAAAAACAGGGCCCACCATACAAACAATAGTGCGACTTCTAACCATTTATTTGGTAATATAATACTGGCATATTTTGAAAAAAAATATAACAAGATGACTGCAAATAGAGCATAGTCGGGGATCCGGACCCGCATGTATCATAGTGTACTATATAAATCAATTAAATTGGGATAATATTGGAATTTTTTGGCCATATAAGTGGCACCCTCTCATTGCTAACTATTGGAAAGTCTATGTGACTGTCAATTACACAGCACCCAGGAATGTTAGCGAGAGGAACCATAATGATGTGTTCCTTTGTAAGTCATATGTCACTGTGTGGTGGAAATCTCTGAATCTGATGGATGATATCGGAAAGGCGTAATTAATTGTTGTATACTAGGGTCCATTTAATTTGATTTATTAGGCAGGAGACTTTGAAGTTCGGCCTAAAAATGGAAAAACTGTTTTGGTGTTTAAAATTTTCTGATTTTTCTAGGATCCAAAGTGGAAAAACTGTTTTGGTATTTAACATTTTCTGATTTTTTTTAGATTTCAAACGGAACTTTAATCAAATAATTTCGGATAATGTGAGCATTGATGAACGATCACTTATTTTGTAGATTTTTATTTGCATATATGCACAAATCTTCCTTGGTTTTACTTTTATATATTATTTTATCTGTTTGTGATTAAACCCAAACTATAGTCGGGAAACACATATTACTGATGAGATTTAATTTCTAATTTATGTTTGGATGGACATCTGTCCATCAAATAATAAAAAAGACTATGGATTAAAATCAATTGACCTCCCAGTGGCGGCTCCAGGATTTTTTTATAGATGGGGTCATTTAAAAAAATAAATTCCATAAAGTTTTTTAATATACACTTATTATATATTTATAAAAAACATAAAATATTCATTAGAAAATAGAATAACTGACATTAAAAAAAAAATCATCAAAGAAAGGAGATTAATAATTTTAAATATATAAAATTTTACAATTGTCCTTGACATGATTTTGCTTAGCACCACAATTTTCTTCAGTAGGAGAAAATTTTGTTCTATAGTTGATTTTCTCTTTCAAAATTTACTCATTGAACAAATGGAAAAATTTGTAAAAGAAAATTTTATAAACATAAATATATTAAAAAATTAAACAACTAAAGAGCTAAACCAAATCCATGATTACCCAAACAGACGGATGAAGTCAGGTAGGTGAAGAAAAGAGGGTGTAATATTAAGAGGGTTTGTTCATTATTCATACACGATTATACAATGATGAAAAAAATTTATATTAACATATAAAAATGGTAAAGGAAATTTTAAAAAAAAAGTCAAACTCAAATCTATTACATATATACTTGAAGCAGAGTATGAAAAAGTTTGTTTAAAACAATTAGTTTGATGGACCCCACCAGGCCACTGCAACATATATGTGTCCATGTATCACCCACTCACCCTAGCCAGTCAATTTTTTTTTTTATTTATGTAGAGGATAATGTTTAATTTTTTGGGTTATTTAACTTTTGCCAAAATTGGATGGGGTCAATTGACCCCATAGCTTCAAAATGGAGCCGCCCTTGTGAGGATAGATGTTTCAATTATTCGTGCGCGTACTGATTTATTCCTATCAATACATAGTGCATAGTGATATATATGAAAATTTTTCCTACATGGGACTACTTTAATATATATTAATATATAGATCTAAGTAAAATATGCTAATAATTATGGTCACAAGAATCCATTTATGCTAAGTGCTAATGATACCTGCTATTCACAAGGTAATCTAATCTAATCATCAGATACAACTAAAAGTAGCCTCCCTTAATAATAATTAAATAATTTTTTTATATCTAAAGATAGCTTTGACACCGCGAATTGAGTTTTAGTTAAGTCGATAAACTCTATCATTTTTATAAAAGATGTTAAGGGATCAAACGCTAAAAATCATCATTCTTATATATAAAAAAAGACAGAAGAAGAAAAAGAAGAAGAAGAAGAAGAAGAAGAAGAAGAGAGGCTTAACACCATGAAAGTGAGAAATGGAAAATGTTCATCTATAATATTCAAAACCATACACTATATGCACATAAACTTGGGATGTAAGAACCCAATCCTCTATTAAGGTTTATGCTATTCTTTTATATGTTTGGATTGATGGATACCACAATGATATGTGTTATGGATGGCTACTCCTGGAGCGTGACATGGACCCGACCACTCTTCCCTTTCACTATTGATTGTTTCATTTTTTTTACTTGGTTCATAAGGTTCCCACTTGTTCGGATCCTTCGCTATGCCTCTCTTTTTCGAAACAGCTGCCGTGTGAAGGCCGTTGGTGGTAAATAGTTGGCCCACAAATCAACCATTAAACTTGAGCTATACATTCATTTTGATTGATGATAAGTGACATGTTTTGAAAGAGAGACAAGCCCAGGAAAACCATATATTTAGATTGATGGATAACACAATGATATGTGTTATGAACGGTCACTCCTAGGGCATGACATGGATCCCACCACTTTTCCCTTTCACCGTTGGCTGTTTCATTTTTTTACTTGGTTCCTAAGGTTCCCACCGGTCTAGATCTTTTGCTATGCCTCTCTTTTTCAAAACAGTTGCCGTGTGGAGGCCGTTGGTGGTAAATAGTTGGCCCACAAATCAACCATTAAACTTGAGCTATACATTCTTTTTGATTGATGATAAGTGACATGTTTTGAAAGAGAGACAAGCCCAGAAAAACCACAACATAGGATCCGAACCACATCTCAATAACCCAGTTTTTGTCTAAAAATAGGACCACAACGGGCAGCCAAGTCCTGTGATTTGTCTAATTGTATATATGAACATGACCACATGGGGACCGGATCCTCTGCTCTCTTATTTATACTATCATCGTGCTTTTTTTTTTCATTGTGAGGACTCCACGTACTAAGCAACACATCTAACAGCCGAATTCTTTTTTCATTTATATGGTGGACTCTACGTTTGCTTTTCCATTGATTAACACAGGTTTAATCGGAGAGACTCTAATAGAAACCTTTTTATAAGCTGTGAGCCCCACAACTTATTTTCTTTCTTCTTCTTCTTTCTTTCACCGATGTCAATGTTTTATTTAGGGGACCACTTCATGTAGTGATGTTTGTGGTTTCTTGCACAAGATTTGTTATTTTTTTATTTGTTTGTGTTTTATTTGTTTTAGTTAATGCTCACAGGAAATAAAATAAAATTTAAAAGTATATATTTTTTAAGAATAATATTAGATATAACCCAAATATAGTCTCACAAACAGTCCATGTGTTCTAATTTTAAAAAATATTAAACCTCATCTAACGATGTATATGTTTTGATAAAATATGTATATCATTCTATTTAAATTGAATGAACTCATTTTGAACAAGTTTAAAAAATTTAATGAAATATATATCTAACCTAAGTGGTGTATACAAAAATCAGTCAATTTTTTATGATGTTTTGCCTAGTTTTTAATTGAAACAACCGAGTTACACCATATTTGTAGTACTTAATAAATCAAACTGCATATTTTAAGTTAATTAAAACAAAATACATAACATGACCTCCATAATTGTCACCATACAACAAAAACATAAAATTTCAATAGAAATATGGATGAAGATACCATACAAAAGTTTACTTGAACATCACATTTTTTTTTTGGGGATTCTTGGTCTATATATCTTCAACAATTGTGTTATTCGAGGCTTGTAAGTCATGATATGCAAAACTTGTATGTTGACATGATGAGTTCTGTTGAAGTAATGACTAAAAACTAGTATGTTGTGGATTTCTATTATACACACACGGTGATGAATTATACATGTCACTTCCAGTGATTGTATCATAAAAAATAAAAAACCCTGTGCAAAAAATAGCACTACATTAAGTGGTCCCCTAAAAAAATGTCATTGATGAAAGAAGAAGATGAAAGCTAAAAAGGTGTGGGACCCACAGCTTATAGCATATGAATAAAAATAAAAAAGCTTGGGGTTTCTTTGATTGAACCTATGTGAATCAATGGGAAATCAAACGTGGGGTCCACCACACAAATAAAAAAAAATTTGGCCGTTGGATGTGTTGCTTAATACGTAGCATCCTCACAGGAAAAGAAAAGCACGATGATAGCACAAATAAGAGAGTAGAGGATCCGGTCCCACCAACATGTAACACAGCGTAAAACGGATAAAAAGATCCAACAAGCGTTGAGATCTTATAACCTCCTTGAATTCACAAGGAAGAAACTAAAAAAGGAGAAAATTATATTAATTATTGATCAAATTTTCTTTTACAGAGATGATGACACTCATTATATAAGTCACAACTACACATTCATAATGTGAATTATGACTCTACTAAAAATAGTAAAGATACAATTACAATGACAATGAATAAAATCAAATAAAATAACATATAAAATCTTAAAAATCCTAAATTCCTAATTCACCAATAAAAGGTGATTAATATGACTTTAAATAATGAGATTTGTCAATAAATGAGAAAATCTTATAAAACTTTATTTTGATGATAGATTTGAAATAAAATATTTTGCAATGATTTCTTTTCAAATCTGTCCTATATCAGTCTCTTCTTCTTAAAAAAAACCTCGTACTCGAGTTTAAGATGCGAGGATTTTAGATAATCAGGAGGATGATATTTGATTTAATCATATACGTCAATATGAGAGATTAAGATATTTTCCCTCATCTTAATTGATGCATCCTTATATTTGACATTTGACAAGAGAAGATACATTCTTTGATTTTAAATTTCTTCTTAATGAAATCGACCATTGTGGTAGTCGCAATGTCCCCATTATTACTGTTATCGATGATGGCATCAAAAATACTCATGATGATGTGGCATGAAGTCCACAACACGAACATTTACAGGGTTTTTTCTATCTCTGATGTCACCACTAAGAAATAAGAAAATGATTTCTCTTGTCCCCTTCAATAATAATGTTTTTAGATTCAACAGAGGGAAAAACATCATCCACTTCTTTATTTGCATTGTCTTCATCAAGTTTTGATTCAACTAGAGGTTGATCATGAGGGTCGGCCATTAGATTCTCCTGATTTTCTGGTGGAATTTCTTCGATCTTCTCCATCGATCCATCAACCATATCTTGACTTAATATAACATCTAGGGGGTTGATCATAGAAGAGCCTTTGGACACCACGTGCACACTTGATCTCTCCAATTGTGATTCCACTCTTACGGCCGCCGAGATTTCTTCCGTCAAAAGGTAAATCTCTTATTTAGTAATACGATCTCACACTAATGGCCTCAACCCACAAAGATAATGGGCCACTCCTCCTCGGTGGCCGCGGTCTTTCCCGTTCAGCAGCCACACCCAAAACATCCCTTCCCCTTCCCCTCCACCTCCACCTCCCCATGACAATAACAATGGCTACAACAACTACAATGACACCGACGGCGTGTCCCTGACGTGGGAGGATCTGTGGGTGACGGCGTCGGCGACCAAGCACATCTTACATGGTGTCACTGGGTATGCTCAGCCTGGGGTGGTTCTGGCCATCATGGGTCCTTCTGGGTGTGGCAAGTCTACCCTTCTTGATGCCTTGGCAGGTCTGTTTGGAAGTAGTGTTAAGTTTGTCATCATGTGTTTTATGATCTGTTTTTGTTATAGTTGGTGTTACTTATTGAAGGTTTGTGTTTTTCTTCTGTTCAGGAAGGTTGGCATCGAATACAAGGAAGTCTGGGGAGGTATTGATCAACGGCAGGAAGCAAAAACTGGCTTTCGGGACTTCAGTATGAAGAATTGTAACCCTGCTCATGAGTTACCTCAGTTTTTTTGAGCAATTGTTCATTCGTTGAAGTAGATGTTTAATTTGATCTAATCCTACATTTAGAAGAATTTTGATCATTAGTCAACCTTTACAAGGTGAGGGTGCTGGCTGACATTTTCAAAATTCAGTTAGCAATATTCTAAGTTAAATTTTAATTATTTAATTTATTAGATAAAATTTGAATTTTCAATATATATATTTTATCTGGAATTTAAAACTTTTGTAATTTAGTATATTTATTCTTTAAATAAAAATATTTTTTCTTTTCTTTTTCTTTTTCCATACAAACACTCTTCCTCAGTTCAAATGATTCAAAATGTCCAACTTTAGAATGGATTCACATTGAGCTATGTGACCCCAACACTCAAGTTCATGATTTTGGTTTCTTAAAACACAGGCGTATGTGACCCAAGATGACATTCTGATGACAACACTCACCGTAAGAGAGGCCGTGTACTACTCCGCCCATCTCCAGCTACCAGACACCATGACCTCGGCCGAGAAGCGGTTCCGGGCCGAGACCACCATAAAGGAGATGGGCCTCCAAGACGCGCTGAACACCCGCATCGGTGGGTGGGCCGTCAAGGGCCTCAGCGGGGGCCAGAAACGTAGGGTCAGCATATGCATGGAGATCCTCACCAGGCCCAAGCTCCTCTTCTTGGACGAGCCCACCAGCGGCCTCGACAGCGCGGCCTCCTACCACGTCATGAGCCGGATCGTGGGCCTTGCAAAGCACGACGGGAGGACCGTCGTCGCGTCGATCCACCAGCCCAGCAGTGAAGTGTTTGAGCTTTTTCACAATCTCTGCCTCCTCTCCTATGGAAAGACAGTTTATTTTGGTCCAAGGTCTTTCACTAGTGAGGTACTCATCATCATCATATATAAAATGTTCATCATGCAATTTCAATAACTTGATTTTTTTATTTTAATGCATGGATGATTAACACTTTGGTTGATTTACATGCAGTTCTTTGCATGCAATGGGTTTCCATGCCCATCTTTGACGAACCCATCTGATCATTATGATGTAGGACAGATTTGGAAAGAAATCATTGCAGAATATTTGATTTCAAATCTGTTATCAAAATAAATTTTTATTAGATTTTATTTAGGAATTTAGGATTTTTAGGATCTTATATTTTATTTTATTAGATTTTAATAATTATCATTATAATTGTGTCTTTATTATTTTTAGTAGAGTCATAATTCATATTATGAACATTTATTTTATGTTTGTGGCCTATATAATGAGTGCCACCATATTTTGTAATAGAATAACTTTTAATCAATAATATTTTGAATTTTCTCCCTTTTGGGTTTTCTTCCTTGTGGATTCAAGGATTCCTTGTGGATTCAAGGAGTTTATGAGATCTCAACGCTGGTTGGATCTTTTTATCATTTTCACGCTGCGTTAGGTGGTATCAGAGCGAGGATTCGCCTGGCTTCGATGACACATAGCCGTGCGGGAAACAACCATCCCATTGACGGTGATCGTGGGGTGCAGGAGCTGTTTCGGCCGTTGCGAGAGAACCAACAGCCACTTCGGGGGAAGTTTCGTCAACAAACGCGACAGACTCTTCGTGATGTGAAGGTTGGCGTAAATCTCAACACCGACAACAGACGACCTGGGTGTGACAGGATGCGCGCCGAGGGATTCGCCCGAGGCCAACCTGTTGCATATAATGGTGTTCGACGAAATTCTCATTATCTACCCGATTATGAGGATGACTCGGATTATGAAAGCGGTGAACTATACGACTATCAGTCGAGAAGGCGGCACACGTATTACAACAATTATTTTTCAAAGATGGACATCTCATATTTCAATGGTAATTTGTCAATCGATGAGTTCCTTGATTGGATCTTAGAGATTGATAAATTCTTTGAGATAATGGAGGTGCGTGAAGAGGAGATGGTTAGATTGGTGGCGTTTCGACTCACGAGCAATGCCGCTAATTGGTGGGACCACCTTCAAAGGACCAGACAACGACAAGGAAGAGCACCTATTCGAACATGGAGGAGGATGAGACGACTTCTCATGGATCAGTTCCTTCCTCTAGATTATGAACAATATTTGCTCCAGTTGTACCATAATTGTCGCCAAGGTAATCGTTCCGTATTCGACTATACCGCTGAATTTTTAAAATTTTCTGGTCGGTATAATCTCGCAGAAGCTAAATGGCGACGAGTGGCCCATTATCTTAATGGGTTGAGGTCTACAGTTCGAGATCTTATTGCTTCAGAAGAGATTTATAGCTTGACAGAAGCAATCTCTGCGGCCGTAAAAGTGGAATCACAACTGGAGAGATCAAGGGTGCACGTGATGTATAAAGGCTCGTCCATGATCAACCTGCTAGATGTTGCATTAAATCAAGATATGGTTGATGGATCGATGGGGAAGATCGAAGAAAGTCCACCAGAAAATCAGAAGAATCTAGCGATCGAAGATATGGTTGATGGATCGATAGAGAAGATCGAAGAAAGTCCACCAGAAAATCAGGAGAATCTAGTGACCGATCCTCATAATCAACCTCTAGTTGAATCAGAAATTGATGAGGACATTGCAAATAAAAAAGTGAATGATGTTGTTCTCTCCATTGACTCTGAAAAGATTATTGGAGGAGAACAAGAGAGGTCATTTTCTTATTCCTTAGTGGTGACTCCAGAGATAGAAAAGCCCCTGCAAATGTTCGTGTTGCAGAATACATGCCACATCAACATAAGTGTTTTTGATGTCATCGTCGACAACAACATTGCGACTACCACAGTGGTTGATTTGATTGAGAAGGAATTTAAAATCAAGAAGATGTCTCTCCTCTTGCCAAAGGTCCAATACAAAGATGCGTCAAATAAGATGGAAGAAAAAATCTTAATCTCTCATATTGGTGTATTTGATTATATCAAATATCATCCTCCTGATCATCTAAGATTCTTTCTTCTTAAATTCGAGGACGAATTTTTTTTAAGAAGAGGAGACTGATGTAGGACAGATTTGGAAAGAAATCATTGCAGAATATTTGATTTCAAATCTGTTATCAAAATAAATTTTTATTAGATTTTATTTAGGAATTTAGGATTTTTAGGATCTTATATTTTATTTTATTAGATTTTAATAATTATCATTATAATTGTGTCTTTACTATTTTTAGTAGAGTCATAATTCATATTATGAACATTTATTTTATGTTTGTGGCCTATATAATGAGTGCCACCATATTTTGTAATAGAATAACTTTTAATCAATAATATTTTGAATTTTCTCCCTTTTGGGTTTTCTTCCTTGTGGATTCAAGGATTCCTTGTGGATTCAAGGAGTTTATGAGATCTCAACGCTGGTTGGATCTTTTTATCATTTTCACGCTGCGTTAGGATCTCTAATTTAAAGCCCTAAATAAATGAATTTTTGAAAAAATAAAAATTGTTAGTCGTATAACAACTAATCCAGAAGATCTCCTCAATATATTTCTCCATATCAAATTTCGTGCGATTCCGAGATCGTGACCATTGATTTGAATTTATTTGGTGAACCACTTTTGATGGTCCCATCTGCATAATCTGTCCTACATCAGACTCCTCTTCTTCAAAAGAACTCGTCCTCGAGTTCTTCCGCTCTTCAATTGATGTTTCTTTGTATTTCACCTTTGGCAAGAGAAGAGACGTTTTCTTGACTTCAAATTTCTTCTCAATATAACCGATTATGTAGAAAATTGAATGCACCTCGATTTGTAGCCAAAATTCCTTCACCATTGTAGTAGTCGCCAAGTATTCATCATTATCATTGTTGATAATGACATCGAAAACACTTTTGTTAATGGTGCACATATCCTGCAACACGAGCTTCTGTAGGGGCTCTTCTATCTTGGGGATCACCACTAAGGATAGTGAAAATAACTCCTCTTGTTCTTCTCCAATAATATCTTCAGAATCACCAGAGAAAATAACATCATCTGCTTCTTTATTGCTCATGTCCTCGTCGATCTCTGGTTCAATGATGAAGTTGACCCGCTCTCCTTCTTCGTTTGCGAACTCAGCACCATCATATATATCATCGCCGTCAGTTGTGTTGTTACTTTTGTCCCTATCAATATTTGATTCAACCAGATGTTGATCATAGGGTTTCATCTTCGGACACTTCTGAATTTTTGAAGGACTTTCTTTGGTCGCCTCCATTGATCCATCAACCATAACTTGCATGCTTGATCTCTCTAATTGTGATTCTACCATTGCGGTTTGGCGACAATTTTGATACAATGGGGGCACATATCGTTCATAATTTAATGGTAGAAATTGATCCATGAGAAGTTGTTTCATCTTCCTCCACGTACGAACAAGTGCCCTTCCTCGCCGTTGTCGGGTTCTCTGAAGTTGGTCCCACCAAGCGGCGGCCCCGCTCTTCAATCGAAAGCCACCAATTTGACCATCTTTCCTTCGGGAACCTCCATCATCTCAAAGAATCTTTCGATCTCCGAGATCCAATCGAGAAAATCCTCGATCTGCATATTACCATTGAAATACGGGATATCCGCTTTCAATCGGTAATCGTTGTACTCCATACGCCGCCCTCTCGGCTGATATTCTTGAAACTCTCCTTCATCCTCCGAGTCTTCCTCATCATCAGGTTGATAACGAGTGGGACGTCGAACGGTGTTTTGAGTAATAGGTCGGCCTTGGGCGACTCCCTCGGCGCGTCTCCTATTACCTTCAGGACGTGTGTTATTGGCGTTGAGGTTCAGGCCAGCGATCATTGTGCGGATCTCCTGCAGTTGTTCTTGTATCTGATCTCGTTGTTCCCGCATCTGATCACGTTGTTCCCCGACCGCCTTCCACAGATCCTCCAATCGTCGACCAGCGTCGCTAGATTGATCACCTCCCCCTCCGTTTTTTGCCATCACAACAAGGCAAATCCTCGCTCTGATACCACCTAACGCAGCGTGAAAATGATAAAAAGATCCAACCAGCGTTGAGATCTCATAAACTCCTTGAATCCACAAGGAATCCTTGAATCCACAAGGAAGAAAACCCAAAAGGGAGAAAATTCAAAATATTATTGATTAAAAGTTATTCTATTACAAAATATGATGGCACTCATTATATAGGCCACAAACATAAAATAAATGTTCATAATATGAATTATGACTCTACTAAAAATAGTAAAGACACAATTATAATGATAATTATTAAAATCTAATAAAATAAAATATAAATCCTAAAAATCCTAAATTCCTAAATAAAATCTAATAAAAATTTATTTTGATAACAGATTTGAAATCAAATATTCTGCAATGATTTCTTTCCAAATCTGTCCTACATCACATTACCTTAGGACAGTCAATAAGGACTTTGAGGACAAGGTGAGGCTATCATAATTTATTTTCTAATCTTGATATAATGTTTCTTTTAATTCCTCTTCTAAACAAAATTAATTATATACATTTAGGACATCGAACAAGGTACAGGCGCCAAGTCGATCTCAGTCGAAGAGTCGATCAACATTCTTGTGAACTCATACCAATACTCAGACACCTTTGAGGAAGTGAAGCATAAGGTGGCAGAGATGTGCAAAAATGTAAGCAATCAAATTAAGAAACATTGTTGTGTTGTTGTTTAACTAGGGACAAATTGTGTCCATTCCATGACATAGCTTGATGAGGGCTTTTCTCTTATATAGGAGGGAGAAATTGTAGAGAAAGGGAGCCAAGCTAGCTCATTTACACAGTCCCTCATCCTCACTAAAAGATCTTTCATAAATATGTACAGAGATTTAGGGTACTACTGGCTTCGTTTCACAATCTACATTGCTCTGTGTTTATGTGTCGAAACCATTTACTATAACGTTGGGGACAGTAATGGATCCATTCAGGTAAATTAAACTTGGTTTATTTTTAAATCACATGTAGTACTGTTACTATCTAGCTAGATTTTTAAATTAGATTTAAGCCTAGATATTGCTAGTAATTTTTGTACCAATATAGAGTGTTCATGATCGAACATGATACTTTAAAAAATCAACAGAGTAGAGGTGCCATGCTCATGTTCATTGCTGCATTCTTGACGTTCATGGCGATTGGTGGATTCCCTTCTTTTGTTGAAGACATGAAGGTACATAGTTTTAAGGTTTCACCTTTTGTATCTATAAATAAAGTTTGTTTTCATAATAGGCAATGGATTTTAATTTTTCAGATTTTCCAACGCGAGAGATTGAATGGTCACTATGGAGTGACCTCTTTTGTGATTGGTAACACCCTCTCAACCACCCCATACCTTGCCCTCATCTCCATCATCCCTGGGGCCATGGCCTACTACTTGGTAGGCCTCCAGAAGAGCTTCGACCACTTTGTCTACTTCGTGCTCGTCCTCTTCACATGCATGATGCTCGTCGAGAGCCTCATGATGATTGTTGCGAGCGTTGTCCCCGATTTCTTGATGGGGATTATCACCGGTGCGGGGATCCAAGGTGTGATGATGCTCAACTGGGCTTCTTTCGCCTGCCTCACGATCTCCCAAGGCCGGTCTGGAGGTACCCCATGTTCTATGTGGCCTTCCAAAGGTATGCCAACCAAGGATTTTATAAGAATGAGTTCATAGGGCTGACATTCCCCAATAGTGAAGGGAATGGAACGGTCACAGGAGAGGAGATATTGAGGGATGTCTGGCAGGTTAACCTGAGCTATTCGAAGTGGGTGGATCTGGCTGTGTTGTTGGGCATGGTTGTGTTGTATAGGTCGTTGTTCTTGTTCACAGTGAAGATCAAGGAGAATTTCAAGTCCATTGTGGGTGCCTACCTCAGGCACAATTAATTATGGAGCAGCCTTGGGGGTGGTTTGTTTTGACATGGTGATTGTATTTTGTATTGAAATTACCATTACATGGAATTTATCAATCATGAGTTGAAAATTCCAGTTCAAATTTTTATATAAGCATATATTACATAATTCTAGATTAATTAAATGATTGCCTAAATCAATAGATCAGTTGGTTGCACTGAGCCTCTAATTAATGAATTGACATGTGGACATCTCATGAATTAAACATGTAGCACATTCTTTGATAATAAAATTTTGTATCAAACTGATCGAGCAGTCCATAAGTTAAACCGATCACATTCTTAAATTGAACGGAATCAATCAAATTAAATTAAATAATTATATGGACCGAAACTAAATAACCCATGCATGAATCTAATTAAACAATGTGAGATCAAAATAAACTCTTTTGCATTGAGATAAACCATTAACGAATTAAATTGGACAACCGGTAAATCAAAAGAAACTCTATTAACTTGTTAAATTTATTCTGTTCATTTGAATTGAACAATTAATGAATTTCTTTAATTTGTTTAAATTCCGGATGAACATGGTATATCTATTCTAGATTCATTAAATGAATGTTTTGACCACTTTATGCATGGGCCCCTCTGCAAGGAATCTCTAAATTGTTCATCTAACATACATACCGTAATATAATTAAGACTAGTTTTCATGTACGCACATCCGCGCGAGTTAATAAAATGTACTCTAATATGAATAAAAACGTATTATGATACTAATAATCAATTAACTGATTTAAATCTTTTTATCTCTAGTTAAATCCAGAAGTAGATAGAGAGACTACAAAAAATTGGATACAGAGCTCTTTGAAAAGAAAAATATTTATGAAATTTTATGAAATAATTAGTTTTATCCTAAAATTCCATTTTCTTATGTAATAATAAATATTCAATAATATTTATGATACTAATAATCAATTAAATGATTTAAATCTTTTTATCCGTAGTCAGAATCCAGAAAGAAAGAGAGAGAGACTAAAAAACAATTGGAATACACTTCCTACTTTAAAAAAAAATTTATAAAATTTTACGAAATAGTTAGTTTTATGATCATAATATAAACATAAATATGAAAATGGAAGTAGAAAATATAGTAGAGACTTACCATAAATAACTTTTATGGGATCAAATGATGACACTACAATACTTTTTATATAATTTCATAGGTATATTAATAGTAAAAAAAATTACGTTATAAATCTTAAAAATTTTATTAACTCGCACGGACGTGCATAAATGATTTCGACTACATATCATTAAAATGTATTTATATAATAAGTTATGTAATATCATTTTTTGTCATGTGTCGATATAATTTCTTAATAGCACCAATAATAAAGTATCTAATAGCATTTCTTGTTACGTTTCTACAAAATTTCTTAATAATATTAATGAAATTCTATTTTCTTATGTAAGATTGTTTTCTCATCACTCTTCGAGGTAAGCTCTTTCCCGTCAAAATTCTCAAATAACAACGCAATCATAATATTTAATAGTAAATATTCAATAATATTTATGATACGAAAATCAATTAACCGATTTAAATTTTTTTATCCATAGTCAGAATTCAGAAAAAGAGAGAGAAAGAGACTAAAAAACAATTGGATACACTTCCTCTTTGAAATAAAAAAAAATTATGAAATTTTAAGAAATAGTTAGTTCTATAATCATTAATATATATAAACATAAATATGAAAAAAATAAAATGAAAGTTGAAAATGTATTAGAGACAAGGTGACCATTTTTTTCAGTGATCTGTTTATAAATAAGACGGACCCAGGGGTGTCTCTGCAAATGCCCGGACCCGGGTAGTCTATTTCTCTAGTCATTCCAACTCTGGCACAGTTTAGCAATAATTTCCCCCACTTGGAATGTCTCAAGCAGAAGAATTTTAAGTTTCTTGAGTTTTAATACCAAAACTTGAAGTTCATGAACTTATTCCAAAATAGAAAAGTTATCCACCATAGAAAATTCGAAGTACTTACAAATTAAGAACTTGTCCGTTCCTATTTTTTTGTCTTGTATTTGTCCATT
The DNA here is from genome assembly GCA_030737845.1 of Acorus calamus. Lineage (NCBI taxonomy): Eukaryota > Viridiplantae > Streptophyta > Magnoliopsida > Acorales > Acoraceae > Acorus > Acorus calamus. Next base: position 770,547 of record CM060874.1, read on the forward strand.
TTGACGACTTTGAAAGCAGAGGTCTCCGATGCATTTTCCATTGAACTGTCACTTTAGGATTCTAGAAAAATTTGGTGGACACAGAAGATGATTGAGTTCGAGGCGCGATGATTCGCTATCCTTAAAGTTACAATTGCCCCTACTCAATACGAGTTTGTTAAGAGATTGCGTACATGTGTAACATGTATAGCATGTGTGATCCCTCTTTATCTTTTTCAAGACACCCTTCTAAAAAGTATATTAACTTATTAAGTAAAAAAATCTTTTTAAATTTTTTAATGTGTGACTATTCCAAGCTTCAACTACACGTTAATCTATCTTATTTAACATCGGTATATATGAACATGACAACATGGGCATAAATTCGTCAAGGTGGATGACATCATCGTATCATCAATGTATGGCTTAACTTCCCAAATCTCTCTCCCCCTTTATGAGTTATAACAACAGGCACACAGTACATCTGAGAATTCCAAAAATAAAATGGATTCCCAAATAGAGATCCCAAGATGGACTCCCGGCGGCCATGACAGCCCAACAACTGACAGACAATTTATATATATATGAAAATATCATGGATAATCTTTTCCAAAGTCACTATTCTAACCTTAACATATTTTGAAATATTTTTAAGAATATATACTTGTTAAATAAAATATACACTTTCACAAGAAAAATATGCTTGAAAGAATTGAGTGTATATCTTTTTGTATATTTTAATAGATTATATAGTAGGTTAGGAACATTATATATAATATTAGGGCCATAAAAATAATTACGTGAATACCTGAGTGTATCAGCATCCATAGTTGTAATGTAAGTGCTAATGCCGCAAATCATCAAACAATTAATGGATATTTTTAAATTTTCACGTTTTAGATATTCATTTACCCGGTTTGATTCATAAATAGTTTATTCGATACACTTGGATACACTTTCTCTTTGAAATAAAAAAAAATTATGAAATTTTATAAAATAGTTAATTCTATAATCATTAATATAAACATAAATATGAAAAATAAAATCAAAGTTGAAAATGTATTAGAGACAAGGTGAGCATTTTTCTCATGACCTGTTTATAAATAAGACGGGGGCGTCTCTGTAAATGCCCGGACCCAGGCAGTCCTTTCTATATATAGTCATTCCAATTCTGGTGAAGTTTAGCAATAATTGCCGCCACTTGGAATGTCTCAAGCAAAAGAATTTTAAGTTCATTGAGTTTTGATACAAAGACTTGAAGTTCATAAACTTGATCCAAAATAGAAAAGTTATCCACCATAGAAAACTAAATGGAAAAGTTATCCACCATGGAAAACTCAAAATACTTACAAATTAGGAACTTGTCGTTCCTAGTTTTTCTATCTTGTATTTGTCCAGTTTGACGACTCTGAAGGCAGAGAGGTCTTCAATGTATGTTCCATTGAACTATCACTTTAAGATTGTAGAAAAATTTGGTATACACGGAAGATGATTGAGGAGTTCGAGGCGCGATAATTCACTATCCTTAAAGTTATAATTGCCCCTATTCAATATGAGTTTGCTAAGAAGTTGCGAACATGTGTAACATGTGTAGCATGTGTGGTCCCCCCTTTGTATTTTTCAAGATACCCTTCTAAAAGTATATTAACCTATGAAGTGAAAAAATCTTTTAAAATTTTTTAATGTGAAACTATTCTCAAACATCAATTACATATTATAATCTATCTTATTTAACAACCGTATATATACATGAACATGAAAACATGGGCATAAATTCGTCAAGGTGGATAACATCATCATATTATCAACGTATGGCTTAGCTTCCCAAATCTCTCTCCCTTTGTAACAACAGGCACACCCTGTACATCTGAGAATTCCAAAAATAAAATGGATTCATAAATAGAGATCCCAAGATGGACTCCCGGCGGCCATGACAGCCCAACAACTGACAGACAATTTTTATATCCATGAAAATATCATGGATAATCTTTTCCAAAGTCACTATTATAACCTTAACATATTTTGAAATATTTTTAAGAATATATACTTGTTAAATAAAATATACACTTTATTCACAAGAAAAATATGCTTGAAAGAATTGAGTGTATATCTTTTTGTATATTTTAATAGATTATATAGTAGGTTAGGAACATTATATATAACATTAGGGCCATCAAAATAATTACGTGAATACTTGAGTGTATCAGCAACCATAGTTGTGATGTAACTACACCCCACCTACTCCTATTATGTAAGTGCTAATGCCGCAAATCATCAAACAATTAATGGATATTTTTAAATTTTCACCATTTAGATATTCATTTACCCGGTTTGATTCATAGATAGTTTATTCGTGCGTAAAATACTTACATCAGAATATAAGAGATTTACATGTTTTTTTTATCGATTGATGTTTCTTTAGATAAATTTTTATCATCTGTGTTAACTTTATTAGAATATAATTATAATTTTCAATTAAATAAACAATAATAAATTCTCTATATAAGTAAAACTATTATATTTTATTCTAATTTATCAGATCTAACATTCACAACAACAAAAACAAGGCATTAGCTGCGAATAATTTCGTAGCAAAAACTGTATTTTCGCAGCAAAAGGCCTTTGTCGATGAAAATATTTCGTAGCTATTTTCGGTGTTACCGTCTCTTATGGGAATACATGTTGCTGCGAAATTATTTATTCGTAGCAAAAGGATACCGTTTACTACGAAATTATTATTGTAGCAAATGGTAAATTTTCGTCGCAAAGGGTATCCTTTTGCAACGAAATTTATTGTAGCAAAAGGCTACCTATTTGGCGACGAAATTCTGTCGCAGCAAAAGGTCACCTCTGCGACTGTGGAAACCATTTGCTACGAAAATTATTTCGTTGCAAATGGATATCGTTTGCTACGAAACAACATTTCGTAGCAAAAGGTTGTTTAGTAGCAAAAGATTGCATTTTGCTACGAAATAAATGTTTGGTACGAAAAGTCTCATCTTTTACAACGCAAATATATTTCGTCGGGAAAGGTTAAACTATTCCCTACGACTTACATTTCGTAGCTAATAACATGATTTGTTGTAGTGATTCCCATTTTCAGCAAAAATATTTTTTCAGAATTAAATTTATTCTTTGGCCTTATCCATGTTCTTCTGCGCAATACAAATGATGACTCAGAGAAAAAAATGTTGATTAGTTCATGAAATCGTTTGATACTTATATAGCATCAATTTATCAAATTTGTTTACTCAAATTTTGGGAAGGATTAATTTTAGGCCCCTAGAAGTTTATAAAATTTTTTAGGTTTCTAAAGTGGTAAAAAAATTATTTTTACCTCGTTGAAAATGGATGTTGTTAGTCTATTTGTTAGAAATATCAGAAATGCCCCTCACTGGCTGTTTATATTTTGTTAAAGTTAACAATATACTAATAAGTGTTAACAGTGTACTGAAAATACTTAACAATGTGCCGTGGGGGTGTTAAGAGTATGCTAAAAAAATTATCTGGAGGGTATTTTTGGTATTTTTGATGGACACATTAACAACATCAAATTTCAAAGACATAAAGATACTTTTTCACCGTCTCAGACATTAAAAAATAATTTAAAAAATTTCAAGGGCCTAAAAATAACTCACAGGTGACCACATGGACCCCCAATTAATTTCCCCAAGTTTTTTTTGGGTAAAATGCATTTGGACCTACTCAAGTTTTTGAAACCTACAGTAACACCACTTCAAGTTTAAAAACATGTCTTTACACCTCTGCCATTATATTTTTTCATTTAGATGTGATAAAAATAATTCAAACTTATTGTCTTACCCTTAACTATTTAAATAACCATATAAAAATTCAATTAATTAATTTTAAATATGTTTTATGAATATTAACTTATTCAATAATTAATTCTTCAAACACATCAAAATGTCTTTTTGTGAGAATTAAGCCACATAAAAATTAATTAAAAGGTGAAAATAACTCACCAAAAAAGTGAAAACATGATAAAGATTTAATTAAAAAGAAAAAATCGTACTTTTACCTTATCTTAATAGAAAATCAAATTATAGAAGGTGTATATGCATATTTTTGAAATATAAAAAGTGTTTATGCATGTTTAGAAAATTCAAAAAGATTCAAACACATTTCAAGAAGATCCAACGTGTCGACATTATTTGGAAAAAAAAAAGTCCCCAGTGTCCATAACATAACGGTTCACGGTTTAGCGGTGTTACCGATAGATCCTAAGTTCGAGTCTAAAGAATTTTTCGTGGGACCGGAATAAATAGGAGGAGGTAGCTTTCCCAGCTCAACCGTAAGGTCAGCCACGTGGAGTCCATCCGATATAAAAAAAAAACATTATTTGAAAAAACAATAGTGATATTTATTATTGATGACGTCACATGCTATCCAATGAGCGTGACGCAGTCTCCATCTGAGCTTTTATATGGCCGCGACAAAAAACAATTAATGCGACTTAAATGTAGTGATGGCCTAAGATTTCTTTTCTATCCTAATGCGATGAACAAGTGGAACTTTTAATAATGGGTTTTATTAATTAGTGCCACAGGGCACTGATTAATATATATTTATTTTTTTTTTTATGTAATTCAATAAATTTAATTATGACATAAATTAATAAAATTAAAGATATTTTAAAATATGATTTTGTTAACGAGTATCTTTTGAACATTGGCTAACCTATATTTATTACTTGTTTTTTAGGTAACATAACAAGTTTAATTATGATATGGATCAATCAAATAAAAATACTTTAAAATACCAACAATACTCATATTTATTACTTTATCTTTTTTTCTTCTTCACTCCTTAACCAATTTTTCATGTCTAACAAAATTTAAATTATTCATGTTTAATACAATTTCATGATACATAGGCCTCTAACACCTACCATGAACCAAATATAATATAATATAAAAATATGAAAAAATATATCTATAAAAATAAAGTACTTTAGAAGCTCTAAAAAAAACGCAAAAACAAAAATTCAATGGTAAAAAGAAAAAAATTATATTCAATGCATATTAAAGTAGCTGGTCCATAATGTCCTCCAAAAGTAAAGGAAATGGTGTAGAAGATAAGAAACCTCTTTCGACTCTCTTCAAAGTAGCTGGTCAACATTGAAAATGCCGGTCAAACAAACCCCCCAAAAACAATTACAAACTTTACAAATGCTGTTGTTTTGTTCTTCAAAATCTATCTATAAATAACACCACATGACATTCTCCAAAATCTCACATCTCTCTCTCTCTCTCTAATAATTCTCTCTCTCAAGATGCCTGGAATTGGACTAGAAAAGATGGGTCCCTCGGACGTGGAAGACCGATGCGAATGGCTCCGGTCACAACTCATTGGCGCAGACGCCGAGTTCACAACCCCTTTCGGCAAACGTGCGCTCACGTACGCAGACCACACCGCCTCCGGCCAGGGCCTTCACTGCATCGAAAACTACATCACCGAAACAGTCCTCCCCTTCTATGGTATTACCTAATCTCGCACACTGACTTTCTAAAAGATCTGATGGCACGAACACGTTTTACGATTAGATTGTCTAACTAGCGTTAGATCTCACCTGACGGTTTTACATGTGCAGGGAACACCCACACCACCGACAGTTACGTGGGCCACCGAACAACGAAGATGGTTCACCAGGCGACGGAGTACGTCAAAAGATGCATGGGTGGCGGCCCAGACGACGCCCTCCTCTTCTGCGGCGCCGGCACGACCGCCGCCATCAAGCACCTCCAGGAGGTGATGGGCATCGCCGTGCCACCAACGCTGAGGGACCGCATTTTGGGGATGCTGAAGAGGGAGGAGAGGTGGGTGGTGTTCCTCGGCCCTTACGAGCACCACTCCAATCTCCTCTCGTGGCGGCAGAGCCTCGCCGAGGTGGTGGAGATCGGCGCAAACGACGAGGGGCTCATCGACGTCGACGCGTTGCGGGCCGAGCTCGGGTCGGTGAAGTACGAAAACCGCCCGGTCCTCGGGTCGTTCTCGGCGTGTAGCAACGTTACCGGGATCCACACCGATGTCCACTCCCTCGCGCGCCTGCTCCACCAGCACGGCGCTTTTGCCTGCTTTGACTACGCCGCCAGGTATTGACAGTGATCCAAAATTTGATTAATTTTGATACACCAAAATTGTTGGTACACTAATTTGAGATGGCTGTAATTAATGAAGATGCATGAATGTCATGGGTTGTGAGGTTGGCATTTTTTTTTTTTTTTGAAATTGTTGACTTTGGTGGCCAGTGGTCCCTACGTAGAGATCAACATGCGATCGGGGGACATAGACGGCTACGATGCGGTCTTCCTGAGCCCACATAAATTTGTTGGCGGCCCGGGCACTCCAGGGGTCCTCCTCATGAGCAAGGCTTTGTATCGACTGAGCTCGTCTCTTCCCTCCACTTGCGGTGGTGGGACCGTCCGTTTCGTCAATGGATTCAACGATAAGGTACCCCATCAAAGCTCAATCACATCATATATTTTCAGTTTTCAATGTCTGTTCTTTTTATAGGACACACTGTACTACGATGAGATTGAAGAGAGGGAGGACGCAGGGACCCCGCCGATCGTGCAGAAGATACGCGCATCGCTCGCTTTCTGGGTGAAAGAGTACGTCGGATACGAGCTCATTGAGTCGCGCGAGCAGGCGTACTTGGATATCGCGCTTGACAGGCTCCTCAAGAACCCGAACGTGCGCGTCCTAGGCAACACGGCCGTGAAGCGGCAGCCGATCTTCTCCTTCCTCATCTTACCGGGAGAGGGTGACGCTGATAGACAGCCCCTCCACGGGCGCTTCGTCACGAAGCTCCTCAACGACGTTTTCGGAATCCAAGCACGGGGCGGGTGCAGCTGCGCGGGGCCTTATGGACACCTTTTATTGGGTGTGGATGACCAGCTCTCTTTGAAGTTCAGATCGGCCATTGAAAAGGTACGCCACCTTAATTGATCAGTCTCATCATATTATCAGATTGAATGCAGGACCGACATGATCCCGTCTGTGCATGTGACAGGGTTACGAGGGGTTGAAACCGGGGTGGACGAGGGTGAGCTTCTCCTACTACCTGTCGAGGGAGGAGGTGAAGTTCATACTGGACGCCATAGAATTCGTGGCGGCGAATGGTCACCGATTCTTGCAACTCTACCACTTCAGCCTGAGAACCGGGAAGTGGTCGTTCAAGAACGGCGCGTTCAATAAAGGTGGTTTGCATGAATACCGAACAAGTCGTGGTGGTGGTAGTGGTACTGATGATATGTTCAGGTTTTACTTGGAGGATGCAAGACGCATTGCGGAAGCTCTGCCGGATTACCCTATGCGACTTCGGTTCCCTAAGGACGTCGACTCCGATGTAGTGCTCTTTGAAGTTTGAATTTTTATGGTTTTTGTGTCGTCAATGTATGTTGACGCATGTGAGGTGTTATTGTAGCTAATTTGATGTTATGGGATTGGATTTTGTAATACAAGGAGCAATTATCATTAACCTCTCGTTTGATGGAGGTAAATTTGTCAATACTCCGAGATATATTAAGGTAAACAATTTAAAAATGAAGACATTGTGAAAAATATGCATGACTAAACTATATCTAAACTATCACAAATCACAATGACATAAATTGAATAATCATATGGAGGAAACGGATCACGAAGTTTCCAAACCATTTTATCATCTTCCTACTTAAAGAGTAAAAATTAAAACTAAACTTATTTTTTAACTAAAGGAAATATATGTACATTTTTTTTTGCTATAATTAAAAAAAAAATCCTAGGATGCACATAATAGACCAAGAGGAAGGTAATTGATTTTTCAAAATTTGCGATCGCAAAATAGAACAATATCATCCAGAGAAATATTCTAATTTAAAATTCTAACCTACACTTTACATTCGTGCATTTGAAATATACCAGATAGATTTTAAATAAATAATGTCTAAAAGTTACGATTTTGAAAAGCTAGTGAGTAAACTTCTTACATAATCAGTTTAAAATTAAGATTCCTAGGCAACCAAATGGACCCGTCATATTATAGAGTGATTAGTAATCTAACCAAAAAATAATCAGGAATACAATCGTCTGAACCCCCTGATTGTCAATCACTCTCTTATTACGTACGCAATCATGTCTCATCAGATATACTTTAAACGACGAACTCCTTTATTATTAATATAATAATGCGAATGGTACAAGCATACAGATCAGATCCCGTTCAAATTAGAACATATTTTTTTTTAATATTAACAGCTAGCAAGCCATAAATCTATATGTTGAGTACTGGTTCTTCCCCTCTAATGTTGTTAGTTGTTGTATTTTTTTTTAACAATATAAAGAGTAGGAGTTGATGCTAAGAGGGTGGACATCAAGAGAGATGATATTTGGATCATGGCATAAGGGTGGTGGCAGAAGAGTACATGTGCAAGTTGAATTCTCTTCGAATAGGCAAACATCCTGAGTTTTTATTCTCTTTTATGTATCTTATTTATGTTGTTTAGTTTTTTCTTCTCTTGTATCTCATTCAGTTTAAAATTTATTGATTAATGGAATTATTGTAGCTTTGATTTATCAATGTTTTTTTTAAAAAAAAAAAACAAACAGTAGAGTTGTTTTTTATTACATAAATGTTGAGTGACACGACTCCTCTGTTATTTAATGAAACGACTAACTCTGACAATGTCAAACGGCAGTCAATCACCTCTGTTTATTTGCACTACATAAACATTAATAAAAAATCAGGTGGGGTCATCCGGACATGGCGTCCCCTACCATGCAATGAAGGAGTTTATGAATGAACCATATCATATATATAATACAAATTTGCCTCGGTAACTCCAATGAAAAATATCAAATTATGCGGAATTATAATTAAATTCCATTGCAACAGTGTGTTAATACTATCAATTAAAATATATTAAAATATGTTAGGTTTGAATGAAAGTTCATTGAAAAAATCTAATATATATCAAATAAAAAATATATATCATAATCCATGAATGTATCTCATAATCTTTTTTTTCATATGTCGCTTGTAATTGCGTAGTAAAGCTAATAAATTAATCGAATTTATCCTTTAAAGTTTTTACTTTAATTGATTTTGGTTAATTGGGGAATACTGATTCAATTATAGAGAATTTGATCCATAATCTTGACGCAAGATCAACCTGTCTATTCGATCTGATTCAGTTCCATCAAATTTATGTTAGGAGAGAATTCAAATCAATATTTTCAACAAAGCGAAAAAAATCAATATTTAATTATTATTTTTTTGAGATATTTGGACGTTACAGTTTTCATGATTTTATATCACACAAGCAAAAGTCACAAGCATTCCAAAGGATAATAAACAATTTTGACATTATCGTGCTCAGCATTAAAAAAAGATCAAAGACACTTTCAACCTTAATTTGCAAATATGTTCATAAAATGATATGTGATGTGGGTTGCGCATTATACTAGTTAAATAAATTTGGGTGAAACAAAACAATTTTATAAGAACCTAGATTACTAATACAATATTAATTTATTTTTATCTATTCTTATATTGTTACACCTATATATTTCTTATAAATAAATAGTATTGTTTTTATTCAAGACTATTCCACCTTATTCCCACATATATTATTATATCCAAAAGGAGGGGCCATGTATTATTAAATTTAATGGGTTTTGTTAAGGTTGATTAATTGTCATTGATTTTAAAAACTAATCAAGAAAATTTGCTTTAACATTGAATACTATCAGCCTATGATCACAATGAAGTTTGTACAAAAAATTGATGATTTTCCACAATAAGTGCATTCACATTTTGCAACCCCCCCCCCCCCCCCCCCCACCCCAATGGGTCTACTATAGTTTTTATTCTCCCTCAGAACAATTGCAACACATTCTAATTGTTATAAGATGGTCTATAGTTTGTTTCAAAAAAAAAAAAAAAATTAAAACTAAACATATTTTTTTAACTAAAGGAAATATATTTATATTTTTTTATTGCTATAATTCATTAAGAGAATCTTAGGATCCACATAATAGACCTAGAGGAAGGAAATTGATTTTCCCAAAATTTGAGATTGCAAAATCGAACAATATCATTCACAGTAATATTTAAAGTTGAAATTCTAAGCTAAATTTTACATTTGTGCATTTGAAATATACCATATGTTGCTAGGTAGGGCCACGGCAAGTATTCATATGCACATTATTTGTAAATGACCTCAAAAAACAACTTCGACACAACTCAGAAAAATTGAGCATGGGGGCCATTTAGTCCTTTCATTATAAGTACGTCAAGCGTTAAAGAAGATTAATTGTATGGTTTAAGATAAAATTATAATAAACCACGCTTTCAGTCCTCCTTTTCATTTCAGTAAGGAACAAAGTTATATGACTTCACTTAGCGGGCGACTAAATATTAGGTTAAGTATATTTTATCATCACTCAGGGCTGACTCAATATATTATTAGACCTAAAGCAATTAAATAATATTTATTTTAATTTTAAACTATTAATTTTTTACTTAATTATCATTCTTCTAATTTTTTGGATGTAAAATTATTAATTAAGTTTTTATATTTACGTTTTTATTTGATTCAAATAAAATAATGCTTTGTTCCTTGTTGTCCACACCATATAATTTTTTTCGTATTTACAGCAAACAGGAAGTTCAGAGAGATTTTTTATATATATAAAGAAGTAGAGTGAAAATAAGGGTTTTTTTTAAATAAAGAAGAAAGATTGAAAAAAAGAAAAGAAGATACTTTTTTAGGCTTTGCCATTTTATATCCTTTTTTTTATTCAAAAAAGCTTTTAAATAATATTGGTCATGTAAATTTTTTTTGCTATATTTTAGGTATAATAAAATGTTGTTAATTTTTTATTTGTTATTTTGTAACCATATCAAAATGACTATTATGACTATTGATTTTTTAAAAACATAAATTTTTTTTTACAATGTGTTAAGTTATTATTGATCAATATTTGAACTTACTTATAAATAAAAATAATTTAGGGGTTTATGTGCATCTGGGGCCTTAGACAATTGCCTAAATTGTCTAATAAAACAGCCGACTATGTCATCGCCCTATGGATTATATTATGATATTACATATGTATCATGAGTGACATCACATGCTTTTTTCATCTTTCTTTCCACCAATGATCCTGTTTTATCTTTTTGGGAAAGGCTCGGGCGCTGTGTTGAATATTCTCTTATTCACAAATTATCTTCAATTTTAAATTTTCGATCGGCGCAGATAATCATAGAAATTCACCACCCAATATATATTCCTCATATCGTTTTAAAAGTTCATTTTGGATTCACTCACCGTTTATTTCATTATTCCTTCTAATTTCTATATCCATAAATATGCATTTTTGAATTAATATACATTTGATTCCATGATTTGATCTAGGCCTTTTGCCGTAAAAACTTTTGCAATATATGGACAATCTGCAACCTCACATGCAATTATCACTTAGCAGGCCGCGTTTGATGGGCGTCGGGTTGTTTACTGGTATATCTACTCCTGTGCCTTGTTCGTTATGTTTTGTTCTTTACTTTCTTTAAGTTTGCATGTCATTTTGTTGTTCTTTATTCCTCTCCATTCAAATTTAGACTTGTAATACTTTATTATTATTTTTTAAAGAAAACGATTGGTGGCACATGTTTATATTATATTTAAAATAAAAAATAATGTGACAAAATAAAAGGCAACCCAATAAGATCTTCTTATCTTCTTAATTTGTAAATCAATAATATTTAAAATAAGATTTTAATAGTGGCGTAAAAGGACTATAATTCTTCATATAAAAAAAAGCATAATATTCGATATAATAATGATTGTGTATTCACTTGATATTATTCTGTACTGTGTGCGCATTTAGTTGTTTAATTGTGCAGCTTTTATGATTGTAGTAAGTTACTTATAAAATCGTGCAACCAAATGTTTTCACAGTAGTAGCTTCCTCTAAATAGATTTTAGGTAAATAATGTTAGAAAAATATGAGTTAAGGGCTATGCATAAACCTATTCGAATCACGCAAAAGCCACAGATTCAAATCAAGATGAAAAACTCATCACAACATATATAAGATGTTCTGCAATGAAACAGTAAATTAAAGAGAGATTAGAGAAGCATATCGATTTGGCGGAAGCGAGCAGAGACACTCTGTCCCCAGTGAATAAGCCCCTCTCACGCATAGGGTTTATTGACTCCTACCACGGAGAGATACGATCACTAAGGTTATGTTTCCTCGCGGTGCGAGCTACCAGGAAATCATAATGAATGAAACGTGATCCTTTCAAATGTCCAGACAAGATCAAAAGATAAACAGCTTGATAAAAGTGGGTGAACCAAGTGTAATGGAGTATGAGTGATAGAGGCCGAAGTACGGAGGATTGAATATGGTAAAAATGGACACGCAAGGGGGTCTTTACAGGTAAATCACTCAGAGGAGCTTTTCTCAAATAAATTCACTTACACGCCTTTATTGTTAATGAAGGACAAAGGACAAGAGACACACAGTAATGAAAAAACAATTTTTTTCTTCTTTGATTGACTGATTGATTTAACATATGATAGGCCATTATTTATATACAGTAGATAAACCTAGACACAAATAAACACAACGACAATTTTTATAATGGCATTGAAATTTTTTAATTGACTGACAATTAATTGTGATTGTTATTGATTTAAAAGGAAAGCAACATTAACGCAAATTTTTTATTTTAAAAACAGCGTATCAACTCCTGCGTTTTCTTTAAAACTGCATGTCAGCTCACGTGGTTTTTCTTTAAGACTCAAATAATTTAATGAATGCATTAAATATTGTTATTAAAACATTTTTTAAAATATAAACAATCACATTTTAAAATATTCAAATGTAAACATTTAAATTCTGTTTGAATTTGAATTTAGACTACTATAACAAAAAGATCAAGCCAGAATATTGAGTGAATGAGTTTGAGGATGGGTCTATAAAACTCAAACTTAGCCCAAACAAGTTGAACTCAGACAAACACATTTTGGTCATAATGGGCTTTGACATCTAAAAAGCCCACAGATAAATTCTAAAAGTTGTGATTTTGAAAAGCTGGTAAGTAAACTTCTTACAGAATCAGTTTAAAATTAAGATTCCTAGGCAACCAAACGGACCCGTCATATTAAAGAGTGATTAGTAATCTAATTCAAAAATAATTAGGAACACGATCGTATGAACCGCCCTGATCATCAGTCACTCTCTTATTACGTACATAATCATGTCCCACCAAATAGACTTTAAACGACAGACTCCTTTATTATTAATATAATAACGCAAATGTTACGAGCCTATAGAACAGATCCCGTTCAAATTATAACATATTTTTTTTAATATTAACAGCTACCAAGCCATAAATCTGTATGTAGAGTGGCTCTTCCCCTCTAATGTCGTTAATTGTGGTGTTGTATTTTTTTTTAACAATATAAAGAGTAGGAGTTGGTGCTAAGAGGGTGGACATCAAGAGGGATGGCATTTGGATCATGAAACAAAGGTGGTGGTTGAAGAGTACGTGTGCGAGTTTAATTCTCTTCGACTAGGCAAACATCCTGAGTTTTTAATATCTTTTATTTATCTTATCCATGTTCTTAGTTTTTTTTTCCTGTACCTCATTACGTTTAAAGTTTATTTATTAATACAATTATAGTAGATTGGGTCTATCATTTAAAAAATAAAAATACAAAAGAGTAGGACGTGTTTTTTATTACATAAATGATGAGTGACACGACTCAGTTATCGAATGAAACGACTGACATTGACAATGTCAAACGACAGTCAGTCACCTCTGTTTATTTGCACTATATAAACATTAATAAAAAATCAAGTGGGGTCATCCGGACATGGCGTCCCCTACCAAGCAATGAAGGAGTTTATGAATGAATCATAATATAATAAATGAATCATAATATAAATTATATGTATCATGAGTGACAACACATGCTATGCTCATCTTTTTTTTCCCTAGTGATCCTGTTTATTCTTTTTGGGAAAAGCTCAGGCCCTGTATTGAATATTCTCTGATTCACAAATTACCTTCCAATTTTAAATTTTCGATCGGCGCAGAGAATCATAGAAATCATCACCAATACTCCTCATATCGTTTTAAGAGTTCATTTTGGATTCACTCACCATTTATTTCATTATTCCTTCTACTTTGTATGTCCATAAATATGCATTTTTGAATTAATATACCTTTGATTCCATGATTTGATCTAGGCCTTTTGCCGTAAAAACTTTTGCAATCGTGCATTTTTTCAAATTTGATTATACTATGGACAATCTGCAACCTCACATGCAATTATTACTTAGCAGGCGGCATTTGACAGGCATCGAGTTGTTAACTGGTAGATGGCCTATCTACTCCTGTGTCTTGTTCATCATGTTTTGTTCATTTCTTTCTTTTAAGTTTGCATGCCATTTTGTTATTCCCTATTCCTCTCAACTCAAACTCAAATTTAGACTTGTAATAATTTATTTATTTTTCTTAATGAAGTGGTAGCACATGTTTACATTTTAAAAAATAAAAATAAAAATAAAACAATAATGTGAAAATAACTGGCAACCCAATAAGATCTTCTTCTTAATTTGTAAATCAATAATAAATAAAATAAGATTTTAATAAGTGGCGTAAAAAAACTGTAATATTTGATATAATAATGATAAGATTTTAATAAGTAGCGTAAAAAGACTGTAATCTCTCATATTTAAAAAATGTATAAATGTAATATTTGATATAATAATGATTGTGTATTTCAATTGACATTATTTTATAATTAATTTGACAGAATTTTTGTGTACCACGTGTGTGTTTGGTTCACAATTGTGTAGCTTTTATGATTGCAAGGATCTGCTTATACAATCATGTAATCAAATAATTTTATTATAATAACTTTTTTCATATAAATTTTAAGTAAATAACATAAAAAAATATGTGATTTACAAAAGCCGATAGATAACTTCCTGCCGAATTAATTTGAAATCATGATTTCTACGTAATCAGTTTTATAAATACGCAATCAAACGCAACTATCATGTTATAGAGTGATCAGAAATCTAACCCAAAAATAATTAAGAATACGATCATCTGAACCGCTTGGAGAGATCATCTTGATCATCAATCACTCTCTAATCACTTACATAATCATGTCCCATCAATCAGACTTTAAACGATAGACTCATTTATTATTAATGACGTAAATGATACGAGTCGGAACAGATCCCGTTCAAATTACAACATATTTTTTTAATATTAATAGCCAGCAAGCCATAAATCTGTGTTTTGATGGGTTCTTCTCTTCTATTACCGTTAATTGCGGTTGTTGTAATTTGTTTTTATTTTTTTATCAATATAAAGAGTAGGAGTTGTTTAATGGTAAGTGACACGACTCCTCTGTTATTGAATGAAACGATTGACACTGACAATGTCAAACGGCAGTCAGCCCCCTTTGTTTATTTGCACTATATAAACATTAATAAAAAATCAGGTGAGGTCATCCCCTACCAAGCAATGAAGAAGTTTTTGAATGAATCATAATATAAATTTGCCTCGGTAACTCCAATGAAAAAAAAATTATGCGGAATTATAATTAAAAATCCATTGCAACAGTGTGATAATACTATCAATTAAAATATATTAAAATATGTTAGTTTGAATGAAAGTTCATTAAAAAAATCTACTATATATCAAATAAAAAATATATATTAATTTTAAATATAATAATCCATGAATGTATCTCATAATTTTTTTTCTTATGTTGCTTGTAATTGCATAGTTAAGCTAATAAATTAATCGAATTTATACTCTAGATAATTAAATTATTCTGATGTTTATGATTATTTTAGTATAAATAAGGATAAAGTAATTTTGTGTTTGGTTGTGTTTTGAATTATTCTCGTTGAAAAACGTAAAAATAAATTTTTTGTTGTTTGGATAAAATGTGAATAAAGTATGGATAAAGATTTATAAAACGTAAAAAAATAAAGATTTATCACTTTTGGTTAAGTTTATTCCTAATTTTGACTTTTTTTATAAAAAAAAATTGATGCTCTTTAATATTTGATCTATTAACCATTTTTACAAAGATGAAATATACTTACTGATATTTTCCTAAAATATCATGCATGAATGTCGTTGTCATATTGATTGACACAGTGGTCCTCTCTGTTTAACAGAGAGGATCCAATCAACCGGCGTGTCTTTATCAAGTTCCATAATTTTCTCATATTTAATTTACATTGAAATAGCAATTAATGTAAACCAATTATTAGACACTAATATTCATGACCGTTGGTGATAGAAGACACTGAAATTAGTAAGACACAGTAAAGCTGGTGACATATCATCGTCTCATCGTGGAAAACCAATATTGACCATTAATGATACCAATTCAAACACTGCAATTAACAAGACACTAGTAAAGCTGGTGACATATTATATATCTTCTCATCTTGTAAAACTTGCACAACTCATTTTCACTCATCCTTTCGTCTGAGTTCTGTGATTAGAGACAAGGGATCATAATATGTATCGACTAGATCTATATTTCACAGGACAAGACTACTTAACACATACAAAAAGATAAATTTCCATTGAGTATGTTTTTTGTATACCTTTTAAACTCATGTCAATTATTTCTTTTTATACAACTACAAATAAACTATTTTATTAATTAGTTATATTATTTAAATGTTTTTTTCAAAACAAATATAGTTGGTGACTTATCTTTCTCTCATAGAAGATGCATATACCAAACCTTATCTTAGTAGGATGATAGATGTACCCCCTTTCTTTAGTGAGAGAGTTTGAGTTCGAGTTTTGCCATTTACTGATAGAAAAAATTTGACAAAAAAATTAAAATAAAAAATAAAAACCAATAAAAAAAGAGGTTGCGCATCTCCTTTTCATTTATCCTTCAAGGTAAGGAGCACTCAATGAAGTCATTTCTTTGAATAGTAATGGGATCATTAATTCTTTGTTGCTTGGAATTGGGTTCATTAATATGCAATGACTAGCCGTATATTTTACATTTTAAAGACTAGTCCGTCATACCTTATGAATCAACTAGTTTATTGACAAACTTCTAAAAATGAATTATGTGCCATTGTGGATAATCTTGCATAAAAATGAGTGAAAATGATAAAATCTAAGTAGAAAATAAAATTGTTTATTTATGTTTGGTGAAGTTAAAAAGACTTTTTGTGGGATCGAGATAAATAGGTAAATGTAACCTATGAGCTTGACCGTAAAAGTCAACCACATATCCCTCTATTATAAAAAAAAATGCTATAAATGAATCATTTTTCTTTGGTGTTCAATATTTTTTGTGGACATATATGATGGAATTAAATTTACAAAAAATAAAAATTATGACTTGTACCTCATTTTCTCTTATGTGTGGAGGGAAAAAAAAAGTGGCAACAAAATTAATGAAATTTTTTCCTCCGCGTTGGTATATATAAACACTAGCTTTTTAAGTGATCAATAATTAAACAATATTTTTTTCCTTTAATTTGACCTACCAATCTTTATTAAGATTATAAAAAGTAAATTTGAATTTGATTAATTTTTATTTGTTTGAGAAAATGGAAAATTGTTTATAACAATTCACAAAGAGAGTTATAAAAGTCTGAACTAGGAAGAGAGTGGGGGTAGCTAGGAAGATGAGACAGTAGAAAGTGAGATGAGGGATCGAAAGCAAAGATAAACTTGAATTTATCTTCCAAAGCGATTGACCGATTGTGCATTTCTAATGATTCATGCATTACCCAAGTGATGATTGGCAATTTCTGCAATTCTAACCAACTATATCTCTCAATATGGGAGACCATCCTTAGGCACAAGTAACAACTAGTACAACTAATACGACGTAGATATCTTAATATTTCCTTCGTATAAATCTTATATATATTTATATTTGCAATGGCCAAGTATACCTCCTAACAAAGGAAGACCGAGAAACAATATGGGACCATTTAATTAGGTACAATAAATTATTATATTTATTAGCCTTTCTTTATATAAATGAATTTAAAGTTTAAAATCCTGCAATTTATTATGATCCAATTGAAGTATTTTTTAAGCATAACCACATGCATTGACATGGAAATTTATTTATATTTATTGATTTGTTTGTGTGAACTAGGTAACTTGAGACTTTGAAATTTGATTACTCAATTATAGTTGCCTCAACAATTAAAAATAATAATGAGATTAAGGACTAGTGGTGCGTCCAGGTAGAGCTGTTAATTAATTATAGTACACCACTTAAAGGGTTGATAATTGAGAGCAATATATTTTTAAAAGAATGAATTAAATTATTTCAGAGCATTTTTAAAACTCCAAGTCTCAAATTCTGTTTTCATATTTATTAATATTTTTATTCCTAAAGAATGTTTTAATTATTATGATAATTTAATTAAACAATATATTTTTTAAATATATAGAAATCTATTACCTTATACAATAATGGGAAGAAGTTCTAATGTTCATTGTTTCTTAATATATCATATACATATTCAAATTTGTCTCATTTTTAGTATGCATGGAAGATATCCTCCTAAAAATATCACTTCAGTCAAAATTTATTTGTATAATACAGTTAACTATTTGAAAAAAAAAAGTTTTAAACCAAGCAAAAAAAAACTATATTTTTTCCTGTTCATTTTCAATTATTAATGATTTTTTTTTGCTTTTTCAGATCACAAAACAATTTTTTTTCAAAACACATATATTAATATCTTAGTCTCCGTTTTAAACCAATTATAACAGATCTGCATTTGGTCTTTTGAAAAATCGATGTTTTTTTAACTTTAGTTTTAAAGAATGATTTTTATAAAAAAAAAGATGGATTGATAGTAACTTTGGTAAACTATTTCTAGTATCGAGGTTTTCGTGAATTTAGTGGATCAAAGATCATACGCAGATTCAAACTCTTTGTGAAAACATCATGTTTTTAACATGTTTTTTATTTATCAGATTCTCCACTTTTTATAATCTCCCATAACAACACTTATAAAACACAGATTGAATTTTGAAAAAGCCAGAAATTCCGATAACCACGACCTTCGCTGCCAAAAATGACTCTTCGCTGCCAAAAAATACGAATTTCAGACCATTAAACACCTAACTATCCAACCAGATTCATATTTAATTTATAAAGTTTTTTTTCGGCCCTTAAAAAAAATTTATTAAACGCCAAAGTCAGGTCTCCAATTCCGCAAATATAGAACAAATCTTGACAGGGTGGACCCCAACAAATATTGTACTTTAAAATCTCCTAACAGTCATTTGTGTACACCGGTACACCCTCGCTGACTTTCAACAGTCTCCAATTCCCTTTATATACATATATTATAATCTTTTCAAGTCTCCACTAGCCGTCACAACATGCGCGCATCTCTTTATGAACAACATGTTAAAACTCCCTATATATACACTCTTTCAATCCACCAATATCATATCAACCAACCCAACTAGTCTCTCTCTCTCTCTCTCTCTCTCTCTCTGAAAAAACCAACTTGAGAACTCCATGGATTCTGAAATAGAGATCCCAAAATGGACCCCGGGCCACAGCCCGGCTAGGGATAATGAAAACCCAAACAAGACAAACGAAATAGTGAAAATGGAGAGCTTCACATCCATTGATTCATTCTCAGTTTCCAATGAAGGGTTGTTCCCTTTCAGCATCACCCCTATCATCCCTCCTCCACCACGTAACAACCGTTCTGGTGACATTGAAAACGTTGTTATGAACGATGAATACACCGCCGACGGCGTGTCCCTGACGTGGGAGGATCTTTGGGTGACAGCGACGGCGGGAGGCAAGGCCAAACACATCTTACATGGTGTCACTGGGTATGCTCGGCCTGGGGAGGTTCTGGCCATTATGGGTCCTTCTGGGTGTGGCAAGTCTACCCTTCTTGATACCTTGGCAGGTCTGTTTTCAATACTGTATCTCATGTGTTCTATGATCTGTTTTTCATTTATTTGGGAGTGTTGATACACTTGTTTTGTACTATCATAACGTGAGATTCTATCATAGTGAATAAAGTAATCTTTCAAAGAAAATAAAATACCATCGTATATTACAGTCAATTCATATTATAAAAATAGTGTGGACTAGGGACGGAGTGGACATACATTTTCCTTTATTTGGCGTTAAATATTTAATGTTTGTATTTTCATCTGTTCAGGAAGGTTGTCATCGAATATAAGGAAGTCTGGGGAGGTTTTGATCAATGGGAGGAGGCAAAAACTGGCTTTCGGGACTTCGGTATGGAATTGTAATTTATGTTGTTTAAGATATGTATTCAAATAATCTCAAAAAGTCAGAACCTTGGATGAAGCATTTCCATGTGAATGCAAGTTGGTGTTTATCTTCTTTAAAATATTGCACGTGGTTTTAAAAAAGTCTTCCTATAGATTAGGGCGGTGATCAATACTTTGTTGAAAAAAGGACATACTGTAGTTTGTTGTTTTTTCTTTCTATTTTTCAACTTTTGTTGATTTAGCTTATTTTGGTAAGGAAATTTAATATAATTAAATATACCTGGCTGGTCTTGATTTAATTATTGGAACGTCCATTTCATCTGATCTCTGTTGATTTCATTGATTCAAAGAGTTAGCTAGAACGGATCTACATTTGATTTAGCTTATTATAAGGAATTTAGAATTAAATAAACCTGGTTAGTCTTGATTTAAGTTTTATAGGACCGTCCACTTCACCTGATCCCAAGGCCGGCCTGGAGGGTAAGCAACCAAGGCAACTTACCTAAAGCCCGTATCCCCAAGAGGTCCCAAATCCTTAAAAATATGGATGTATTAAAACTAGTAAAATATTTTTAAAATTGAATTTTTAAAATTTATTCTTTTTTTAAGAAAATACTATCCTTTTAATATGTATTTTTAAATTTTTTTTTGTTTTCATGCATAATTCTAATTTATATCTTCGATTTTTTAAATTGTAATTTGGTTTAATTATATTTATATTTAGAGTTTTTTTGTTATTTTGTTTAAAAAAATCATCTTATTTCTTTTTATCCTTTTTTCAGTTTTTCATAACTCATTTAAAATTTTCAATTATATAGAAATTTAGTTTTATATTTGAATTTACAAGGAATGTAATTTTTTTATTAACAAATCTCACATATTAAGGAGTTTGTTTTTACCTTTTTTATTGTTAGTTAAAAATAAAAACTCAAATAATAGTTAGTGTGATTTTTGTTTTGTTTTTATTTATTTATTTTTTGAAGATTAATTGTATTGTTACTTATTATATTTTTTTCATATATATTCTTTGGGCCCCATTTTATAAATTCACCTAGGCCCATTTCAATTTGATGAATCTGAGCCCTGTCTGATCCCGTTCTATTGTTTTGATTGATTCAAAGAGTTAAGTAGACCTGATCTACTGTCCCACTAGGGGCCATGGATATCTGTTTATGATTATTAATGTTTATTCCAAATTATTCAGATAAATGAATCCACGTGTTATGAATAGATCCACTATATTTAATGGATTCGAACTGTCTGATGCATTAAAAAAAAATTGATTTACTCTTTACTAGGTTTTTAAAGGACCTGACTTTAGTTTTTTTAAACTGTGTTCAATTAAATTAGTATATATTAGATTAAAAATAAAAAAAAATTCATTTAAATTTTTTAAAGCATATATTAATTTTTAAAGCAATAAATATTTCATTAAATAAATGTGTATACAACATTAATTCTTGAAAAACTTAAAAAAATAGGCATGACATATTTTTAGTTCTAAAAACATCTAATGGATCAATGGAGAATGCACGGCCTCTTTTCGTTAAAAAAGAGCACTGTTACAAGCAATCCACCTAATTCATATATCTCGGTAACCATGCATCCATCGAGATATATATATCTACAGTTTATTAAATTTGTTATAAAATAATATACATTTGTGAGACTGTCTGAAACATTATTCATCAATAATAATCAAATTTTTTTTGTTTCTAAAAAACAGGCGTATGTGACCCAAGATGACATTCTGATGACCACACTTACCGTAAGAGAGGCCGTGTACTACTCGGCCCATCTCCAGCTACCCGACACCATGACCTCGGCCGAGAAGCGGTTCCGGGCCGAGACCACCATAAAGGAGATGGGCCTCCAAGACGCGCTGAACACCCGCATCGGTGGGTGGGCCGTCAAGGGCCTCAGCGGGGGCCAGAAACGTAGGGTCAGCATATGCATGGAGATCCTCACCAGGCCCAAGCTCCTCTTCTTGGACGAGCCCACCAGCGGCCTCGAAACAATACAAAATAATTTTTTTTCAAACAATACAAAAATCAAAACACGAGCAGACATTTGTGAGACTATCTGAAACATTATTCATCAATAATAATCAAGTTTTTTTTGTTTCTCAAAAACAGGCGTATGTGACCCAAGATGACATTCTGATGACCACACTTACCGTAAGAGAGGCCGTGTACTACTCGGCCCATCTCCAGCTACCCGACACCATGACCTCGGCCGAGAAGCGGTTCCGGGCTGAGACAACCATAAAGGAGATGGGCCTCCAAGACGCGGTCAACACCCGCATCGGTGGATGGGCCGTCAAGGGCCTCAGCGGGGGCCAGAAACGTAGGGTCAGCATATGCATGGAGATCCTCACCAGGCCCAAGCTCCTCTTCTTGGACGAGCCCACCAGTGGACTCGACAGCGCCGCCTCCTACCACGTCATGAGCCGGATCGTGGGCCTTGCAAAGCACGACGGGAGGACCGTCGTCGCGTCAATCCACCAGCCCAGCAGTGAAGTGTTTGAGCTCTTTCACAATCTCTGCCTCCTCTCCTATGGAAAGACTGTTTATTTTGGTCAAAGGTCTTTCACTAATGAGGTACTCATCATCATGTAATTTCAGTAAATTTTTTTTATTTTAATGCACGGATGGATGGTTAACACTTTGATTGATTTACAGTTCTTTGCGTACAATGGATTTCCATGCCCATCTTTGACGAATCCATCTGATCATTACCTTAGGACAATCAATAAGGACTTTGAGAACAAGGTGAGGCTATCATACTTTATATGTTCTATCTTGATATAGTGTTTCTTTTAATTCCTCTAAACAATTAAAATTAATTATTTGAGGTACATATGTATATTCAGGACATCGAACGAGGTCAGGGTGCCAATTCGATATCTGTTGAGGAGTCGATCAATGTTCTTGTGAATGCATACAAGTCCTCAGGTACCTTTCAGGACGTGAAGCATAAGGTGGCTGAGATGTGCAAAAATGTAAGCAATTTGTGTTGTTTGTTTATCTAGAGACAACTTGTTTCAATTCATGACATATAATCTGATGAAGGCTTTTCTCTTATATAGGAGGGAGCAATTGTAAAGAAAGGAAGCCAAGCTAGCTCATTCACACAGTCCCTCATCCTCACTAAAAGATCCTTTATAAATATGTACAGAGATTTGGGTTATTACTGGCTTCGTTTCGCCATCTACATCGCTCTGTGTTTATGTGTTGGAACCATTTATTATGACGTTGGGAAAAGTTACGGATCCATTCAGGTAATTAAACTAAGCTTGGTTTATTTTTAATTCACATGTATTCTTCGTATACTCTTTAATTGTAAAATTGATCCAAGACATGAGAAACTTTAAAAAATTAACAGAGTAGAGGTTCCATGCTCATGTTCATCGCCGCATTCTTGACGTTCATGGCAATCGGTGGATTCCCTTCTTTTGTTGAAGATATGAAGGTACATAGTTTTAAGGTTTCACCTTTTGTATCGAGAAATAAAGATCGTTCTCATAATAGACAATGAATCTTAATTTTTTCAGATCTTCCAACGCGAAAGATTGAATGGTCACTATGGAGTGACCTCCTTTGTGATTGGTAACACCCTCTCCTCCACCCCATACCTAGCCCTCATCTCCATCATCCCGGGGGCCATGGCCTACTACTTGGCAGGCCTCCAGAAGAGCTTCGACCACTTCGTCTACTTCGCGCTCGTCCTCTTCACATGCATGATGCTCGTCGAGAGCCTCATGATGATCGTCGCGAGCGTCGTCCCCGACTTCTTGATGGGGATAATCACCGGCGCGGGGATCCAAGGTGTGATGATGCTCAACGGGGGCTTCTTTCGCCTCCCACACGATCTCCCGAAGCCAGTCTGGAGGTACCCAATGTTCTATGTGGCCTTCCACAGGTATGCCAACCAGGGATTCTATAAGAATGAGTTCATAGGGTTGACATTCCCCAACAGTGATGGGAATGGGACTATCACGGGAGAGGAGATATTGAGGGATGTCTGGCAGGTTAACTTGAGCTATTCGAAGTGGGTCGATCTGGCTGTGTTGTTGGGAATGGTTGTGTTGTATAGGTTCTTGTTCTTGTTCATAGTGAAGATCAAGGAGAGCCTTAAGACCAAGATGCGTGGATTCATGGCTGACCCTCCAAAGCAGGCGCAGTCGGTGATGGAGCTTCCTGAGCAGAACTAGCGGGTTTAATTTGTTTGGTGTGGTTTTGTTTTATGAGCGTTACGTTGTTTGTATTATTTTGTATTTAGTGGTCATGCAACTGTACTGCCCTTTTATTTAAATTGTGATAGGTGATGTGATTTTTTTTTTTTTTTTGTACTTCGATCAACATGGGTTGATCATCACTGATTTGGCTTGTTATATTAATCCTGTAGTACTTCGATCAACATGGGTTGATCATCACTGATTTGGCTTGTTATGTTATATTAATCCTGTAGTACTTCGATCAACATGGGATGATCATCACTGATTTGGCTTGTTATGTTATATTAATCCTGTATAGTGGTCCTAAGAAGACTACGTTGAGATTACATCAACATTACTGCGGGGCTAAACCAAAGTTACGTCCTGTAATAAAATAATGGTACATATTAAACCACTTTGTGTTTACTGTGCAATGTTAGAAATGACAGAAAGACAAATTTCATGTTTATATGTCTTTATCTTGTTCTCTCTATCATTTCAATCCTCCAAAATAAGTTGGTAATGGCGGTGATCTAGTTGGCAAACCTTTGTTTTTTTTTTCATTTTTAAAGATTGGTTGTTCAGGATTTCATCATTTGTTATCATTTATAGAGAGGGGATACTAGACGGTAAACCATTGATGGAAGAGCAATAAAAAAGAATGAAATGAGGGTCTTAATCTCATATAATCACATATGGGATTCTCTATTAAATCTCAGGATAAAGGATTAAAGAACGAGATTGGAAGAGCCTATCCTACAAGATTTTAACAAACATCATGGATATAGATAAGTTTGATTCTATCTTTGTATATCTCTCTCTAATATGTTATATATCTCCGTTATATCTATGTTTCATGAGGTTTTTTTTGGCAATTGAAAGGTTGTGGCTCCATTTAATTATCAATTGGATATTTACGAAAAATTAAAATAAAGATCCAACAAGCGTTGAGATCCTTGAACAAGCTCAATTCTCAAGGAGAATACTAAAACTCAGAAAATATATTAATAAAATTTGAAAACTCTAGATTACAAGCCTCCCTTTTATAATAGGAAAAAACTTACTAAAAATAGCAAAAACGAAAATTTGTTATAATTAATTCTAGTGGATCTTAGAAGATCATGGGATTTTATTTCGGTCAAATCCGAATTATTATGAAGGAGATACGCTAAATCTAAAAAGTTACTAAAAATAGCAAAAATATCATTTTGTGGGCTGGGAAAAATGGAAAAATAGGGACGCTTGAAGATCTCCTTGACCTTCAGTAAAAATTTTAGGCGATTCCGAGTTCGGGGCGTCATTTATTTCTACTAGCCGATTTTTCTGTAAATATTTAAAAATTTTCAAATGAACCCTTTCGGGTTCATATCTCCTGGAACACATCGACCACCCGTTCTGCATCATTACATTTGTTCAATAGAGGGGTTTTCGTCTTCCATAGCTTCTCAAAAACAAATAGATGATGTTCCAAGGAGTTTTACTTTAAGCCCCTGCATATATTGTCATTTTGAAAAGCATACGTTAAATAAGCCTCTCTACATCCCGGCCCAGCCAACCCGTGGGCCCTGGCCCAGATTTTGTTAAAAAAAACCTCTAGACAGCAGTCCAACCCAGTCCATATTTTGTTAAGAAATCCCCCAAAACACTAGTCCAGCCCCCAAAACACTAGTCCAGCCAGCCCATAGTTTCTTTTAGAAAATCCACAAAATATAGTTGTTATATAAAGTTATAAATCTCAATTTATCCTAATTGAATTTTTTTTTTCTTTTACATCTTTGCAGCCGATGAAGAATTCACCATCCGCTTCACACCAATCAATAGTGTGTATGCTATTAAACCTCAATTTTATTTTTGCATGCGTACATAATTTCATATGTGGTATCAGTATATATAACATAGAAAACTCATATACTTGTTCATGAATTGTTATTTTGATGGCTCATTGGATATGGGCCATATGGCTAGAAAATATGTTCTTAGATGACAGATACAACTCATTAGAGGATTTAGATCTATTTAGATATTTTGACATTGTTTTTTGGTTGGGTCTGAATTCTGAACACTGAGGTGGTATAATTGGTGTCTAATAAGAAAACTAATCAAAGTATCAAACTTTTAAACTTGCTCTTGTATTTGAGATTGTTTTTGTTTTTCTATATGGCAGTTCAGTTTTTTCTTTTGAATATCTTTTATGTTGATTATAATTTTAGATGAATTGTGAGCGGTAGATTCTATTTCACTAAAAGAAAAGAAGAAATTAAGGGAGAGAAATTGTTTTACTTAATCTTTTGATAAACTTATTTAGTTTATGAAGCATAAAGAGATTTATGAAAATATTAATCCAGATCACCTCGAAAAAGTGTCCTGAATCCGCTCTTGTAGATCTATATCCTTATCTATGTTCGAACTGAATATCCAAAAAAATATCTGTATATGATATCCTATGTATATTCAAAAGAAGTATCCGATCTAAAAATCCAGACTCAGAATTGGATAATTATCTGAAATATCTAAAAAAATAAATTGATATATAATACATAAGTGATAGATAAAACTTTAATTAAAAGACTAATATATAGAGGTTTGCATATAAATAAATTCATTGATAAAACTTAATTCCAGTATAGTTACATATCATGGATAAGCTTAAAGTTTAAAGCAAAGTGGGTCCTACTCAACAAAAAGAAGTCACTATTAACATGTTGGTGGGGATGTATTCGGCTTCATTAAAATTGACTAAGGATTGCACGATTGTAAAATTGATTCTGCAGGAATTTGCGATTACAAAATTGATTTCGCAGGAAGCTCACTTCTCAGCTTTTTGAAATCGCAGCTTTTATACACTATTTGTCTGCAATCACTGGGTTTAAAATTACGATTGTAAATTTACTTGGTTGCACGATTGCAAACGCAACTTCCTGCAATCGCAAACGCTGCGCAATCGCGCAACCAAACGCATCCTAAGAAAAAATTAGAAAATGTTTAATTTTTTTTCTAATTAACAACAAGAATTTACTTTTGGAAGCAAATTTCAACTTTAAATTCCTAATGAACAATAAAATATAGAGTTTTTTAGTTTTAAATCTCGGTAAACATGTCTATTTAGGGATCCATCCCTCCCTTCTTCTTATTTCTTTTTAAGTTCTCATATTCAACCGCATATTTGATTTTTAATCCCTCCGTCAAACATTCATCCATACGTCGTTAATTTGTGAAATGTAATTTTATTTTTAAGTCCCTATAAATTATGTTAGTTAGTGATCAGTCTCTCCATTTTTCATATTTCATTTTAAGTCCGTAATTTCAAACGTTTTTTTCTTATTAGTTCGTGGATAAAAATGAAAACATGTGTAGTCTAAGTTTTAAATTGTATAAATGAACATTTTCATAAGAAAAATGATATATCCAACCTCTCGTGCAACCCCAATTGCAGCGCATATCATTTTATTAAAAAATAACTAAATCATGCACTCTTTTATTGAAGTTCATGTTGTTATATGAGTTGAAATATATATCCAGATACACTAGTATATTTTTGTTTTAATTGAAAGAATGATAAAAATATTTGCGCCATACACTATGATAGACATACACTTTGATAACACAGTTTTTGGTATATCTATATGATTCTTAAGCAGATTTTGATTATAAATTTGAAGTATTATGAATCATCCTGAATACATTTTTTATATTTAAATAGTTATCCAATAAAATTGTATGATTATATTTATTAAATAAATATTACTTAGATATACAAAAAACTGTGTTATCATAATGTATGGGGTTCTATCATAATATACGGTGCAAATTTTTTTTTTAAACATTTTTTCAACTAAAAAAAATACATTAGTGTATCTTGATATATATTTCAATTCATATAACAGCATGAACTTCAGTGGAAGTGCGCATGATTTTTTATTAAAAAAATGGTATGCACTGTAATTAGGGCTGCATGAGAGGCTAGACATATCATTGTCCTTATGAAAATGTTAGACACGGTCATTTTTAAAATTCAAAACTTTGACTACACATGTTTTATTTTTGTTCATTGACTAATAAGACAAAAACGTTTGAAATTAAGGAATATAATGAAATATGAATAAGGGATGAACTGATCATTAAATAACATAGTTTATAGAAACTTAAAAATAAAATCACATTTCACAAATTAACGGTGTATGAACGGACGTTTGATGGAAGGACTAAAAAGAAAATAGGCGGTTGAATATGGAGGTTTAAAAAAAAAATATGAAGAAAGAAGAGATCAATCCCTAAATAGACATGTTTACACGGATTTAAAATAAAAAATCACTAAAATATATATAAAAAAATATTAATTTTTATTGAAAAATAATAATGGCTCGAAATTCTAATGCATATATGATAAACAACAAAAGAAAAAAAAATAAAAATACATAAAATAATCCCTCCAACCGTAGCATAGAAAGAAAAAAAAAAGAAACAATAACAGCCGTCCATGTCTGTGACGTCCAATCCCACCGAACCCAAATTCCTAAAATAACCCGACCAAACATTATATATGAGACATCTGTCCTGTCAGTTAAAACTTAAAATTACCAAAAAGGGTAAATGACGATAATGGCCCTAACATGCGAAATGACAAAATTGCCCTGGTAGATGAATATTGTCCGCATTGTGTTGCTGTATAGGAAAGAGTATAGATATATTAGTATAGATATTATAATCTTTTTAAGTCTCCACTAGTCGTCACAGCATACGCGCATCTCTTTATGAACACCATGTTCAAACTCCCTATATATACACTCTTTCAATCCATCAATATCATATCAACCATCCCAACAAGTCTCTCTCTCTCTCTCCCTGAAAAAACCAACTTGAGAACTCTATGGATTCTGAAATAGAGATCCTAAAATGGACCCCGGGCCACAGCCCGGCTAGGGATAATGAAAACCCAAACAAGACAAACAAAACAGTGAAAATGGAGAGCTTCACATCCGTTGATTCATTCTCAGTTTCCAATGAAGGGTTGTTCCCTTTCAGCGTCACCCCTATCATCCCTCCTCCACCACGTAACAACCGTTCCGGCGACATCAAAAACGTTGTTATGAACGATGAGTACGCCGCCGACGGCGTGTCCCTGACGTGGGAGGATCTGTGGGTGACGGCGTCGGCGGGAGGCAAGCCCAAGCACATCTTACATGGTGTCACTGGGTATGCTCGGCCTGGGGAGGTTCTGGCCATCATGGGTCCTTCTGGGTGTGGCAAGTCTACCCTTCTTGACACCTTGGCAGGTCTGTTTTCAATATTGTTTGTCATGTGTTTTATGATCTGTTTTTGTTTTATTTTGGGAGCATTGATATACTCAAATCATTTTGTAATCTTGTCTGCAGTCATATATACTATAATAATACGGTATTGTGTTATCATAGTTTGAAATTCTATCATAGTAGATGAAATATATTATTTTTTTATTTCTTTTAAAAAATATATATATTATAGTATCTTACAGTTATTTCGTATAACAACATATACTATTTAAAAAAAAGGTAATTTGTCTGTATATCATATAAAAAAAAATATGGTATTTATTTTTATAACACTCCAAATAATCTATTGATTTTATACTATTGGAATATGTGGAAATTATGCATATTTACCATTCTAGTTAATTTTCATCCAAATTCCTATTAAAACCATTATTTTTTAATTTTGCATATTTTACCTTACCAAATACAATATTTAGACAAATAAAAATATTAATTTTAACATGAAAATAATAAATTTAATCTAAAATACAAAAACATAAAAATTCAACATACAAACTATTTCTTAGAAAAGACATAGTAATTATTAATACTTAAATTAATAAAAATGAAATAAAATTATTTTGAGAACATTTAATCATCAATATTACAAAATGATATTTTAAAAAAAAACCTAGATCTTGATTAAAAGAAAAGGAAAGAAGGGATACGATTGAATGACTCACGGTTGATTTAGAAAGTACAAGAGATTAATTAGGTTATTATGTTTAAATATCTACATTATGATAAATATTATGTTAAGATAAAAGAGGGGTACATTTTTTCATTAAAAATATTCTAATGACATAAAAATAAATATATTATTTATTTTGATATAAAAATAAATAATATATTTTTAATAATATTTATGTGAAAAATCCAAAAGAAGAAAAGTATGGATTGCAAACGGAGATGCACTAGGGCTGGACATACATTTTCCTTTATTTGGTGTTCAACATTGAAAGTTTGTGTTTCCATCTATATATTCAGGAAGGTTGGCATCGAATATAAGGAAGTCTGGGGAAGTTTTGATCAACGGGAGGAGGCAAAAACTGGCTTTCGGGACTTCGGTATGGAATTTCAATTTTTGTTGTTTATACTATATGTATTCAAATACTCTCTATGAAACTCTTCAATGATCGCATGCATGCAAGTTGGTGTTTATGTTCTTTAAAAACTGGCTTTCGGGACGTCGGTATGGAATTGCAATTTTTATTGTTTACTGTTACGATAATCTAACATTTACGATATGTATTCAAATTAAATAATCTCAAAAAGTCAGAACCTTCTATGATACATTGAAACTCTTACATTTTTTTTTTGAAAAGGGTATTTATTTGCTACATGATTTCATTACTGAACTCTAATTATAAATTCTGAATTGGGGATCGGAGAACAGATTACATTGAAACTCTTACATGATCGCATGCATGCAAGTTGGTGTTTATGTTCTTTAAAAACCGGCTTTGGGGACTTCGGTATGAAAACTATATGTATTCAAATAATCTCCAAAAGTCACAACCTGTAAGGCTTCTACGAAGCTCTTCCATGATCACATGCACTGATGCATGCAAGTTGGGGTTTACGTTCTTTAAAATATTGCACGTGGTTATAAAAAGTCTATATGAAAAAGTCTTCATCACTTTGTCGAAAAAGGACATGGCGTGCTCGCCAGCTGTAGTTTTCTTTCTATTTTTGACTTTTTATTAATAATATTATTAATCTTGGAGTGCAAATCCATCTCAAAATGTTATTAATATTATTTTAATATTTTATTAAAATTGATTTTTTTAATCATTAATATTATTTTTAAATTTATATTAAAGTTGATTAATAAATGTTATTAATATTGATTCTTTTGTCCCTATGGTCAAATCACAATGGTTTAAGGCTTATTTGGTTAAGGGTGGAGGTTTTGATTTTGAGTTTTAGTGTTAATTACCCACATGTTTATTGGCTAAATTAAAAATCGAAAGAATTTTTTGTGGAACAAAAGCAAACATAAGGTCATCCACGGAAGGTTCATTTGATAGCAAAAAAAGTTTTTGAGTTATTTTAAATTAATAATTTTTTAATTAAATAAAATAAGATATCTTGAATAATCAAATATATTAGTATCTATTAAAAAATTAAATTCTAAAATTAATTCTAAAATAATTTAATAGTAGTCTAATGTTGAAGGTCTTGATGAGACATTTCCAACTATATATATATTTTTAAATGGATTAACATATTTTAATATACACAAAGGTTAAGTAATTAGTATATAAAATGCAGAAAAAAACATAAAATGAATTTTAAATGTGTTTGAAAGAGATTTAGGTATTTTAAAAGTAAAAATGTGTTATTGAGGTGGCCTCCAATAATTCCTCCTCCACACCTCCAAATTTGAAAGGCTAGATCCAAATCTTCAAATTGGAGGTATATTTAAAGTGTGGTTTGAGCAAAATAGTTTCCAAATTTAAAGATTTGGAGGGCCATATATTAGATATGTTCTAATGAGGGGCACCTCTGACATTAGTTTCTTTAAACCAAGTACGTGTTAGATTAAATTAGTATATATTAAATTAAAAAAATTCATTCAAATTATTTAAGTGTGTATATATGTATATATATATTTAAAAAATAAATATTTAATTAAACAAATGTATATACATTTTAGAAAATTTTAAATAAACTATTAAATAGCATGATATTTTTTAGTTCTTAAAACATATATATATTGGTCAATGTAGATTATTATTTTTAAAAAATCAAAACACGTGCATATATTATCGTGAGACTGTTATGACATTAATTATCATTAATATTCAAATTCTTTGTTTTATTTCCTAAAACAGGCGTATGTGACCCAAGATGACATTCTGATGACCACACTTACCGTAAGAGAGGCCGTGTACTACTCGGCCCATCTCCAGCTACCCGACACCATGACCTCGGCCGAGAAGCGGTTCCGGGCCGAGACCACCATAAAGGAGATGGGCCTCCAAGACGCGCTGAACACCCGCATCGGTGGGTGGGCCGTCAAGGGCCTCAGCGGGGGCCAGAAACGTAGGGTCAGCATATGCATGGAGATCCTCACCAGGCCCAAGCTCCTCTTCTTGGACGAGCCCACCAGCGGCCTCGACAGCGCTGCCTCCTACCACGTCATGAGCCGGATCGTGG
>CM060874.1:808508-1184722 GCA_030737845.1 Acorus calamus
CTTGTTAGAAGTACATAGGAATATACATCTATTACTTCATTTAATAATTATTGTTATTTATTTGAACTTTTGATCTTATTTTTCACCATGAAATAATCATTTTTTGAAAAAATCCATTTCATATGCATAAGTATAAATAAAAATATCTTTTCAAAGAGATCCTTATAACTCCAATTAGAGTTATACACGAAACATTATAATTTTTTAATAATCATAATTGATCAAAAAATATCTTTTCATCAAGATCTTTATAACTCCAATCGGAGTTATACATGAAAATTTTCAATTTTTAATAATCATAATTGATCAAAATAAATATAGATAAAAATGGATCTTAATTATGAAACTAAAAAAAGGTATTAATGATAGTCAAATTTGAAAGATTCGATTTCCAATATTCAAAATACACAAAGATATTAATAATTATTTTTATATTTAAATTTAAATTGGAAAGAAATGTATTATAAGAAAACATAGGTTATTTATATAAAATATAATAATAATCATTTAATTTATGAAAAAACAATATAATAGATATAATAATCGGTCTTTTATTTTCAAAAATAAAAAAGTCAT
This sequence comes from Acorus calamus, assembly GCA_030737845.1. Taxonomy (NCBI): domain Eukaryota; kingdom Viridiplantae; phylum Streptophyta; class Magnoliopsida; order Acorales; family Acoraceae; genus Acorus; species Acorus calamus. The sequence continues at coordinate 809,085 of CM060874.1, forward strand.
TTTTAATTATTTTATAATTTTTAAATTATTTTTCATAATTAAAAATCATTTATTGACAGTAATATGATTTTTAAAAATTCAATTCAAAATGTAAATGTATCAAAATAAACAAAAAAAAAGTTATATATATAAAAAAAATTGCCATTTATTTAGGATGAAAAGAAGGTTCCAAAAATATATATATATGCCCTACCTCTCGTCCTCTCCTTCTAAATTCATTTTATTTTTTAGTTTCTAGGTCTTTATTTCAAGATGATTTCATTTTTTTTATTTTTTTGTCTATGCTTTATTGTGTTTCAATCATATTAAAATTCAAATATTTGAAATTTTTGTTTATTTTTTAATATTTATTTTCAAGGATGACAGATGTGTATTTTTCTTAAATTTGAAATATTTATGAAAATTTTATTTGGATATTCTAATCATTTGTTTTATTGAATGTTTTGTTATTTTAGGGGAATTGAATTATAAATACAAGAGTTCTCTTCTACACGCTCATCAAAATAGTAAGATGCTATTTTTTAAATATTTTATATTATTTTGAATATTTATTAACGATTTTCTGATGTATTCCATCTTTGTAATGTTGTATTTATAAAGAGTACATAACTAATATACATATATTAGTTTATTTTACATACTTATTAGACATACATAGGAATATATATCTTTTAGTTTATCTTATATCTATTATTGTTTATATCTTTAGAAGATTATTTTATATGTTTTTTATTTTTTATATAATATTTATTTTAAAAAATCTGCTTTTTGTTTATAATTCTTTTTAAGAACGATGAATATGCTTCATTTTTAATATATTTGAACATTCTATTTAATAAAATATCATAAATAAGTTAAATTTAATATTCATTTTATTATTAATATTAATAATAAATTTATAATTTATTTAACTGATAAAAAAATAATTTTGGCTCAAATAATTTTTTCATATTTAATTTCAATTTTCATTATTAAATAATCATTTTTTAGAAAACTATATTATACATGCATAAATATATAGATCTTTCCAGTGATGTATTCATCATGCAATCAGAATTATGCTTGAAAATTAATAATTTTTTAAATAATTTTGAAATATTTTTTTGAAAAATCTATTTCACATGCAAGTATACAATGAAAACATCTTTCCAATGAGCTATTATTCATCCAATAAGAGTTATGCTAGAAAATTATAATTTTAAAAATTAAAGAATTTTAGAAATAATTTAATTTTGATCAAATTTATTATCTAAACAGAATTTATTATGACTTAATATAATTTATTTATTTATTTCAGAATTTTGATAAAAAAATCTATATCTATACCCCCATCTATTAGAAGTACGAGTTGAAGGGGAAACATTTAGTCGATTTTACAACTTAAATTAATTAAAAATACATCTATATCTATAAAATATTCTTATATTTGATTTTAATATGATAGATTTTATCTCATAAAATACGATTTTTTAAACAAATTTTGTTTTTTAGAAATTCAAAATACATATACATAAAATTAGATCTTGTAAAACAAAAAAATTGATTTTAATTATTTTCAAATCTATATATGTATAATAGATATAATAACCAATTTTTTATTTTTAAAAATTCAAAATACATATAGATAAAAGTACATATTCAAAAAAAAATCAGTCTTAATTAATTTTAATTTAAAATAATTAATCTTCTCAATTTAAAATTATCTGATTTAGAGTAATTTAGTTTTTTATATTTTAATACAAAATATAGATAAAAATGAATCATAAGAAATAAAAAAATCAGGTTATATATAAAAATCGGATGAGCCATTTTCAAAAATAAATAAATATTATATAAATACCCAACCTCTCATATTCAATTCATTTTTTTTAGTTTCTTTGGTCTTTATGTCTTTGGAAGTGGATTTTATTTTTTTTATGTTTGATTATGTTTCAATAATATTTAAATTCAAATATTTGGAGTTTTAGTTTGTTTTTTAATAATTATTTGAAATGATGATGAATTTTTTCATATTTAATATTTTTGAACATGTTATTTGGATATTCTAATCATTGATTTAATGGATTTTTTTATTTTAGGATAATTGAATTATACATATAAGAGTTCTCTTCTAGAGTTTGATCGAAAGAGTAATATGTTGTTTTTTAATATTTTTTTATATTTTATTTTTAATATATAAGTATTGATTTTCTCATGTGTTTATTCTTTGTAATATTGTATTTATAAAAAATTATATATAACATTCTACATACTTGTTAAAAGCACATAGGAATATACATCTATTACTTTATTTAATTATCATTATTTTTTATATCTGTGAATACGATTTTTTTATTTTTTTATTTTCTAAGTCTTTGTCTTTTTAGAAAATGACTTTGATTTTTATTTTTATTTTTATAATTTTTTGTTTATGTTTGGTTATATTTCAATAATATTTTTTTTCATTTGCTTTTAGGTGATTGTTTTTATGGATGATGAGTGTGTTTTATTTTTAATAATTTTGAATATATTTAGTTGGGATTGCTTAACAATAAAAAAAATTTTAATCTTTGTTTGATTGAATATTTTTAAATATTAGGAGAATTGATTAGTGCATACATGAATTCAACACACTGGAAGTGTAAGTAATGCTTTTCAAAAGTTATTTAGAAAATGTAATTCAAAATCAATAAGAAATGGAACTAAATTTTGATATAAAAAATGATAAGTTTGGATCAATAACATATTATATATAATTAAGTAAAACTGATATTACAAGATATTTGATCAAATATGTAACTTAAAACTGATATAACTACATCTTTAAAATTCGAAAGTTATGGATGAATAGTATATTATAAGATTGATTTAAATTAAAAAATTTAGATATGAATTAATAAAATAATATTAAGATAAATTTTATATTTACATATGGATAAATGAGATATTTATAAATAATATTTAAATAAATAAAAATTGAAATATTAAGAAATGGAGACAATTGACAAAAATATGGATTAATTGACAAAAATAAAAATAAAAATATAAAATAATATATTATAAGATAATATCCATATATTAAATTTAGATAGATAATTTTAATATTATTTGTATTGAATAAGTTTAAATTAAACTTAAAGGAAAATTATGATTCAAAATAAATAATAATTTTTAGATTTTCGTATGGATAACTTAAAATGGGTGAAAATTTAAATTATTAAATTACGGAGAAATAAATTAAGTTCTTTAAATTATAATTGATATTATTTAAATTTTCTATATATACATCAATTCAGTGAAATTGATTTAAATAATTGTACAAAAAATATATGTATCGTATATCTCTAATCTAAGTTACAAATACAAAATTATTTCTGTTTAAAATTATATTTTAATTTTATTTTATATTTGAAAAAATTGAAATTATATGTAAAATTTAGGAATTCAAATTTACACATATAAATTTAATTATTATTTTTGTTAAATGAATATGTGATATAATGAACTTAAATTTATCAATTGATCCAAGATCTTTTTTCAATTGCTCATACTTAATTTTTATTTATGTTATTAATATTATAATATTTATATTTATGGTTTTATTCAAGATATGATTTTAACAAATATTCTAATAATCAAAACAAATTAATGTCACAAATAATATTTATATTTATGTTTACATATAATTTATTAACAAATTAATGTCACAAAAAATTTACATTAATATTTTATTTGTATATCACGATTAGTATTATTATGTATCTATTGAATTCTTTTATTTATTCAAGTAGTTTTTCCCTTATAAGATATACATTTGCATATTTATATATTATACATATATATATTATGTACAAGATAATATTAACTTTTATATTTAATTAAATAATAATAATTTTAAATAATTTTCATAATAATTCACGTGCATCGCACGTGTGCATTAACTAGTATAAAAAAAACAATAACATTGAGTTATGGGTACTAGTATGGGAATTTATGTAAGCTTTTGCTTAGCTTCTTGGACACCAAAAAAGAAAAACAAATATAGTATGCGTGCTTTAAATGTTTTGTAAGATAATGTTGGATCCAATCCATTGAGTCCTCAATTGTAACGTTGAACCTTCATTATAATCTAAATAAAAAATACTGCAACTTGGAATAACCTTTTCAACTATATTTTCCACATGTAACATAGCTTTAGTTTGGGTGAATTGAATTGAATCCAATTTAACTTCAGGGTATATTTGAATTGGGATATTTAATTGTCAGTTTGAATCCAAAAAATACAAAATAAGGTAAGAAATTTCAATAAAAAAAATATTTTTTGAAGATTGAGGAGCCATCCGAAGATGAGGACCTAGATGACTACTTCGGTTGCTTATAATTAGAGTCGGTCATACCCTGAACATGTTATAAGCTGAAAATGCTTTATCAAATTATATCAGTTCGATGTATTTTTATTTATTTATATTTTTTTTCACATTCCATCAAGATCACATGAGTTGGCTCCGGAATGCATTGTATCTACGGCTAGAGTTCTAATTGCACAAGCCAAGAAACATGTACATGTCGTTATTGATAACAACTAGTTCTATCCTTCTCAGTTATCCATATTTTGACTTAATTAGTGACCAAGCGGATCCCTTAAAAGGAAAAGGCAATCTACGAATGCAAATGCAACATTATTATTTATTAGACACAAATGTTTTATCTCCCAATGATCAATCACAACCGTGGGGTGTAGGCAGTGACAAAGTTAGAAATTTACTTTAGTGGGGGCGAACTTTTACCATAATTTTTTTAAGGAAGAATATCTTTAATCTAATGATTATTTAAATAAAATTCTTCTAATGTTTATTTGACAAAAAATATTAGTGGAATGATTATATCACTTATATGTTGAAAAATTTAATCCATGTTTTTTATGCATATTAAGATAAGAATGAGTAATAACAAGTTTAATTAAAAAAAACATGTTTGTTTCTCATGGATAAATTATAATGATAATCAAGTCCTAATAAAATAGAATAAATCATGATCGTTATAACTAATAAAGTCAAATATAATTCATTCAATTTTATTCACTCAAAACTATAACAAATAATTAAACATAAAAGGCCCTAACAAAAATTAAACATAATGCCAAAAAAATTAAAAGAGATTAAAAATATCAATTAAACAAAAAACCAAACAACGCTAAAAATTAAGCATGAAATATTATGTACTATTAAATATCAATGCCAAAAATATAATTAGCATTGTTAGCCCTCTTAACTATTTGAAACTCATCATATTCTAATAGGCATACCTTCTAGCTTTTTTATTTTTATTCTGATGATAGGTATACATTCTAGCTTTTCTGATAGTTATTTTTTCATTAACTATTCTACATTTGGTTTTAATAATTTGGATAGACCCATGGGCAATGGGGGCAACTGCCCCCACTCATCCCCATGTAGCTCCGCCTATGGGTGTTGGCCAACGGCTATACCAATTAGGATTGATTAATTAGTATCTATTTAATTTGTCATCAGACTTGAAGATTGGTTTATGATAATTTTATATGTTAATTTTTTAAAAAATAAATAAATGAAGAATGCGAAATTTGACTATTACCAGATCCATATGAAAATTACTTTCCATGTTATACTGCCTGAAACCGTTAGTCCCAAACCGTTAATTAGCTTATAATAATATGACTTACATATATAATATCTAGCCCAAATTCGTTCAATGATTACTCTCCTCCACCAGTGGCTTCATATTTTAACTAGTAAATAGTATTTGCATGTGCCACTCTCATCTTTAATTATCTGTCCATCTAATACATCTAAAGTCCACATATACCAACCATATAATACAGCTATTTGGCCACATGAAAAGAGCATCAACTAATAATGGATGCACCCCTGAATCCTGTAGAAAGAGTTGAATAGATCCAAAATAACATATAATTATCAAATTAATCCATTAAACAATACAAACCCCCATTTTCGAACATGGTGTCCACTCCCAACCATAACTAATCCAACCGTCCCATACCCACATATATATATAAACACAATCCAAAGGTCCCCTAACATTAACCCTCAAAAATCCATGGCCACCATCACCACCACCACCACCATCATCATCATCATCGCCGCCGTCTATTTCAGCCCAACCCACGCGGCCCAGAACAACCTAGCGAAGCAATTCCTCGGCCCTCACAACGTTGCGCGGGCCGTGCTGGGTCTGCCCCCGCTCGCGTGGGACGCGCGCCTCGCGCGCTACGCCCGCAACTACGCGCAGAAGAGGCGGCGCGACTGCGTGCTTGTGCACTCGGACGGGCCGTACGGGGAGAACATATTCTGGGGGAGCGGGAGCGGGTGGACGGCGGCGCAGGCGGTGAAGTACTGGGCGGCGGAGCGCGCTTGGTACGACTATCGGGGCAACTCGTGCGCGCCGGGCCAGAAGTGCGGGCACTACACGCAGATGGTGTGGAGGGACACGAGGAGGTTGGGGTGTGACATGGTGAGTTGTTTTGGTGGGAGGGGTGTGTTTGTTGTCTGCAGCTATGACCCCCCTGGGAACTATGTGGGAGAGAGACCATACTGATTTGTGTGAGCATTGTTCATGTTATACAAATTTTTTTTGTAATTTAATATATTGGTTACTTTCTTAGATTCTTCATGATATGTTGTTGGATCCTCATAACATGGGTGATTTATCTATGGAAGTGGTTCCCTTTGATGCTCTTCATGTGGTCCCGTAAGGGTGTGATGATTCGGAGTTGTTTTATATATATTAATGGGTATGTATGTTGGACAGGATGAAGAAGATGACAAGAGGGGCACATCCGCACATGCATAAAGAAGGGTATAAAGTGGTCAAAGAAATCATTTCCCTCCGTTTGGATAGCAGAATTGAGTTATTCTGGATAGATAACTATGTTAGTATAGATAACAGATCTACAAGAATAAAAGATTTTCTGTTTGGTTGTATTTTTTTTATTCTCATTGGAAAACGTAAGAATAAAGGTTGAGTTGTTTGTTTGATAAAGAATAAAATATAAAGTGTAAAAAAGTTGATTTAACATGTGGGCCCATTGATGTATAAGAGGTGTTGATAGGTGATTTGATGTGATGATGTGTAAAAAGTTGATTTGACATGTGGGCCCATGAGAATAGATAAGGTGAGTATAGCTTATCCTAAGGGTTGCTTAGAATTGTTATACTCTCTTATACTCGTTTAAACTGGCTTAGTAATACAAAGTTATACCCTTCAAACAAACAACTATTTTTCCTATCTATTCTTATACCACCCTTATACCACCTTATTCCGTTACACAAACGGGGGCTTAATGAATCTAGAATAGATATACCATGTTCATCCTGAATTAAAATTAAAGAAATTCATTAAGTATTCAATTTAAGTGAAAAGAATAAATTTAACAAGTTAACAGAGTTTCTTTTGATTCATCTTTCAATTTAATTTATTAATTGTTTATCTCAATGCAAAAGAGTTTATTTTGATGTCGCATTGTTTAATTTGATTGATGCATGAGTTATTTTGTTCGGATCATATAATTATCTAGTTTGACTATTTTAGTTCAATTCATAGATGTGATCAGTTCAATTTATGAATTGTTCAATTTAATATAAAATTTAATTATAAAAGAATATCTTACATGCATGCTTAATTAATATGTGAGATGTCCATATGTCAATCTTTAATGAAAGACTCAACCAACATATCAAGTAATGTAATTTACACAATCATTTAATTAATCTAGAATTATATATGATATGCAAATATAAAATTTTGAACCGAAAAAGTTTTCAACTCATCATTGATAAACTCCATGTGATGGCAATTTTTACTACACTAAGATACGAAGTTCTCTTTCAGTACAAATTAAATACAACCACCATGTAAAAACAAACCACAACAAACCCATTATTAAGGCTGCTCCATAATTAATTGTGCCTGCTGGGGTTGAACCACTAGTCTGACACCCACACTGGACTTTAAATTCTCCTTGATCTTCACTATGAACAAGAACAACAACCTGTACAACACAACCATGCCCAACAGCACAGCCAGATCAACCCACTTCGAATAGCTCATGTTAACCTGCCAGACATCTCTCAATATCTCCTCTCCTGTGATCCTTCCATTCCCTTCACTATTGGGGAATGTCAACCCTATAAACTCATTCTTGTAGAATCCCTGGTTGGCATACCTGTGGAAGGCCACATAGAACATTGGGTACCTCCAGACCGGCTTCGGGAGATCATGAGGGAGGCGAAAGAAGCCCCCATTGAGCATCATCACGCCTTGGATCCCCGCGCCGGTGATAATCCCCATCAAGAAGTCGGGGACAATGCTCGCGACGATCATCATGAGGCTCTCAACGAGCATCATGCATGTGAAGAGGATAAGGGCGAAATAGACGAAGTGGTCAAAGTTTTTCTGGAGGCCTACCAAGTAGTAGGCCATAGCCCCCGGGACGATGGAGATGAGGGCTAGGTATGGGGTGGAGGAGAGGGTGTTACCGATCACAAAGGAGGTCGCTCCATAGTGACCATTCAATCTCTCGCGTTGGAAGATCTAAAAAAATTAAGATTTGTTGTCTATTATGAGAACAAATTTTATTTATAGATACAAAAGGTGAAACCTTAAAACTATGAACCTTCATGTCTTCAACAAAAGAAGGGAATCCACCTATCGCCATGAACGTCAAGAATGCGGCAATGAACATGAGCATGGAACCTCTACTCTGTTGGTTTTTTAAAGTCTCATGTTAGATCACCAACACCTTATGTTGGTACCAAAATCATTAGCAATATCTAGGCTTAAACCAAATTTAAAAATCTAGCTAGATAGTTAACACTACATGTGAATTAAAAATAAACCAAGTTTAATTTACCTGAATGGATCCATAATTGTCCCCAATGTTATAGTAAATGGTTCCAACACATAAACACAGAGCAATGTAGATGGCAAAACGAAGCCAGTAGTATCCCAAATCTCTGTACATATTTATGAATGATCTTTTAGTGAGGATGAGGGACTGTGTAAATGAGCTAGCTTGGCTCCCTTTCTCTACAATTGCTTCCTCCTAAATAAGAGAAAAGCCCTCATCAAGTTATGTCGTGGAGTGGATAAAAGTTTCTCTAGCTAAACAACAACACAATAATGTTTCATTGATTGCTCACATTTTTGCACATCTCTGCCACCTTATGCTTCACTTCCTGAAATGTGTCTGAGGATTGGTATGAGTTGACAAGAATGTTGATCGACTCTTCGATAGAGATCGACTTGGCACCAGAACCTTGTTCGATGTCCTAAATGTATGTTCATCAGATAATTAAATTTGTATAGAATAGGAACTAAAAGAAACATTATATCAAGATTAGAAAATAAAGCATGATAGCCTCACCTTGTCCTCAAAGTCCTTATTGACTGTCCTAAGGTAATGATCAGATGGGTTCGTCAAAGATGGGCATGGAAATCCATTGCATGCAAAGAACTGTAAATCAACCAAAGTGTTAATCATCCATGCATTAAATTAAAAAATTAAGTTATTGAAATTGCATGATGATGATGTGTACCTCACTAGTGAAAGACCTTGGACCAAAATAAACAGTCTTTCCATAGGAAAGGAGGCAGAGGTTGTGAAAGAGCTCAAACACTTCACTGCTGGGCTGGTGGATCGATGCGACGACGGTCCTCCCGTCATGCTTGGCAAGGCCCACGATCCGGCTCATGACGTGGTAGGAGGCGGCGCTGTCGAGGCCGCTGGTGGGCTCGTCCAAGAAGAGGAGCTTGGGCCTAGTGAGGATCTCTATGCATATGCTGACCCTACGTTTCTGGCCCCCGCTGAGGCCCTTGACGGCCCACCCACCGATGCGAGTGTTCAGCGCGTCTTGGAGGCCCATCTCCTTTATGGTGGTCTCGGCCCGGAACCGCTTCTCGGCCGAGGTCATGGTGTCTGGTAGCTGGAGATGGGCGGAGTAGTACACGGCCTCTCTTACGGTGAGTGTTGTCATCAGAATGTCATCTTGGGTCACATAGGCCTGTTTTTTAAGAAACCAAAATCATGAACTTGAGTGTTGGGGTCACATAGCTCAATGTGAATCCATTTTAAAGTTGGACATTTTGAATCATTAGAACTTAGGAAGAGTGTCTTGTATGGAAAAAAAAATTATTTAAAGAATAAATAGATAGAATTATAGAAATTTTAAATTCTAGATAAAATAAATTGAAAATTCAAATTTATCTAACAAATTAAATAATTAAAATTTAACTTAGAACATTGCGAATTGAGTTTTGAAAAGTTAAGTTAGCACCCTCCCCTTGTAAAGAATGATTAAGGATCAAAATTCTTGAGTTTTGAAAAGTTAAGTTAGCACCCTCCCCTTGTAAAGAATGATTAAGGATCAAAATTCTTTCGGATTGGATCGGACTAAACCTTACTTTAGTGAATGAACAATTGCTCAAAAATACAAGGTAACTCATGAGCAGGGTTACAATTTTTCATACCGAAGTCCCGAAAGCCAGTTTTTGCTCCCTGCCGTTGATCAATACCTCCCCAGACTTCCTTGTATTCGATGCCAACCTTCCTGAACAGATGAAAAACTCAAACCTTCAATATGCTAACACCAACTAAAACAAAAACACAGATCATAAAACACATGATGAGAAACACTACTTCCAAACAGACCTGCCAAGGCATCAAGAAGGGTAGACTTGCCACACCCAGAAGGACCCATGATGGCAAGAACCTCCCCAGGCCGAGCATACCCAGTGACACCATGTAAGATGTGCTTGGGCTTGCCTCCCGCCGACGCCGTCACCCACAGATCCTCCCACGTCAGGGACACGCCGTCGGTGTCATTGTAGTTGTTGTAATCACTGTTATAATTATCATGGGGAGGTGGAGGGTGAGGGATGATTTGGGTGGTGGTGGTGAAGGGGAAAGACCGGTCGGCGGCCACCGAGAAGGAGTCGTCCGATGCAAAGCTTCCGGTTTTCAAGGAGTCCGCCGCCTTCGTTGAGTGTGTGTCAGTTGTTGGGTTGGCATGGCCTCCGGCAGTCCATCTTGGGATCTCTATTTGGGAATCCATTTTTTTTTTGGAATTCTCAGAAGTTGTTATAGCTTATAAAGGGAGAGGTTTAAATCATTGAAGCCTAGCCAAGTTGAAATTGAAAGCCATTTGGATGGAGACCATGCATTGTTGGTACTGTGTTTCAATCATCCACCATGACAAATTTATGCCAATCACCCACCATGACAAATTTCTGCCCATGTTGTCATGTTGACAAAAAAGAAAAAAAATTTGATTATTTATTTTCTTCTATTTTGTCTGGTTAAGAAATGTAAAAATAAAAAAATCTCTTTTTCATATCTGGGAATCTGAGAAAAAATGATGTAATTTTTTTTAACACATGCACAAACATTATGAAAATTAAATAAATTTTTTTTTTATTTTTCACCACTTTCCTTTTACTCAAATTCCCTCATCTTTTTTCCTTCAAATTTATGCACAAACACACTCTAATAAATAATCTTATTTGCAGCTGCCCTCGTGCAGTCTCATGTCACCAAAGAGATGTATGATATGATTAGTGAAATGATATGTGTTATTTTTTTCTTTTAAATGGGTATATATATAATTTATATATATATACATATATATATATATATATGAAAATACAAACTTTAACCCTTCCGGGTAGCATAAACTAATATTTCAAAAAGATATATAATTATATCAATGGAATAAATCATTTATTGTTCGGTTGTATTTCAAGTTATTTTCATTGGAAAAATGTAAACATGATGTTTTTTTTTTTTTGATCATATATAAATTATAGCAAAAATGTGATTAAAATGTGAAAAATGATTTACCAAATGTGAAAAATGATTTCAAATGTAGACTTTTTGATTTATAAGAGGTGAAAACAAATGATTTGATTTGTGAACCCCCTTATTCTAGTAAAATAAATTGGATGGAATAACAGAAGATGTTTTGACATAGCTATACTCATATATTCTTTACAAACAAACATATTTTTCGGGCTTATTCACCATTATTTCATCCTATTTCACGTCTATTTTTTCACTTAAATACTACATGAAGTATACATTATTTTTTTAAAAAAATCAAAGTATACAAGGGATAGCCAATTTGATTAGATAGATCACAGATGTGCATCCGTGGATATGTTCGTTCATCTATGTGTTTATTATGGTTGCTTTTGAATAGTCAAAGCAGTGACAGATCGAAAAAATTTGTTGTATCATGCTCGAAATATTTGGTTGCTTTGTTGTATTTGGTTGCTCGAAATATTTTGTGTATCATTCATTGCTCGAAAGCAGTGACAGTGTTTATTATGGTTGCTTTAAAACCCCTCCAAGATTTTGTTGAGGGGTATTAAAAAAAATTGCTCGAAATATCAAGGATCCTTATTTAATTAATTTTAAACAAAAATCATTTTCACAAATTCATTGTATCATTCATAAAAAGTAATTTGTGAAAGATCAGTTTGACTTTAATTTAGGCAAAAAAAAGAAGGCAACTTATGTGCCTTTAAAAAACTTTTGTTATCATGCACATGGATATGAAAGAAGTGGGGGTAATTAGGCCTCTCAACGGGTCACGGGTCGATCCAGATCTGATCCGATAGAAGACATAAATATCCGATCCGAAGGACCCGACAATGAAAACGGGTCGAGTCTGGGTCCACCCTAACCCGATCTTATGGACCCGATTGACCCAATCCAAATAATTTGTGATTTTTTTATTTATGATCCAACCCAACATTCATGATCCAACCAAACATTTATAACTAAATATTGAATACTCATTTAAAATTTTAAGGATTTGAAATATTTTTACAATATTTTAACTTCACGTAAAAACGTAATAATCTAAATCGTATTCCAAATGTCATCTTATTAAACATTAAAAAATTAAAATAGCGAAGAACTATTTATAATATATTACACTATTAAAAAGAAAAAAAAATGAAGTCATTGTAGGCATTTGAGAAGTTTCTCAATCTCTCTTTGTTTGGTCTACTTTTGTTAATGGGTCGTTCCGACCAGATCCGACCTGACCCGAGCCCCGATAGGGACCCGACCCGAAGGATCCACCAATCAAACAGGTCGGGTCCGGGTCCACCCCGACCCGACCCGTTGACAGACCCAGGGGTAATGCTCCCTCTCTCCCTACCACCTGGTCGACCATGAGTACAGGTGATCTATTGAGGGCCCCAAAATATAAAAAAAATAAAAATAAAATTTATTTCATATATACAAATTTTTTATTTATTTTTAGATTTGTTATATTCTTTTTAAAGATTATCGATTTCTTTATTTATTTATTGTTTCTTTGATCCTATACCATTGGGATTTATTTTAATCAATATGCATTTTAATAAACTTCTAATATTCAAAAAAATTATGATATGTAATCACCAATTTTTTTTTTAATATAAATAAGGATTTACTTTAAAATTTCGCCTAATATCCCAAATAATATGCTGCTTTAGATGTGGTGAAATCCTCTTTTAGCATCCAAGATTGATCTATTGTATGGAGCCCTACAGGTTTCCTTGGGGTTAGACTCCAAATCATGCAAGCCAATATGGATCGTTATTTGTTCTCCTCCCATTTTATAAAACTTTTGTATTAGCATAAATCATTTCTACCTTGTAAACCTGGAGTTTCTTTAATAATAATATCAGAATCGATCTCTCATGTTTTATTTTAAAAAATTATATGATCCTAGTCCTTAGGATGCCCATTTTCGTTGGTACTTATTTTTAATTTGGTTCACATATAGTTTGTTCAGGAATAAAGTAAGTATACAATGGATTGGAAATTATCTTATTGTTGTTATTACTTATTCTTTTTTCCGTATGGGGTGTGACATTGAGTTATTCGTTCCTGATAGCTATGTTAGGATAGATAACAATACAGGTTGAATAAGTAATTTTTTGTTTAGTTGTCTTTTCTGTTATTCTCATTAGGAAACGTAAAAATGATTTTTTTGTTGTTTGGTTCACTTTGGATAAAGTGATAATAAATGGTTAATAAGGGATGAATAAGAGTTTATGATTTTTTAAATGACAACTATACCCCCTGTGAACAGTGTGAAAGATGTATGATTGATTTGATAGATGTGACAGTTTTTTGAATCTGTGTGAGACTGTTAGGTGAGATAAATTTTTTGAATTGACAGATAAATGTATTTTTATCCATTGGCATAGATAAGTCCTGATAAGTATTTTCAACATTTTCTTAGAATAATTATCAGGTCTTATCCTAGCTTATCCATACATAACTATCGGGATTTATTCAATCAAAACAAATAACTTTTTTGAGTTATTCTCATGTATTATTTCTTATTCTTGTCTTATGTTCCACGCCATATGGGGAGGGGGGGGGTTTGAATATTTTCATGTTTTTCTTATTAGAATATACTTGTAGATAGAGGGGTTGATATAAACTAAAAAGTTGTCAATCAACCCTCTTTTCAAAAAATACCTATTCAAATATATAATATGGTCCTCCTTATAACTAATTTTGATCCATAATAAATGATTCCAACCAACTATGCAATGAGGAGCCTACAGTCCCGCAACATAAAATATTAAATAAATCTTTACAATTTGTCTAAATAAACAAAATATTAGATACAGTTGGCTTAAGGGATAGGTAACATAGATACAGATGAATACTTTGAATTGCTTTGTATAAATGAATTAATTGAGAACTTCACAATTGGGAGGAAAAAAAATCTCTTATCTGGTGTCTCATAAATTCTATTGTTGGGTGTCATTAATGGTTGACGTGTAAGTCAAGTGAGCCTTAGGGTGCGTTTGGTTGCGCGATTGCAAAACTGATTATGCAGGAATCTGCGATTGCAAACCTGATTCTGCAGGAAGCTCACTTTCTCAGCTTTTCGAAATCGCAGCTTTTGGGCACTATTTGCCTGCAATCGCTGGGTTTAAAACTGCGATTACAAAACTGTTTGGTTGCGCGATTGCAAACGCAGCTTCCTGTAATCGCAATCGCAGCGCAATCGCGCAACCAAACGCACCCTTAATCGCAAAACAGGTCAGTCACGCTATAGATGAACCTTTTTCCATTCTTCACTCTCATGGTGTCAAAGCGATCTTTACAAAGTTATTTATTTATTTTTATTATTATTATTTTACAAAGGCTTTGGAGGGGTTACAAGGTCTCAACCTAGATTTATACTAGTATAAACTTAGGGGCAACATTTACCACACAAACTAATAATGAGTTGAAGTCCATGAGACAAGTCCAAAAGGTTTTTTAGTGTTTTTTTTCCGATGGTGTCTTTAACCACTAAGGCAATTAAAGCCCGGTGGGACAAGGTTATTTAATTGTTATCAAAGGATTACAGTAGACCAATGATTACAGTAGACCAACCCTTGTGAAGTAGTAGGTAATTAGATTCTTGTGACAATAGTCATTCGCATGTTTAACTTGAACTTGTATAGATGACCGAAGTAGTTCTCGGAAGGAAAAATTTTGTTTCACTGTGTTTTGATGGAAATCAATCAGAACGCATATGAATTGGGCATATGAATTGTTGACGCGTCTATCTAGGCATCAGCAACAGATTGGTCGGGCTGGCCTAGAAAACTTCAGGATTGGGCACAGTATAAAAGATCTTTTAGAAACACGTAATCCTCTAGGGGGTCGATTGGGGAGCGGGCATAAAAGTCTTTATGATGCAATCAATAATTCATTTCATTTTCAATTAGGCCTTGCTCCATCCCCTTTAGGAGTTATTATTTCCTTGGTAACTCAACACGTATTATTTACCCGTTTACGCATTCATAGCGCACAACTTTACTACTCAAGTTAGGTTGTATACTACCGATCTTATATGGGGTCGCAAATCCCTAGTTTGTCTATGACGAGCTAACATAATTGTATTAGTTTCTAAAATTGATTGATTTTGTGTAATACTAATTGATATGACCTTGTTGGTAATTGCTACAAGATCTCGTGCATTGGAACTTATGGTTATAGACTTGAAGCCGGTAGCATTGAACATTTGCTTTTCCAGGTAAAATCCCTTATATATAAAATATTGAAAAAGTGGTTTCGTTGGCACAGACCTGGGTCATGGGTGAACCTCAAAGCCCCACCAAATTTTTTTAGGTTCTTAGACCCACGGACCGGGCCAGTGGGCAGGCCCACGGGCCAACCCAAATGGGCCCAGGCCTCAAAGTGATGCCCGAGCTCGGCCCATTCTTCTTAATAGTCCGGGCCGAGTTTATACCCTATGGGGCTGTTTGGCCAGAGGAATAAAGGAGAATAAGGAAGAAAAAAAAGTGTTTGGGTAAAGAGAATAAGGAGGTATATCTATGTAGAATTAGGTGAGAATAAGTTGGTATTTGTATTCCAAGTCTACTAATAGAATTGTGTTATTCCTCCACTGGTATAAGGGGACTCACCTATCAAATCACATGTCATCACATCAAATCACATATCATCACCTCTTATACATCAATAGGGCTCACATGTCAAATCAATTTTTTACACCTTATTCACATTGTATTCTTCATCAACCAAACACTCCAACATTTATTATTACGTTTCCCAACGAGAATAACTGAAAGCACAACTAAACACAAAATCACTTATTCCATTGATAAAGTCAGCAATTATTGGAATAGGTATAAACCTCATAGTAGCTTATGTTTCTATCCAAACGAGTCATATGAGTTCGGGCCGGACGGGCAGGACTTTCAGTTTTCAGTTCGAATGGTGACCCCTATGTAAAATCTATAAAAAAAAATTATTATTATTTGACGAACATGAGTATGTAAATTAGAAATCCCATCAGTAACAATTGTTTCCCGGCTATGGGTTGGGTTTAATTAAAAAAAAAATGAAAAAAGGAAGATTTGTATAGATGTGCAAATAAAAATCTACAAATAAGTGGTCATCAATGCTTTCATTGTCTAAATTATTTTATTAAAGTTACTATAAAAACCATATATGAACCCATCATTATGGTCCCTCCCTCTAACATAATTCCTGGGTTCTATGTATTTGACAGTCACACAGTGCTTTCATACAATAACCAATGAGAGGTGCCACTGCCACCTATATGGCTAAAAAATTCATTTTTTCAATATTATCTCAATTTTATTGATATTTACTAAAATATCATACCTGCACAACTTTAATTGTTTTTGCACTGCTTATCAGACGTGAAATCCAGGACTTATCAATAACATCATTAAGTTCTAAACCGTTGTGTTATGACCACTAAAGACACGTATTTTTATTTGTTAATAACATAAATATCCCTTTTGTCTCTAACACGGGATCTATATAATTTTCATATCATATGATTTTAAGGGATGTATTTATCATGTGATCTGATTTTATTGGAATTATCTTATCATATTCACAATGAGGGACTCGGATGGGTAACCCAAAAAGGGGCTTTAACTGTAAATGGCCTGGCGTGGGAGGAGCCAATGGTAGCTGGGTTGAGTATAGGTGGTTGGTAGTGTTGATGGAGAAGATGCATTGTATTGATATTCAATTGGATAATGTCAGGACGATCAGTTACTTTTAGCATCCAACATATTTTGAATTTTCTTTTGAATGTACATAACTTTCCAAAAAAAAAAATACAAATTATAACCAGAATTAATTGAATGCAAACTTTTTTTTTTTGCATTTTCCTTATCATCACAGGAATGAGTACCAGCAACGTTTTAGTTTTCAAGAGAAATATAAAACAACTAATGTGATGAAATTAGGTTAGACCTTTTCTATCAGAAAAAACATGGAGCTCTGCTATACAGCTCCATTATATAAACTCTACTCATAGACCTCATGAAGTGTCAAAATTTTATTGGCTGCATAGTTAACCTAAACAAAATGTGAAAAAACAAAGTACAAAATTACCCCTATTTAAATTATACATTCACATGTCAAACCCCTCTATCTTTGTGTACGGTTTCTCCTCCCTAAACACATTCCAAAAAAATCTAACCATTATTTTAAAAAAACCAACAACTTAAAAAATCATTTCGACCGACTTGCTCATCTTCGACGAACGACGTCACCGCTACTGGATACCTTTCGTCGCTTTTATCACATGAGATGTGGTTCAACTACATTTTCAATCCCCTGGATTCCACAACCTTCATATCCACTTTTTGATAAATGTAACTGACTTTTAACGAAACACTAAGAAATCAGTTACATTATGTGAATATAACTTAATTTTAAAATATATTACACAAATAGTTCAGTTAACTGACTCTTATTATTTAAGGCATATAAATATCAGTTATATTTTAAAAATGTAACTGTCTTACAAAATATAATGCATAAAGGTTCATATTAGTTTGAAAATGTAACACAACCATATGCATATATAATATCAAAACACTATAAAATCCTTCAAAAAACATATTTAACATCGAACACCTGATTCAAAGAAAAAATTGTAAACAAAAGCCAGATCAAAGACTGCCATATTTAATATCAAACAGCAGATTCAATAAAAAATTTGCAAATGTAACTTTGGTTAAAATACAAAATCCATATAATAAGGTAGTTACATTCACAAATCAACGAAGCTAGTTACAAAATTCAATACAAACATCCATATAATAGTTAGTTACATTCTCTGTCACATGGGTATGCATATGTAACTAACATTCAAATGTCAAACAACAGATATACTGTATATAAAACTACATTTGACATTTTAACATTACAAAACAGAAGAAAAAAAATGAAACAATTGAAAAACATACAATAATCATACTTGAATCGGTAGATATATCAATGGTAGCCAAACTGTTATGTTTCCTTTTCGATCAGATTAGACGCTTAAAAAGTCATCCAAAAAATCAAATCCAATTGTAATCTCAAAAAAAAAAAATTAAAATTTATCACATAAATGAAGCTGTTGAGCATTCAAATGTGATATAGTAAAAAAATGAAAAAAAATGGCAATTGAATGCCCCCCACGCGCGGTTCCAAAGAATGTATTATTAACCAGTTGCATTAATTTCCTTTGACAAGTTACAAGAGTCAATTAAGGGGTACAAACGAAAATTCAAATCATGCAATGTCATGAGACTTACATGAGGCCTATGAATTGAGGTTTGTCAATCATTTTCCTTTGTTTTTTAATGGTTGAAATATATCTAAACTAATAAATACCTTTTATATATAATAAAATAAAATAAGATTATACTCAAATTTTTATATTTTTCATACAAAAAACATACTAACATAGCATAGTTTATAATGTATTAGATAATTTCATATTCTGCGTGACAAATCATATGTAAATGGTGATACAAAAAAGAATGAGTGTATAATCACTCTTGTACCAATTACCATTTTACCAGAGGTTTGCGCCAGGAGTTGAAACCCCGAGACGGTGTGTGCAACAGAGCCCACCCACAAAAAGCGGACTAGTCCACAATCACATGGCCCATATTTGTATTCTATGCCCCCCTGCCAATCTATTTCACTCGTATAAGAGAACCACTTGTCAAATTAATTGCCATAAACTCTTATTAAGGTGCCCACATGACAAATCATTTTTTCAGTTTTTATAAATCATTATTCATATCTTATTCATATTTTATCAACAATTTATCCATGATCAATTAAATATCAAAAACATTATTATTACATTTCTCAACGAGAATATCTAAAAACACAACCGAACATAAAATGATCACTACAAACACATTGACACCATCCATGTGTGGATAAGAGCAAATTAATCCAAACCGTCCAATAGAAAAGCCCATCAAGCTGGAAATAATCCCAGTCGTCCAACAAGCGTCACACACCACAGTATCAAAACATGGATAACAACGAACATCAAAAAAATAATTCACGTTTGCATCACAAGATATAATGTCATCCAACTCACATCGAGACCAACAATTTTTAAGTAAGATAAATATTGCCCAAAATCCATTCCGTTAAATAGTCATGCCAGATTAAATTTTTCATAAGCAATTCTCCATATGTCTCATCAATGAGAGGCAAAGTATAGCTTACCAAACCCATGTAGGATGGCGACAGCAGCAATGAATCCGATGCTCATTGCGAGGACTGTATTGGGTGAGATCTTGAGCCCTGGCGCATCATCAGTGTAGAACTGGAGCATGGAAGTGGCTCCTGCTCCTGCTGCTCCTGAACCCCCGGAAGCTCTCCTCCTGCGCAGGCTCGCAGCAGCTGCTGCACTTCCCCTTGGTGGCGCTCCAGCAACCATTTTTTCCCCACTCACACTACTGCAGAAAGGGCACGTCTTTGAAAAGGAATTTTACTACTTGCATGCACTGATTATGCGCAGACAAATTTAATCAAATAATATTTGTAAGTACATGTGCATAATACATTGTGAAGAGATGAGCAAATATGACAGTAGTCAACAGGTGTATAATTTCCTCGGGACAACTGGAAAAAAAAAACTAATTTGGAGCATCAAAGAAAAAACTTCACTTAGAATAGCTTTTAGTGAGTTTTCACCTAAATAATGTATTGAATTTCTTAAACGATGGGCTAGGACACACATCTAAGATTAAGGGGGCATTTGAATGTGGGTTTGGGAAGATTGTGGGTTTGCAGGAATTTGATTTCCCCAAACACATTTTCAAACAGAAAAAGCTGCATACACATTTGGCAACAATAAAAAGGCAGCTTTTAGCTTTATCTAACAGGTCAACTTAATTACATCATTATTTAAAAGTTAAAAGTTGTTATCAAACATGTCAACTTAAATACATCATTATTACTTGATTTTATCTCTAAATTATGCCTCGAAATTTGTGTTCCGTAAAGCAGCTATCATCATTACATCCTCAAAAGGTGTGCATAAAACTGGAAAAGCTAAAAGCTGTTTTTCAAACTGTGTTGTTAAACGCTACCTTACAAATAAATGCTCAAAAGCTTGTTTTTTCATAATATATGAAAAGACGGCTTCCTATAAACTCAGTTTTAACTCAAGTTTTGAGAAAAAAACTATTTCTCAAATCCATTTCCAAACAGGGCCTAAGAGATCCTTCCAAAAGGTGTGCATTACACCCTCAAAAGATGTGCATAAAACTGCTTTTCAAACTGTGTTGTTAAACGCTACCTTACAAATAAATGCTCAAAAGCTTGCTTTGTCATAATCTATGAAATGACAGCTTCCTATAAACTCAGGTTTTAAGAAAAAGCTATTTCTCAAATCTGTTTCCAAACAAGGCCTAAGGGATCCTTCCATCCAAACCGTCATAGTCAAGTTTCTACGGTTTGAGAAACCCTTAAGTGCATACCTACAATCAGGAACCATGTTCTACTGAACGAGCCCTTCTCAATCAAACAAGTTTCTCCAATGATCTCTAACTTTGAAATTTCCTGGAATGCTGCTGTATTTAAACTTCTCATTTACGTAGAAGCATAGTTGTTTTTTGCAGCTAGGCAAGCCTAGACGATAGCCAACCACCTAGCCGCCTAAGCATGCTTAGGCGGTGCTCAATTATGACTGAAGTATTTAAATTGGTAATTATATTAAAGTTATTTATCTACTTATACATTCTTTAATTTTTGCATGAATGCTACTTAAAATGAAGAATGATATTCATAAATAAAGAGAACATAAATGTAATTTATTGGTGCATGTCCTTTTCGACAATATTAATATAATCTAACCCCAATGGCATTGGAGAAGGAGAATAGGGGAGAGAGATTTAGGGAGAATGAGATAGGAGTTCAAAAATCTTGAGAGATAGGAGAGAGAAAAAAAAATCAGTAGAGACTCACTTGGGACCGGGAGATTTCGCTGCACCGTTGCCTGGCATGGTAGGTTATGTTTTAATCTTTTGATCGTGTTTTTTTTTTCCTTTTATTTTTAAAGTTAGGCAAGGGATTGGGCGGGCTAGGCGTAATATAGGCGGGTAGGCGAGTAGGCGGGCCCAGGCACCCACTTAATTAGTATGCTCTTATGCGGGCGATCGCCTAGGTTCATCTAGACCGCCTAGTCACCTAGGCGTTGCCCAGTTAACCATGCGTAGAAGTAAGGTCCATTACAGTGTCATTGAGTCAATATGGAAAAATAAAGAACTAAAAAATGTAGAAAATTATTTTTAGAATTGTTGGTAAGTGCACCCGAAGATGCCCTATGAAACTGCACTTCCAAAAGATACCCATATAATTTTCACTTACAAAAGACATCATGCCGGCCACTTTAAAAAAAATGTACATCCTGATATGTCGCATTAGATGCATCATCCTCCTTCATATAACATATAATATACATGCACATTTTCGATAGATGTATGAAGTTGCCTCCTAACAGTTCAATCCATAATACTACAACAGTGAAACCATTACCCATAGGCTGCCTATGATTTGGTACAGATCATAGTCTATTGAAATGCTATCTGACCTAAGAGGAGAGGATCAATTATACCTTTGGACCTTTTTACTCGTTCTTATTTACAAGGTAGAATCTTATCTATCTCTTTTAGCATAAGAGTTTTGAATCCCGACTGCTCTCTAAGACTCAAATATAGTACAGCTATTATAGCGGGGCTAAAATTTAAGGTGACTAGTTCAAGGAGAAATGGACAAGCAATCGTGCAAGAACCTCTTTTCTACTTTGGAAGAGTCAAAAGTTAAATTTGTAGTAATTTAGTATCAACATCAAAGCATGACATAAACATTACAGTGGGCCTCTAGATTGTCATGTCATGGTCACATGAAGGACGGACTTTGCAATTAGTTCATACAACATCCCACCTAAAATCCACCAGTGACCAGTGTGTCAATGTGTCATTTAGCCCATTTTCAGTTGCATCAATCACGAGCCAATGCAAGCTAGGCCAGCCTTTTTCATTGGCTGCCCATCCATAATCTTAAAATATATTCCTATCCACACTGAAAAAATAGTAGGAGGAACTCATGAAACAAAAACAATTCCACAGCATGCCACAGGAGGTGCATTAACAAAAAAAATCTACCAAAACAAGAAATCATTTCTGATTGTTTGGTCATCAATACTTTTGAAGGGCATATAATAAGAACGTAGAAAGGGAGAAAAAGAGAAGAAGAGTAGAGGCAGATGGACAAGATGGATTTTAAAAAAGAAAATAATACTCTGCTCTCCACTCCATATAGTTTCTCATTTCTTTTGTCACACATTGCTTTATCCCTCTTGTGACTTACTCTGATTGTACATATCCCTCAAAAGACAGGTGCCTATTGGCATGATGAGGATGATTCTATGTGCACAAGGAGTTGATACAAATAGTCAAATACCACCATTTGCATATGTGCAGATCAAATCAATTAAATATTTTTTCATCCCAAAAGAAGTTATAAACACACAATGTAAGAAAGTATATCAAGATCTTGCATAGGTAAATAAAATTTTATTACCAAAATCCCATTTAAGATTAATAAGGCTGTTAACTCTAACTATTCAGCGGGGTAAAGGAAACAAAGTAAGAAAAGGAACAAAAGAAACATGAGTGCTGAGATGTGAAGGAAGAGACAAAACAAAAGTATTATTAAAAACACCCACCACAGATTTTCAAAATCTAACATATTGCAGAACACAATCATAAGAATTTGATCCAATCCAGTAGTCCACTTTGTTTTATATGAGGGGTGTGACGTTCACTAAATTTATTCCAAGGGCAAGAATCCATATAAATAATAGATAAGGTATCTGCATACAAATTTTCTAATCGATTCTAATCCACTTGCCAGGAAAGAAATAAAATCACTGAAATATTATCTATTTTGGTCATTATTCAAATTCAGGAGTACAAAAAAATGAGTTCATAAAAAAAAATCTCACGGTGTCAAACATGTTTTTTTTTTTTTTTGGTTGAAAAAGATCGAAATTGCTACCGCGATTTCATTACTAAAATTCGAAGTACAAATCTGAGGAGGTGCGAGGAATAGAAGAAACAAGGAAAAACAAACAGAAAAAGCAAGAAAAGAAAGGGCAATCCCGAATTAAAAGAGTTTTCTAACCCGCCAAAGTCAAATGAGCCCATATGGCCATATGATGTATGTATGTATGACACTTGAACACCATACACCAATCTTACAACAATCATTCATATCAACAATTACAACCCTATAAAACAATCCAAACCAGTCCTCAATGATCAGCGTATACATAAAATTAGCGAGATCATCTTTATCTATCCCAACTAAGATAAACTAAACCCTTAATCAAATTGAGAGATAGACATGTTGAACAAAGGCGTTCGTCAGATCTGATACAGAATCCATGACCCAGATGGAAAAAAAAAAAAACACAAAACAAATCGAATATAGATCTGAAACATAAGATCTGACAAACCCAGAAATCCAACCTCAAAAAATTTCAAAACCTACACGAAAAATCGAATCCAAGTTTCACGGAATAAAAAGACATAACAACGGATTCAATTGATATAAGCTTCGCATCCGAAATTCACGATGAACGCGCTTCGAAATTGAAATGGAGAGATCATGTACCTCCCTGGATCGGCTGATTTGAAATTTGGTCGGACGGATTCCCCGAGACGGTGATCGGCGGCACGATGACGGC
This sequence comes from Acorus calamus, assembly GCA_030737845.1. Classification (NCBI taxonomy): domain Eukaryota; kingdom Viridiplantae; phylum Streptophyta; class Magnoliopsida; order Acorales; family Acoraceae; genus Acorus; species Acorus calamus. The sequence continues at coordinate 833,681 of CM060874.1, forward strand.
CACGATTTCGTACGGCGTGACGGGAGAAGAGAATGCGAGAAGGTTGAATTGGGTTTGGGTGAAGTTTTTTTTTTATATGCACTTGGGATGCGCGACTTTGTATTCACGGTAGGGTTGACTTGGAAAAAAAAGAAAGAAATTGCAGAAGAACCATAAATTATAGGGAACAATCCATGTAGCCCCCTGTAAACTATGTACAATCCATAAAACCCCCTGATTTTTCCTAAAATCCCTATAATCCCCTAAAAACATCTATGTAAATTCAAATAGCCCCCTCAGTTAAATTTTCGTTGACAATTTTAGATTATTCTACAAATATTTAATCTGATTAACCCTATCTGAAAATATAGTATATAAAAAAAATGTATTAAAAATATAAAAAATCCTCGATTTTACCCTTCGGATTTTACAATCTATCTAGAGGGGTAAATAGTCATTTACAGAGGATTTTTGCATTTTAAATAATTTGTAAGGATTTTTTTTAGTACACTATGTTCTTAGTGAGCATTAACCAAATAATAATTTTTTATCATCATCTGTCAATGGAAGTTTTATTTAATGAGTTATTTAGATTTACATAATATTTTTAAGGGGTTATGTAAACTTTAGAAAAAGTCAGGAGATTACATGGATTTCAAGATAATTTAAGGGGGGTGATTTGGATTTTTCCCAAAATTATATATAATTTTTTAAAGAGTCAAATTACAATTTGCATGAAATTTTTATCAGGCATCAGGAGTTAATTAAACAGCATACTAAAGAGTACTGTAACAGAATTTTTATTAGGCTTTTTTGCTTTTTTAAAATGCAAAATCAAACTCAAAACGAATTTTCAACACGATTGCAAAATTAATTTTAGACAAAAATTGAGTTTAAAACTGAATATTTTAGAAGTTGTCTCTCCATAGCTTCTAAAAAACCAAGTTTTGGATACCTTTTTCATATAATTCTGTTTGTAGTTTTTCATCCCAGCTTTTCTGTTTGGGAACGGGTTTAGAAAAAAAATAGATATTTGCAAACTCTAAAACATTCAAATTTGTTTTAAAAAACAACCTTAAATCTTTTATATATGTAAAACTTTTGTTTTCAATTTGAGTTCTATTGATGTATTACCAGCAAAGATATAAAATGGGCCGTGTCGGCACGGCATGACACGTTAAGGTTTATGGGTCATGTCGGACCAGTCTTGTGACATATGAGCCGTTTTCGACACGGTACGTTAATGAGCACAGAACATATAATATGTTGAATAAGTGTATCATCTCATTGTTTTATCAAGTATATATAATGTTTTTGTGTGTATATATGTATATGTAATACATTTATATGATTTTTGTGTATATAATATTAAGAAAAGTAAAGTTTAGAATTAAAAAAATTTAAAAAAAATCTATTTTTTTTTAAATCATGGGATCCGCTAGGCCCGTGGGCGGCCCGTTGGCCCAGCGGGTCAGGCATAGCACGGCCCGTCAAAGTTAACAGGCAGGCACGGCCCGCTAGCATGTTAGCCCGCTTCCTAAATGGGCCGGGGTGACACGGCACAACCTGTTTTACATCTCTAATTTCTAGATAACAAATAAGAATGATGGAATCATAAGCCCCCATTTGGATACAGAATAGAACTTATTCTTGGATATATAGTTATTTATGTATAAGTGAATATAAATAAAGATAAAGTGATTTTGCGTTTGATTAAATTTTGAATTATTCTCGTTAAGAAACGTAATAATAAGATTTTTATTATTTAGGTAAATGTGAATCATGATTTATAAAAGGTGAAAAAATAATGATAGTTGATTTTAACTGATAATTTATAAGAGGTAATGACTGTTGATTTGACAGTGGACCCACATATTTTTTGTGTGCAATAACTTTAATTCTATGGGGGATGAAATTTGGTTCTACTCTCCTGAACCGGATCTTCGTCGATTCGGGCTTTGGATGTAGACCCAAGATAGCATTGGCTCGACCTCTTCCTTTCGACGATCTGCTACAAGGTTCCGATCTTCGTCGTCGTCCTCCTCCTCCTCCTTCGTTCTCCGGATACTTGAAACTCATACCAGTGTGGTGTCGGCTAACACCCCTCTGACACTTAAGTCAGTAATCTCTTAATGAGGAGAAGAAGAACTTAGAATTCTTGAGTGGAAATAGTGAAGTGAGAGAGAGAGAGTTTGCATCCCTTGAGAGGGAGATGAAGTCCCTCTTTTATACTAAACAGGGGCGTGCTGAGTTTGACTTTGCGGGGTGATCATATCATGATATGAAATCTCCACAGTGGCATATGGATCTGTGGACATGTGTCACCTAAGGATCATCATTCTATAATTATTTTTCTGACATACTGTCCTTTTCCAGTGTCAGGGAAGTGACCTGGTCTGACATAACCGTTTATCCGGCTTGGCCTAATCGGGCACAATTGTTTGCCCAATCTGTGGGGGAAAGTAGGATCGATTAGGCCGTAAGAGAATTCTAGCCCATGTGCTTTCTTACCCCGGATTCATATTTTTATCGTTATGGGTTAATTCTTGCTTGATCCCTATATTTATACAATTTCATCTTCTATTCAGCTTTTTGATTAATTTGGTCTCCTACAAATTCCAAGGATTGGTTGGAATCCATATACCACTTTTTACCAGTTTATTTTGACATAGTTTATCCATGGGTAATCCCTGCATCTAAATAAAATTTTTTTTTGTTTTATTCTCACTTCTTCCCTATGCTATTCCATATCCAAACGGGAGACAAGGCTTCATTTGGAATAGTAAGGAGCGCATATCCAAACGGGAGACAAAGCTTCATTTGGAATAGTAAGGAGCGCATATAGAGTTTCTCTAAGATACTGGTATGGTGCTTGTCGATAGTGGCGGAGCCACCTTTGAACCTGGGACCTGATTTTTTTTTAGTGCTGCTACACTCAGTCACAATCACCAACCAAAACACAGACCCTATATATCTCGTTACAGATTTAAATTAACATATACCTCGTTAGATGATGTATATACCTCATTGAAGTTTTTCTTACACTTGCTAAAAATGGATTCATTCAATTTGAAATGAAGCGATATACACTTTTTATCAAAGCATATACCTCATTAGATAATGTTTACTATTTTAAAAAAAATGAAAACACTTGAGGTCTGAGTTTTGGTTGGTGATTATGACTGAGTGTATCATTTTCCTTTTTTTTTCTTTCTAAAATCTTCTTATTAAGGCCCATAGCCCACCACACAACAGCAGCAACAACAACCCACAACCACTACTCCAAAAAGAAAATAAATAAATAAAACCACCCATGATGCCCTCACCGATCACCATTTTTTTTTAATTAACCCTCACTCCAGATAAAACAAAAGTTCATTTTGACTATCTTTATTCACCAACCCCAAACTTCCTTCAATATTCATATCGAGCAAATAGTCAATCATGGAGGCACAAACCCTATTACTCAGCATCCCAATCCAGGACATCTTAAAAAAGATAAATTTTTGAATTTTCTTTTTTAATATCAATTATTTATAATATCAATCTTTATCTCTAAAAAAACTCTAATATTTACCTTTGTTCGTTAATGGTCCTGAAATCTTTTAAAATATTCAGTTATATATTTTATGTGAATGTCTTTATTTTATACATATTCATTCTTAAAAAGAGACTCATTTAATTTAAAATGAAACAATAAACATTTTTCACTCATCAAACGGGGTTTATTATTTTTAAAAAATTAAAATATCTGTTACCTGTCTCTAACATTGTTCTGTTTCAACCACAGGGATTCCATCACATCCAGATCGTTTAAATAATGAAATTCTCCTCTTATCCCGTAAACCGTCAGATCTTAATCAGACAGTCGTAACAATGCACGACATGTCCGTCATTGAATGACAGAGAGAGCGCTCGAAGTATCGGTAGAACTTACGAAAACAAACCACCCACGAAAAACAAAAATTTCCACCGAAGCAACAATGGCCGTCGATCACCCGTCGTCGGTGATCAAGGATCTCCAGATCCAGCTCCGTAGGGAGGCCGGCGTCGCTTCCTACGACCCCAACGATCCGTCCCTCCTCTCCTCTGGCCTCCCCAGCCTCGAAGATCTCATCGCCGGCCTCGATCCGTCGCCGGACTACCTCCGTTGCCGGAGGTGCCGGGGGAGGCTTCTGAGGGGCGTCCGATCCACGATCTGCGTCTTCTGCGGCGCTGATCGGAGTGGGGAGGCCTCGGCGTCGGCGGAGATCTCGTTCAACACGACCGCGGCGTATCGGCACTTAATAGAGTCCCTTGGACTGGATGGATCTGTGAGTGGTGTTTGATTGCTTCTGTTGGATTTGTGTTAGGGTTTGTACTTGAATTTCTTTATGTGAATTTGGGTGATATATGAGATTTTTGGTTTTGGGAAGTAAGTGGGACTGTTTAATTGGCGCTGGACTTATCATATAAAGCATTGTTGTTTTTGATAGATAAGTAGATTTCGACTGAGTTATTAATCATGGTGGATGTGATTGATTTATTTAGATATATGTATTATTGTTTGTGCATCATACATGAATGTAGAAATTCCATTGTAAACAATTTTTAGAAAAATTTAACTGTTTAGTGTTTATTTGAAAAATGAGCTGCATGGTGAGTAATTGAGTATAAGATTGAACTCTCATGTCGGAATGATTTCCCTTTTTGCCTGATTTCAATGGAGGGTTACATCTAGCACAGTGGTTTGAGGGACAACGTTTATAGCTAAAATATGTTGGTCATTGGAATCTGAGAGTCTGGAACAAATTCTTTCAATCAGGGATGATGATTAGCTTTGGTTATCTCCATGTTTGATCTTTACTGGAGCTGGGAAAACTTTCAGCTGCCAGTCCAAGGGAAAATGCCTCTTTCTCATTAATTGCTGCTTGCAACGAGCTTTCAATATTTTAAATCAAATTTGATCATAATATAGGAGAATAGATTAGCTCTGCCTCTATTTTTTTCCCCTACTGCATCTATTTGAAGATTTGATATAGAATACATGGGACTTAATGGTGAGATGAGATTCATAGAATGAAGAGAAAAAAAAAGGAGAAATACCCAAAAGATTATGCTGATGATGTCAAAAGAAAGTACTCTTAACTTCATTGATATGCAGCCCTATCACTACAGCCATGTCATTAACGTCATCTCAAGGATGTATGGTAGACGAACATATTATGACAAATTAGCTTAAGAAAAATGCTTTGGTGAGTGGAGCTAGCTAAACACTTGTTAATTTTTAGTTATTTCTACATGTATTGTATTGATCTTATTTTTAAGGAAGTGTGCCATATTATGTTATGAAGCAAAATGCATATAATGAGAATACGAGAAGTCAAATTTTATTATATAGCAACCAACAATTTTGTTCATGTTCATGTTCATGTCAGCAAGATGTTTGCACGAGTATTTCTCACCTCCCATCTGCTAAGAAGTTTGTTGACCGTCTAATTATATTATTTTGTAGGAACCAGTCATGGTGAATACAGAATCTACTGAGTCAAATAAAGGCCGCAGGAACGCTTCAAAAGATGGGCTGGTTTTATCTGAAATCTTAGACTTCAAGATGCAGTGGCCCATGGAATCAGAGAAAAAAGAAAACACTAATGCGGGAAAAGCACCAACACATGGAATATATCCATTGAATTTGTCAGGGGCTGATCTGGATAATTTCTTTTCTAAAACAGAGACAAATGCAGGACCTGTTCCTACTGGTTCATCCCCAGAACAGTTGCTGCCGAAGAAAGAAAACCATACTTCTGTCCCAGAAAGCTCTGGTTTGTTTGGAGGCATTCAGTCCTCAAATTCAGTCACAAGGTCAATGGATTCCAAAGAAATGAGTCTGCTGAGACATTAAATGTTTGGGAGGCTGATTTCCAATCTGCAAGTTTTGAAACTCGTCCTGTAGAGTCCAAGTTAGATGACCCTTTTTCGGGTATTCCTGTGAACTATTCTGCGAACCACTCAGCACAGCTGTCCTCTCCATACCAAGCACGGATATAGAAATTGACTATAAAATTAAGGATGATGATGGTAATACTAAAATTGATGAACCTCATCATTCTTCCTCAAGTGACAATCAGATTCAAGATGATATATGGGATACTATGTCTGCACGGGTTGCTGATGAGCAGGAGCAGTCTTCTAAAAGAGACAGCAGAGCCACCGGTGATGAACAGAAGAGCAGTTCACCCACATGTGATGATTGGTTTACAGATAATTTATTTCCTCCTAGCAGCTCTAAGGCACTGACACAAACAAACAGCAGTAATCAAAATGATGATGTGTCGGATGATTGGCAAGATTTTGCAAGCTCCATGGATAATGCACCTGGTGGTGTTGAGACAGGTATTGTAAATGAAAACAACAGCAGCATAGCTGAAGTTGATCAGGAGAGAAAAATCTTGAATAATAGTGCATCAGTGCAAGATGACTGGTTTCAAGATCAACTGTTTTCTGCAAGCAACATTACAACACCTAAGCACACAGAGATCGGTGGCGAGAATGATAGTCCACTGGATGATTGGCAATGTTTAACAAGCTCGGGAGTCCCACCGCCTATGAAAATTAGTGAAGGGATTATGCATGATGATCAATTGGATGATTGGCAAGATTTTACAAGCTCAGAGAATATGCCACATAGCAATGTGGAGAAAACAAATGAAAGCAACAACAAAGCTAAGGGTGATGACAGAAATGATGGCTTATACAATAATGCATCTATGAGAGATGATTGGTTTCAGGAACATCCATCTCCTATGAACAGCACAAATGATGATGAGCACATGGATAAAAGTCATGAAAATGATGATTCATCGGATGTTTGGCAAGATTTCACGACCTCAGTGCCTACACCACCCAAGGAGGATGATCCACTGAATACATGGGATGGTTTTGCAAGCTCAGGTGGTATACCAACTAAGAATGATGAGAAAGGTGAAAATGAGAAACTGTCAGTGCATACATTACCCAAGGAGGATGATCCACTGGATACTTGGCAAGTTTCTGCAAGCTCAGGAAGCAGTAGCACACCACCTAATCACATGGAGAAAAGTGAAAGTGTTAAACCGTCAGTGCAAATGTTACCCAAGGAGAATGATCCAGTAGATACTTGGCAAGATTTTGCAAGCTTTGGAAGCACACCACCTAAGCAAATAGAGAAAAGTGACAATGATAATCCATCAGTGCAAATGTTACTCCAGGAAGAAGATCCACTGGATGCTTGGCAAGATTTTGCTAGCTCAGGAAGCACATCACATAAGCACATAGAGAAAAATGAAAATGATAAACCATCAGTGCAAATGTTACTCAAGGAGGAGGATCCACTGGATGCTTGGCAAGATTTTGCTAGCTCAGGAAGCACGTCACATAAGCACATAGAGAAAAATGAAAATGAAAAACCATCAGTGCAAACGTTGCCCAAGGAGGATGATCCACTGGATGCTTGGCAAGATTTTACAAGCTCAGGGAGCACACCACCTAAGCACATAGAGAAAAGTGAAAATGATAAACAGTTGGGCGCTTGGCAAAGTTTTCCCAGCTTGGGGCATGCACCATCCAAAACCATGGAGGAAAAGGATGATCCATTTTATGCTTGGCAAGATCTAACTATTCTAGTGCATGAACCTCCAAAGAACATGGAAAATAGTGTTGGAGGTGGGGCGTCATCAAATGCTTGGCAAGATTTAACAGGCTTTGGACATGCACCACCTAAAAAAGAGGAGAAAAGTGTGGCACAAGATTCATTGGATTCTTGGCAAGGTTTTACAAGTGCAGGGAATCCACCTAAAGAAGTCAAGAAAGGCACTGGAAATGAAGATGCAGTGGATGATTGGCAAGGTTTTACAAATGCAGGAGAAACACTACCTAAAAATGCAGAGAAAGGCATGGAAGCTGATGATCCTTTGGATGCTTGGCAAGATTATACTAGCTCAGGAAATCCACAACTGAAGGCCATGCCAGAAAGTATTGTAAATGATGATTCGTTGAATTCCTGGCCAAGTTTCATGAGCTCAGGTGGTACAGCAACTAAAAACATTGAGAAGAGTGGTGGTTTTGCAGATCCTTTAGATTTTTGGCAAGGTTTTACAAGCTCAGTAGTTGTGCCTACTAACACCATTGAGAGAAGTGCGGAAAATGTTGATCCACTGGATGCTTGGAAAGATTTCTCAAGCTTCGGAGTTACAATTGGATCTTCTTCTACTACTATGCCAACTGGTAGTCACATTACTCATCCTAATGAGCGTGCTTCAGAATCAAAGTCAGGAGACTTTATTGATGACTCAGAAGATATGGAGTTTGGCAGTTTTCAGCAGTGATAATTTTTTTCCTGGAGCTTGGGTGTTTCAAAAAGTCCTACCGGCATGAGCAATGTACAGCTAGAAGCTTTTTCTTCTCTTCCAGGTAACATATATTTTCTTGCACAGATCCTGATTTTAAATAGGTTTTTTATTGTCCAGATGTAAACCTTAATTTAGTTATGAATTTCTGATAAATTGTTGAACAGTATTAAGCATGGTTATGCATCAATTAAGTTGAACAGTGCCAAACAACACCATATTATTCATACAGTGAAGATATCTTCTAAAGATGAAAGAAGAGATGCTATCATGTTACAGATTTTTTCTTATTCTTTATATCCTCCATATATAGATTATAGCCGTGCGACAGATACATGATAGATCTTCAAACATTATAGGTAATATTTGTTGTTCTTCTCTGTTATGTTTGGCTATGCTCCAAATTACCCTTGCTAGGATCAGCTCTATTTAAGGTCTACCATCACCATCATTTCACGAATATGCAAATATTTATATCTATAGGTGTGTCTTTTTCCTGGGTAAATCTTATCCTATTTGGATGAGATTGAAATAGGGGTACCTTTGTGAGCCTGTCAAACAGGTTCGGTCTAAAAAATCTGTCTCATTATAGATTAGCTAAAACCTATGTTATTTCAATCTTTTGATACAAGTGTCAAATATATTTTATCATTACTCATAATCATTCACTCTCCTTATTGAATTACATTGTTTATTACAAGTGTCTTACAAGTACTTTTGATACAAGTGTCTTACAAGTACATATTGAATTATATTGTTTATTACACAGAATAACTGACATGAATGTAACTGGAACAGATCCTGACCAGCAGATTCTGGCAAGGGTTTCCATTCAGCTACTAAAGTTTTATGCCCTATGAATTGAATTTTGTAACACCCATATTCTGCGCATGGAAATATGGAATAGATGCGACTATGGAGAAAGCAAAGTGATGGATGCTAAGAGCTGACTCAGCCGCATCGCTGCTGCCATTACTTCTGCAGTCTTGAAATGCCGTCATGCCTGATACAAGGCAAGAACAGCATCTCCAAATCAGAATCTGGTCATCGCATTATGAGATTTCGCGATTGAAATGCTTGTATTCCTTTGTTGTATTTAAGCTTTTATAATCTATTTGTAGCTCTTTTGTTCCTGGATTATTCAGTGTGGAAGGACCAAATCCTTATGAGGCTTCCTTTGGAAAATCAGTGTTCAGAATTAGCTTATGCTCAAGTGTGCTGGGGCTGATTTTGCTTTTGGGAATTAAACATGGGTTCAGTTTGGTAACAATGATCTATAATTTTTTTTTATAAAATCATATAAATTTGAAATAAAGATCTGAAATTTAAAAATACTCATTTGTAATCGATCATCTACAAATCAATTTTGTAAAAGTAAAATCCGTTTGTTAATTGATTTCAAACGGGCTAGGGTCCCCGCTTGTATTTATTTCATTTTTTTTCAAAATAATATATATGCCATAAGTATTTACATGTAAAAAAATATATATTAAAGCAACATGGATTACTAAACATTTTCCAAGCAGATTATGAGAGATTACGAATTAGCCCCTCCCCACCGCACATGCAACAGCAAACCGGATTTCCAAGGCGACAAACTTTCCTGTTTCGGACAAAACCCTAATTCGACCGTTTAAAAAAAAAAGGCGAAGAATATAGAGACACCGATCATGTTCAGGTACTTCAGTTTCCCCCCCTTTTTTGTTCTACATTGAATGATTTGATCGAAGTCATGCATGACATCTACCAAATCGCCCCTTCCAACGGGGATCTCAGGTTCCACGGTCTCAAGAGAGATGGATTTCTCCACGTTGGGTGGCATTTGATTGAGACCGTCTCGGGAGGGGAGGAGATCTGGGCGTCTGCGTAGGCGAATTTGCCTGAGCACCTGATCATCACCGTCAATGGCGGCATTATAAGGAGGTGATTTGGTTTTTCTAAAATTTGACCTTTTTTACTTGAGTTGGGCAGGCTGAAATGGGGAAATGAAGAACTGAGAATTATCAGCTACTTAGGTATTTAGTCATACAAAAGTAGCATATTGTAGGCATTATCATATTTTGCTTGTGTCCTCACAAAACCTTCCAAAAAAGGGGATAAAGAGAGAAAAAAAACAGATAAGACTCTTGATGATTATTTACAGTTAAGCATTACATTAATTAGGACTCTTGAAATACTAATATAAGCATACAAAAAATACAGAAAATTTAGAGTCTTCACACACATTTCTGTCAAACCAAGATTGGCATCATCTAGACGTATGCTTTCCTCTTTCTTAACACCTGCAGAATGACCATAATCTATGGGAAACCAATCATCTTCAAGAATCTCTGCTACTGTCATCCACTGTAAGTGACAGAGAAGTGTTTGATCAAGCTTATTGAAGGGAGGATTCATTGGGATTACCATGTATAGCAATGAATTCATTATCTTGAAAGCCAGCCTTTTTGGGCTTGCTTTGAACCACTCCAGACAAACATACTGCTATAGAAATATATGAATAACACAACAAAAGCAGTGTAGACAAAGGTACACACTAGACCTTTTTTTTGTGGTTTTACCACCACCTTTTTTTTAACAAGTCGGTAGATTTCGATCTTCAGAAGGTACATACCCAGCAAGTAGTTCAAAAAGAGTCACTCCACAAGACCAAACATCTACTACTGCTCCTTCATAGTTCTTGTTTCCTTCACCATAATCATTTGTTGATCAGGCAAGATTAAATTCCATGCTAGAAGGCAATCACTGTAGATAATCAATTCATTCTAGAGACAGAGCTATAAATATCAGAGTATTTGTGTGATCACCTCAGGTGCAACGTAGCTTGGTGACCTGTAAGAGGTAGACAACAAATCTCCAGGCTACAAATACCATTAGAATGTGTTGAATCCCATATAGAGTGATCCAATTATCTATAAAAAATCAGTATAAACCCCCATTGGTGACCTGTAAGAGATAGACAACAAATCTCCAGGCTACAAATACCATTACAATTTGTTGAATCCCATATAGAGTGATCAAATTATCTAATAAAATCGGTATAAGCTCCCATACCTAACATAGAATACTCAGTCTAAAGTCAGATAACTTGAGATCCTTACTATCCAATAGAAGGCTTTTCAGGTTGTGGTCCATTAAAAGCAAAAACCATCAAAATTATATCACAGTACTTGGACAAATCTGTCTTCAGAACTGGTATTGTACAGGGTCTTCACCTTTAGGCCTTTATGATAAACACCTTTACTAGTTTACTGTGACAGTAGTCTATAGCATCAATCAATTGCTGGAAGTATCTTCATGCCTCGCTTCTCTTGATCTCTTCAAGTAGAGCTGTCAAAATCACATAGAATTGCACGATGAATTCAATCAAGAAAGCGAGGATATAAACAAAACATAAATGAAATAGCCTCACCATCATATCGGAGAGTCATGAAATCATCCGTTTATTGATGATCTTGATCGCGACGCTATGTGAGGTCTCCACATCCAGTGCCACCTTAACCTTTGGCAAAGCTTCCCTCCCTCATGGTTCTGCCAAGCTGATACTTCCATATCTTCCATATACTGCTTGCATAGCTCATCTCTGTATCTGTCTTATCTATGGTAGTCTTGTTCTCATGATCCAAATCTTTGTTTAGTTGCAGGTGTTAATGGAGGTGGATGTTGTAGTTGTGTTTCCTTTCAATGGGGTTTAAATGTAAGAGGTGCTCTCTCGACTTCCATTTGTTTGCAAAGCAGAGATGGAATGCACACATGCAGAACTTCAGAAGAGGAGGCTCTTATGTCTTTTGGGGTTGATTTATTTGTAGTTCATGCACCATATGGAGGGATCCATTTAGAGGTGACGAGTATCCTCTTATCCTGTATGTTAGATTGGACCGATCCAATTGAAGTGGCAAATCATCTTCCCTATTATGAGGCAGCATCTCCTCTTGGAGAAGGTGTTCCTCTTCATGCACCATATGGAGGGATCCATTTAGAGGTGACGAGTATCCTCTTATCCTCTATGTTAGATTGGACCGATCCAATTGAAGTGGCAAATCATCTTCCCTATTACGAGGCAGCATCTCCTCTTGGAGAAGGTGTTCCTCTCTCTTTAATTGTAAATGTTATTCTCTACTGCACAATGTCACTCGAATATATTTCTCTCTTTTTGAACTCAGATTCCTAGTGTCATGTCCTTGTGCAAACAGTATAATTCAGAAAAGCTGTGACTATTGGTAGTGTTCTAAAACATTGGAATACCACCACAGTATGCATTCTTGGTATGTGTTCACTACTATTTCATTCTCCTTTTTTGCTTTTAGTAGAATTCGTGCTTGAATATGCATGGAAAAAATGGCTCTGATATGCAGATATATAAGATGAATAGCAATGACCGAGTCATATTATGAACTGATAAACTGAGTTCAGGATTTGGTGTTGTTAATAAATGTTTGACTGGTTTGTACTATTAATTGTGGACTTAGTATTTTATTTATCAAATGGCTCATTCAGCAAGATCTATATGATATTTTATATTGCTTTATTCCTTCATGCTTGCATATGAATTGGGGAATATAGATATTTAAAATACAATTTTCAAACAAACGATTTGGTGGGACCATTAGTATCCATATTTAAAAAATGATTCTTCAAGGAGTGCTGTTACATAAGTCCGGGCAGAGTCATTTATACTCACTTTCTGAGATTAAATGCATTATAATTTGCTGATTTCCAAACTAGCTGAAAGAATAGAAATAATGGACAAAGCTGAAGAATCTTTTTTTATATTTTTAATCCGTTGATCAGCTTTATAGTATACTCTCAATTACTCTCGTATGTCATCAGCAGATTATAGTCTTTTTAGATTACTGATATTCACACAACAAAGACACACACACTGGTCTTCTGGACAGGCATGCTGATTCTTCAAATTCCAGGGTCAGCTGAAGTTGAAAGGTACATGTTCTTATATGCATTTCTATCTTATAGTTTCCACATGTTTTGATTTTTTTTATTTATGAATGTGTATACTCCATGTAATGCAACTTGTATTTAATTTATAAAAATTGAAATATGTGTTTCAATTAATTTAATTGTGTCTCCTGTTATATATAAAATTAAAAATCACATGTTTTATTTAGCGAAGCATATAAAAAGGTTAAAGTCATTCATACACCTACTTTTGTAGTCCCAGCACCTTTGATATCTTTTGAAGTATAGATTTATCTAAACACTTTTATAAACAATGAAGTACATACTGTAATGAATTAAATGCATATATTTTTATGCTGGTGTCTGTATTAGCTCCTTAAACAATAAGATTGTATAGAGGACTGTTAGACTATGTGGTAAAGGATTAAATTAAGAAAAATGATATGTCCAACCATGCGTGCATCCCTAACTATTTTACTTTTTTTCAAAAAAAATATGCATTTATCCTTTAAAATACACATTGTTATACGAATTGAAGTATATACTGAGATACATCAGTATATATATTTTTCTTTGAAAATTTGAGAACAATTTACAATCCTATACACTACGATAGAGCTCTTACACTACGATAGCACAATATACATTACATTATCACATATTCACAGTATATGTGGCTGTAAAATGGATTCGGTGTAGCAGAACCCGTGGAGAAAATGGGCTCCACTAGGATTGTTGGGATCCACCTGGAAGGGTGAGGGAAGCTGATTTAGTTGAAGATTGGAAAGGTCAGGCTTTGAAAATTAGACAAGTTCAAACCATTTAGACCCCTTCCAAGAACATTCCTCTGTTTTGTTTTTTCTTTTTTCATTTTCCGTCTCTAATCTCTGTTGAATTACATCTACAAAAGACCAATGAGAGCATGGTTGACCACCCACCATCCTTAAGGGAAACATGTTTTCTCATTTGGGAAACCTCCCAAATGAAACATTAAAACATGTCATCTTACATCAGGGCCGACTTCTAAGATTAACATAAAGAGATAGGATTCTAGATGAATTCTTAGGCATTTTAGGAAAATCTTACAGTCGGTCCATTATACAGTTCAAAATGCATATTGCACATGTTTTCATTTTTTTAAAATCGCATGCCTCATCTAATTTTCTTTTATAATTAACACATATGAGACTTATGTGACTGTCTTAGCCGTCTAAACTCTCATAATAGACCATGTTTAATGTTATATGAGAATTTTAAACATACGTCAATCTCATATTATTGGTATCATATTTAACACTAACTGAATCTCATCTCTTTGGAAGTGTCTTTGGTGACAGAGGTCGTCCATGGCTTGCTTTTAGGGGTTGTGAGTCATAACAATCCAACTTTGACAATTTCTCTCACCCAACATGAGTTGAGTGACTGGGTCTTTAATGCATCAAATGAGAGAAGCCTTTCTTTCGAAGTCGACCTTTGGGCCTCGTATCGATGAATTAAAGGTCAAAACTGATGCCACGTGCCACTCGAGCAAATGCAAGCATTCTTCAATCTGGACCATGTCATCAGCTTGAGGTCTCTGTCGATCTGAAGTCCTTTTTTCTTTCCCCTCCTCTGGGGTATAGGTCAAAACATGAACTGGTTCAAGTTTTGAGGTTAGACTTGTTTGTGTATGTGTGTGTATTTTTTTTTATTTTTTTAAAAAGAAACATCTATTAGTCTACTTGATGTTGATTGACTTTGATATGTATAGACTGTATTGATTAATCTCTAATAAGAAACTGACTTGTAACGTAAAGACTTTTTTACGTCATGACCTTAAGCATCTCATACACTCAATTACTTAATAACACGTAAGTCATGGGCCAAACTTTGAGATAACTAAATAAATTTTTTCTAGAACTTATGCATTGTTTTGAAGAGTCATTCAACGTAATAATTTTAAAAAGGATAAAATTTTGATGATAAATTAATCTCAATTTTAAGTGAGAAAGAATATTTTATTTTTGTCGTCGTTCACATTTATCAAAATCGAAATAAAAAAGATTGAATAAATAATCTTTTACTTTTTAAAGGATTTTTCATTTAAAATTCAAGGTAACTGACCACTTTATTTCTATTATTTTTTATATCAAATGAGATACATTGTTTTTCTCCATTTTTATCTCCACATTTATCTCATTATTCCATCACACTTTTTTTTGGGTTCAAACTAGCATTTTTTTAAGTCATAAATTAATTGAATTAAACCATTGATGAGTTTAGAGGCTTCCCTTGTGTTTTAGGGGACCAATGTTGGACAATTTGTTAGTCTAATGCAATCTTGATCGTCCGATCTTATTGAGTCATTATGACTGAAATATTCTGTTAGATTTTAAAATTAAAATTAATTAAATTTTAACATTTATTTTAAGATTCAATTAAATTTTATATGATCACGATCGCGTTGGACAATCAAATTATTTAATGCGTGTTGAACCTAAACCGATCCATGTTTTAGTGGGTTTGTTATTCACAATCGCTTGTTCACACCGAAAGGTGTTTTTAAGGGACTTTTGTTAGGTGAACTGTATTTATTCTCATCTCCAAATCCATTGTTTTCCCACTTCAAACGAGTCTTTTTATTGGAAGGCAACCTTAAAAATTAAAAAGTGCGTCCACCGCTGTCTAATGTGTTTTTTCTTGAATTCTTTTTATAAGGTTAAAAAAAAGAAGAAATAAAGTATGTGCATGCGCGCATTTTTTAGTATATGATTAGAAACAAAGCCACTTCTTCATCCACCCTGTTAAAAAGTTTCCAGTGGTGCATTAAATTTACAAGTGTTGATAATCATGTGCGGCTCATATTAAATTCTAAAAGCATCTCCGTATTCGTTACGTAAATTATGAAGCAGCAAGTACAGATATTAATACTAGTATATATTATCTGTAATATTGTATAAATTAGTTTAGAAAAAATAGATATAAAAAGTTGTAATTGATTCGTACAATTTTGTGCTTTGTTTTGCTTGTAAATATATATATTTTAAAAAATTAAGACATATCAAGCTTGCAAAATAAAAAAAAGGATACGTGAGCACCATATGAAATCTCATCTAAAGTCTACACCGTGTTCTTTTAAAAATATATATTTTAAGTAAATATTATTATAAAAATGAAGTTTATTGAAATACACTATGATATTTTTTCTTTAAAAAATTAAAAATCTAATTTTCATACACTTGGATAGTATATGGGTTGCATTGCAAGAGGACCGTTTCTAAACTGTAAAAGGACTGTAAAATAAATTAAGTGTATTAACCTCAAAAAATAAGATTTCACAAATAACTTAGTTTAATATATTTTTTAAATTTGGAAACTCAAAATATAGATTTATTATATCAAAAGGCTATAACAGAATCTATAACAGAATTACAAAATTATCCTAAGACATAAAAAAACATCCGTATAAAATTCAAATGAAAACGAAAATTCTCAATCATTTCAAAATTCCTAATCCAGATTAATAACCAAAATCCTCCTTATCAAATGCAATTAAAAGAGTTTATTATGAAATTTGAAAAATAAAAAAATGTAATTTAAAAATGCAGAGAAAATTGGTGCACGTGAAGGGTATTTTAGGAAGAGTAATAAAACAGGTGTTTCATGTGAGATCAGTACAATCCAAAAGAATATTTTAGCACAAATTTTAATATATTGGATCAAATACAATTTTTTTTAACCTCATTATATTTTATTCTTTATTTTAATGCACCATGTTTGATGTTAATCGTATTACAAAAATGTATTTTTTAAAATCTAATATAGAAAACAAACTGAGCAAATTATAGAGATGATATATTTCTTTGACATTGGCCTAGTCTGATAAGACGTGTGGGATGAAGGGATAAATGAAAGATAAGTAATTAAAGAGTAATTTATTAATACGCGAATTTACAATAGGAATTTTTTTTTGTCCTATTGAAATGTTTTCGGATAATGCGCTGTTACACATATTCTAGATCCAATTTATAATTAATTTTCAAAAACATAATATATTTTATTAAAATAGTCCAAAAATTAATGTCAACTAGTTTTTGATAATAATAAAAAAGGAGAAAATCTTCTAAGTCTTTGAAATCTTCTTGAAATCATAGAAATTCCTTTAAAATCACAAAATCATCATAGACCCCGATAAGGTGTATATAGTTAACTAATTTAGTCCCTCAGTAAAGAGTATATTGAAATAAGTCATCAGAAACTTACTAAAATTGGATTCAGTTCCTACAAACTTTATAAAATCAGATTTAATTATTTTATAAGACAAAAATATCTCCATCATTTTTCAACATCTCCATCTCCTAATATGTTATCCTCATTTGTAAAAAAAAATATCTATCGAACCTAATTTGATTTATAAAATTGAGTCATTTTTCAACATTTTCATCTCAATCTCGTTATAGAGACTCAACAAAAAATTACAGTTTCATCAATTCCATTATAAAATC
The DNA here is from genome assembly GCA_030737845.1 of Acorus calamus. Taxonomy (NCBI): domain Eukaryota; kingdom Viridiplantae; phylum Streptophyta; class Magnoliopsida; order Acorales; family Acoraceae; genus Acorus; species Acorus calamus. The sequence continues at coordinate 851,427 of CM060874.1, forward strand.
AGTAGAGAAAATAATTTAAAAACCAAATCAAAATTCTATAATACATTCTTAACTCAAAATTACTAGCAATAAAAAGCATAACACCTTGATTATAAAACTATAATTTGTTTAATAAAATTTAAATAAATCAATAATATTTTTAGATAATCATATAGATTTTTTATGATTTTAAAAAGATTTCAAGGAGTTAAGACAATTTTTAAATTTCATAGGGATTTTTTTCGATTTTTATAAGTTTTTAGAGAGTTATATCGATTTTTTTCAACAAAGAAAATAAATTTTAAAAGAGTATAACAGTAATTTATCATCCATGGTTAGAGTTAACCACGCATCTGATTAGTTATAAAGACTAAAAGAAACGTTATTTAATAAGATAAGAACTTGAGTGGATTTATCAATTTTACAAAGATTTTTTTTCTGATTTTCATAAGTTTTTTAAAAGCTAGATCGATTTTTCCCCCCAAAAAATTATAAGCATAAAATCTAAAAATTGAGGGGAACATTTATTTTGTAACACACGTGTTTGTAATCCGTTATCTAAAAACTTTTATGTATACAAAAAAAAAAAAATCTGATTAACAATTAGCTCCAAACTTGTGGAGACGAAAACATATAATTTTCACTTTTCTCGCTCATTAAATACATACAATTTGTCAAAGTGCATAGCACACCATACTTTTCATAACACTGTCTTTTTTTGTAATTAAAAAATGTTAAGTTTAACATATTTTTCAATCATATTTTTAATGTACTTCTAAATAAAAATACATGTTCTTAATAGTGGAACTAAAAAATGACTAGTGACTTTATTACAACCTTTTTAGTAACACTAATTGTTGTGCATGCGCAAATGCACATAAAAAAAGTTCAATATTTTTTTAGATGTATTGATACAAAGTAATATACTGCATAATAATTGAGTGAGTGAGTTTATTTTAGGATGTATTATATTATATTATATTATATTACATTATTAAAAAAGTCAAAATTCTATGTAGAAAATCAATTATCAATATAATTACCACATTATCACAATTAATATCCAATTATAGCAAACCAAATGTTGATGGACCCATTCACATTAGTTAAGACATCCCTCTTTTTCAATATTGATACCCACTATTAATTTTGATTAAAAAAAAGAAAGAAACAACAAATAAAAACATTTGAGTCCTGAATACAATCAATAAGAGCATAAGAGCTTTCTGTATAGAATCAACCATGGCAACACATCAATCACAAGTGAAAACAGTAATAACTAAATATTCAGATATGTGTTAAGATTGTGTCACTTTTTAAATGTCAAATATCGCGTTTTATTTATTTTAATAGTTTGGGCATTCAGTTTCAAAATCTAACTGCATATTTATGGTTCTGGTGTTCACTTGGGTTTACATGGAAATTTTTGTAGCATTTCGAGGTCTTTTTAGAAATTATGCAGTTTGGATTGATGTTTGGATTTAATTTTGTTAATACCCAAGATGAAGAGGTAAAAATCCGATATTATCACGAGATGTTCAGTTTTGAGATAGCTTCCATATAGAAGTGGAATTATATCAACTGGATTCGTGTATCAAAAGTTATGGGTGTTTTTCTGAGTATACCCCGAAGATGAGAAATCCAGGCAGCAGCTCTGTATGATGTTTAGCCTAGATTTCGGAATAGCTGGAGAGGTTATTTGATCTGGGTGTAAACATGAAAGCTGTAGATAATCTTCTTAGCTTTCCAATGGCATTTGAATTGTGTAATTCGGAGCTATATTGAGGAAGTTATGACTGTTTTAGTGAAGCCTGTCCAGAATATCCGGTCATGGACGATTTGGTCCTTTTGCCCCACTAATGAGTGATGTGTTTGGGGGAAATAAAGGGGGGTTTGGCTGGAATTCCGTGGTTCAGCCGAAATGTCTGAGGGAGAGAAGAGAAGAAGAAAGAAAGAAAGGAAATATGAAGGAAGTGTGTTCAAACCCCTCACCTCCTCCCTTTTTCACTCTAGGTGCCTCTCTCTCTCTCTCTCTCTATCTCTCTTTGTTTCCTCTAGCTATTGTGCATGTTTATGGTGGCTGATTTGTTGTTGAATGTTATCTTGGGTGGAGGAGGTGAAGATGATGGAGAAGAAGAAGCACAAGAGAGAGTGCAAAAAGGGTGTGTGTGTGTGTATTGTTGTTGTTGTTGTTATAGTTGTTGTTGATTCTTTCTCTCTTTCCTCATCCCTTGTTCTCTTCCTTTCCCCCTATCTAATCAGCCCCCCCTATGTGTTTGTAAAAATGTCACAAAGGAGTAGGAGAAGGGGGAACATGAAGGTGAAGGAGGGGCAAGAAGAGGAAGTGACCAAAGTTGGTTTGTGCATATGTTAGTGTTATCTTCTCCCTCTCCTCCTCCCCTAGACCCTCTAATGGATCTCCCACATTATCTCCATTTTCCCCTGTTTTTCAGCCAAGAAGAAGAGGAGCAATGAAGAGAAAAAGAAAAGAGTGAGAAGGGAAAGAATTTGTGTGTTTGAGCTTGGCATCCCTCTTCTCCTCCCTCCCAAGGTATTCCTTTCTCTCTTTGTGAGTGTGTTTGTGCTAATGTGGGTATGTGTGAGTGCTGTTGGAGGAGCATTGTGTAGTGTAATTGCTATTGCATGAGGTGTTTATGTTTATGAACGATTGGTGGTGACTTGTGTTGTAATAAGGCAGATTTCTGTCCCCTCAAGATCCTTGTGAATCTAGTATATAGAGGCATATTATCAGGCTTATGTCTTCATGATATATGATCATATATATGTCTAGATGTTATATATGAAATTTGGTGTCATTATGATATATGTGTAGTAAGTTAGAACATATTTTGTATAGACTATCCAGATTCGCGTAGAAACTGACCAGTTTCTGAAAATAATTTATTTCGGATATTTAGAGATTTTATCAAGTTATTATGTCTTCATGGAATATGATCCTAACATATCATAGAATGTGTGTGATTTATTTCAGTATTTTTGGATGTGTATTTTGTGCAGTGGAGGCTAATGTTTGGGGCTGGTTGTTGTAGATGGACTAATCTTGTATAAATATGTGTCAAAGAGTTATTATGCATGGTGTGGGCAATACCAGGAGTTGATGTCTTCATGAAGAAGGCTTGTATATGTGTCAAGATGATTTATATTTAATGGAGCATCATTGGTTATTCTTGCAGATCTCGTAGACTGGACGCGCGGCGATCCAAGTACTAGTGAGTGGTTCGATCCAACCCTTCGGGATGCGTTCGATGCACGTAATCGTGCATCGCGCATCCATGGGGTTTATTTGCACCCTTATTGTGTTAGATATTGCATGCTAGGGCTATATGGCTAGTATATTGTGTAGAACCCCCTTTCCTACCATATATTTGTTGATGTATCATATTCATGTGTGAATTATTATGCTTGTGTGAGCCCTTTCTGTGTGGGCATGTGTGATGGGTGTATATGAATGTATCTCTTTTATGTTAGAGAATTTATTTAGCCTCTATTGCTAGTATATGATGATGGGTGTGTTATGTAGGATTAAATACCATATTTTAGGGGTCATTTGCACATACTTATCGATATGCTCCTTTGAGTTAGCTATAACTCTTGCCTCTACTTGTCATTTACACCATGTTTACAAGATTGGTGGGTGCCTAATTATCTCATGTTCGTAATAATAATTTAATAGCCCTGTTTGTTGAGGATAGATGGGTGTATGATCAGTTTTTAAGGTCATAATTGATGTTAGTAAGTGTGGATAAGAAGTTGCTTCCCTCGCGTTCTCGTGATGCACTTGTTGGGAATTCTGATGGATTCCAAGTAGCTAGTTATGGAGTAGGGTGCATGTTGATCAATGTGTTTTCCCGCGAGTGTAGAGTGTATCACCCCAGCGTCATTGTGCGTTGAAGCCACCCAGCGTCGGAGCTACCCTGTGAGGTGCCATCCCGTGATTGGTATCGTCCTGGACAGGCTGCTAGGGAGAGGGCTACCTGGGAGAGGGCTACCAGATGACGTGGGGGTGATTGTGGAGATTATCTGGAATGCATGCGAATATATGGATTATGTTGATTATCATTTTGTACTATTTATTTATCTTATTCCATGTGAGTTGTTTGAAGTCTTTAATGAGTTATATCTTGTGATTTTTCTTAGTTATATATATACACTTGATGTTTCAATGGTTCAGGTTCCATTATTATCTTGTGCATATTGTGAAACTGTGTGAATGATTTAGGGCTTAATTATGCATAGTCAGTTCTTTACTTCTTTCTTATTTGGGCACATGGTTCATGTACCCCCTTATGTTATAGAATTTTTCATGTCATTTATGCTAGCTTATTAGGGGACCTATGTTGGATTGTATAAAGTGTGTATTTACATGGTTTAGTCATAGGTTATTTGGACGTGTGGTCCAGGTATCTCCCTTGTGATCGAACTTCTCATGTGTTTGGTGTGTGCATGACTCGTCTTTAGGATCATGTCTTGTCATGATTGAATGCGAGGACTTAGCTTCTTTCCCTCGCATCCAAAGGATGCATCTGTGCGAGAATTCAAGGGAATTCTGTATAACAATGGTAATTGCTAGAGGATAATAGTTGATCCGTGAGGATCGTATTGTGAGTGTGGAATGCTTCTCCCTTATCTCGTATCCGCGTTGAAGCTATCCGGCGTTGAAGCTATCCTGGACTATGCCTCCACATCGTAGGATGCCCAAGGTATATTTTAATATTGTTTTGGTATCGGACCTACCATGGATGGTTGTTAGGAAGAGGGCTACCCGGGAGAGGGCTACCGGAAGGTTAAGGGAGTTAGCGAGTTGATTTCCTTTCCAATAGTCCCATGTCACCCTAGGGGTGAAGGTGGGGATGAGGTTGGAGTGCTTCCTCCCGTATCGTCGTGCGTCGAAGTTTTCGAGCGTTGAATGTTTCTCCCCTACCTCGTATCCGCGTTGAAGTTACCCGGTGTTGAAGCTATCCTGGACTATGCCTCCACATCGTAGGATGCCCAAGATATATTTTAATATTGTTTTGGCATCGGACCTACCATGGATGGTTGCTAGGAAGAGGGCTACCCGGGAGAGGGCTACCGGAAGGTTAAGGGAGTTAGCGGGTTGGTTTCTGTTTTCAATAGTCCCATTTCACCCCCTGGAGGTGGGGGTTAGGGTGAGGTGATGTCACGTCTTCACGTGACATTTATATATGTTGAGTTTCATCCCATATTCATTTTCTTTGGAAAGAAAAATGAACCAATATCATATGATTATTATAGAGCTTGGATTCTTGCCACTCACTGAGCTTGTAGCTCACCCCTTGCGTTTTGTTATCCACCAGGGACTGAGTTGGCGTGGAGCTAGAGCATCTCTCTTGCGTGGTTCGTGCGTGGAGCGCCCCACTTTTCGGTTGGCAAGTGCGAGGCTGTCAGCAATCCTATCTTTTTGGGTATATATTAATAATCGTGCGTGTTACACATATGGTTGCATTTGGACTAGACTTGGACTCTCACAGGACAGTAATTGTGCAATCGGGTCTGTAATAATGTTTTTGATTTACAGACTTAATTGTATATTATACTCCGCATCATTTCTTTTATTGGCTACCACTTCCCTGTAATCTTGTTATTCTATTTTATCCTTATTAGTTATTGTATGATTGGTAACGCTCCGGGGACGGCCCCCTCGGGGTGTAACAATATGAGCACTAAAATTTTATAAAATTCTCGAGTATTTAAGATGCAGAAGAAGTTTGCTAATACTGTCCCATGAGAAGCCTCTTTTCTAACATAGGACCAAGGCCAAACACCAAAATTATCTGGTTTTAATGATCCAATAATCAATCAAAGTGAATCACTAACAATAGTGATGAATCAAGAAATATATTTATTGCAAATGCAGGACCTATACATTTTCTTATATAAATAATCTAAGATCAGAATGCCATACAATTCTAATTGCCTTGCTGAATGTTACATTGAATTCTTTTCTATTAGTAGCATGAATGTTTAATTTCCTTCTCCATGTTTATTGTGATGGAGCCGCAGTATCAAGTCCAGCTACAAACATCTTTATCATCAAGTGTTAAGAGCGGGTAATTACATCATCTTGGGAGATACAATACAATACCACCAAGACATCCAATACAACGGAGTAATCCAAAAAAATGGTCATCAATATAAGTCATCAAAAAAATGCAACTATGTCCACACTGTTATTTTTGTTTTTTGAATGAAGAAGGGAATTGCCCAAATTTGATTGAAAAATTGGTTACTCGAAAGGGTTGATAAAAAGGTACACAATATAAGAAATCCAAATTGTCATATTACAATTGCAGTTGTAAAAAAAATCTTCAATTTTTTATGAATTTTCACCTAGATATTGATACTTTTCTTTTTTTTTTCTTTTGTGATGCGTCGCTGACTCACTGTAATAATTTTCATGTAATAGCTTTGTACTAATTATTTGTCTAAAACATCCACTCCAATATCAAAACCAACCCATATAAAAATCATGGAGTTTACTCACCAATAACCTGATATAATCGAATCTCAGAAACTATAAAAGATCATAAGTTGATAAATCATTACTCACATGAATAAGTCAAAAGAAATACATTATAATCCATGTTAGTAAATAAATAAATAAATAAATAGACACATGAAACTTTTCATTCAAAACCATTTCACTGAGACTAATACGTTAAACTATGAGCTCATGAGGTTTACTGAAGCGTAGCCTTGCTAACACACTTAACTTGAAACAAAGTCTTAAAATTTAATCACCAACACATCTAACTATTAGAAACTACCTTTTTTCTGACAATATTTGTGTTCAAAAAAGAAACAAATGGACACTTATCAGGCACTCCACTTGAAAAGCAAATATAATGAAAGGACAAGTCATGAAAGGTTTGCTAAAAAATTGATCATGGTAGATGCATGATTTGATAAAAAAAAGTCTATGCCCATACATGATCAGATAATTGAAAGAACATATTACTATGACATATCTTGGACTATCAAAATACTTGCAATCACTTTCAGCACCTGAGATTATGTAATAACAAAGTACCTGGTTCTAGACTTCTCTACTGCAAGGAGTTGTTCTGTGGTCATTTTACCAGCCACTTAATTCAAGATATGTGAACAATGAACAGGAGGTGACCTATAGAAAGTAAAAATATTTAAAACTTCTCTGAGTGCAAGAAAATGCATGCATGATCATAGCAGACAAAATGGAGCATCTTACACGATATTATCATACTCTCTGGTTCACAATTATGATATTGTATGACAACTTTATAAAATTTATAAGATATACGATTATTTAACCACTTTCTCTCATCAAAATGAAGAAAGGTGTGAAGGGAAATTTGAGAAAATATTCCCTTCTTTGCTGACTGCTTTGGCATTTGTCTAACTACGTAGCACTTTAGATGTACTAAATGATAATAACATCTGTGATAGATTTTCCACGAGACGTGGAATTACAATAGCATATCAGTGAAATATATATTAGGGAAAACGATACATTAGAAACATGTTCTTGAAAATAATATTCTGGTGCATACATGCACGGATAAAGACATATGAAAGCATCATGCAAATAAACAAACTCTAGGATAAAGAGTACATGTTTGCTCTATTTCATTTGATGATGATCTTTAAGACAAACATGAGCAAGCCTACATATTTTCTGTCATTTCTTGTGATTCTGAAATCAGACCTTCTCCCATGTGTAATCCATGCATCTCATTGGGGCAGGTAGATCTTGCTTCTTGTAGCCTGGAACAAAATCATGATTGGAGGAGGGCTTGACACATACACCCCAAAAAAGAAAATATTAATGAAAAGATACAAATGGAGAAAAATTCATTACAAATTCCTGAATCCACCACTTTAACTCCTAGAATGACATCAATGGATAACCATAAGCTCGAAATTTTTGTAAGCAAGAGTTATCTTGGCAAATGAATTATAGTAGATTTTTATCTAGATATTGACCACCGTATATTATACAAACAAACAAAAATACTATACTGATGTTGAAATCAGTGATTCGTGAACCATGAATCATGAATCATGACTTGTTTGGAAGTCCTATCTACAGACTCCTATAAAACAACATCAGAAACCATAGCAACATCTGTTGTATCAATTTATTAAGATAATGGAACGTAAAATTTGTCATGAACATCTGATTAGTGCAACAAAAAGGAAACTCACGACACCTGCTTGGTACCTCCAGTCTCCAGAGGACCCATCGTTAATTTTTCTATAAAATTATAATTTACAGATACAAATTCCAATACTATAGTATATTTATATTTGTGTTGGAGGAGGTGGGGTTGGAGGAGTCATTGACCCCGAGAAAGTGATCGTCGGTGAGGGAGTGGAAGCGGCGAAGACGACATGGTAGCAGTGACTCCTTCCGTTGAGCGACAATGTTGAAGACAGTGAAGAACAAGGCATAAACGGGTGGTGGTGGAGCTTGACGACCTCCATGAGATGATATCTTGCGAGGGAGGGTTACACATCCATGAGGGCTGAAGAGAAGGAGATGGAACGACTGAAGATGGAAAGTAAAACAGGGAAACATTAAAATATCGAGTTTAAGAGGTGGGAAGATGAAGAGATGTGTGATGTAAGCAAGAGTAAAACTGCTAATAAAAGAATATGAATGGACTATCATGGGATTAAAAATAGGGTGTTTTATTTTTAAGTACCCATAAGCTATAGAATTTAGTGATCGATCCTTCGCTTTTTTGTATTTTGATTTTAGTCCCCATATTTAAAGGATATGTTCCTTTTAGTCTCTCCCAATGACTAAAAAGAAAATTAAATAATTTAAGAATAGATTTCTCCAGGGACTAAAAATGAACGTATCTTTTAAATCTGGGGACTAAAACCAAAATATAAAGAAGTGAGAGATTGATCATTAAATCACATGGTTTATGGGGACTTAAAAATAAAAAATCCATAAAAACATTAGTAGTGAGATAATGATCCAATGACTGTTTTTATGGTTTAAGAGCCTTTTATATAGATAATATAGATTTTATGTTTTAGTTTTGTATAAATTGTTTTAGCAAAGATTGCATTGAATTATTATTTTTTTAAATATTAATCATTAAAATTTGATTTGTTGACAATTTATTATACATATATAATCATAACATATTTTGGGGTGTGACTTTTTTTTCCTGAAATTCTATAATGAAAATTACATTAATATTTGATATTTTTTTAATTGTATCATGTTTTTGCATGTGAGATTAAATTTATTATTGAGTTCACACGAAGCTGAAATCTTAATTTGGCTATTTTTATAGCAATAATTTTTTTTTTGTAGCAGTATCTTATATGTTTGTTTTATTTTACTGGATTGCATTATTACTGTGAATTATATATTTTTTTGTTGGGTTGATCTTAAGGACCATTGACTATTTAGGGCGTTAATAGAGCGGAGAAATCCAAGTGAATAGAGTAAATGCTAATAAATCATTAATTGTTTGGGGAGTTTAATAATATTATTTTTTAAAAAAATTTAAATTTTAAACATGACATTTTAAAATAATCTTTTAATAAATATTGCATTGAATTATTATTTTTTGGAACACTAATCATTAAAATTAGATTTGTTGACAATTTATTTTACATGTATAATCATAACATAGTTTGAAAATCTATAATGAAGATTACGTTAATATTTGATACTTTTTTTAATTGTATTATGTCTTTGCATATGAAATGGGGAAAAAAAATTGTGCGAAATATATTTTGAACATAAATGGATTTTCATGGAATTGAATGGAAATATAAGGGTAAAATGAAAAAAAGGAAGGATCCTATTATCATAATAATACTATGATAACCAATTTTAATTATAAGTTAATAAATATATTACATGATGAAATGTATGCATTATAATGTATAATAAATGAGATTAAAATGATGTAAATGATTTTTCATATAATTGAATAGAAATGTAGGGGTAAAATAAAAAAATGATTGTTATTAAAGTGATGTAAATGGACTTTAATGAGATTTAATGAATGGATAGAATTAAAAAGTTTAAATGACATATTTTTGATTTAAGAAACTTTATATAGGAATATAATATAGATTTATTTGTTACAGCGCTAATAAACATAAATAAAGATAAACCTGATCAATGTTATATTTCTTAAAAGGAATTATAATACGTAATCAAAATCCTATCATAAGATCTGCTCTCTTATTATTTATTTCCATTGAAACCACCCTACATCCCCTGCCTTGGGTAGCATAGCATAGCATATATATATTATTATAGCTTGATATTACAGCATCCCCCATCCGATCAGGACGGCTCATCAAGTCAACTCCTCACACACCCTCATTTCGTGGACCCCACCCCCTGTCATCAACCCTCATCCACCGTCCGATTCATGGATTCCTTTTCTCCTTTCAAATCAACAGAGTCTTGTTCGTCCAAGACATCCCACCCGTACACACTCATTGAAACGTAAATAAATATAAAAAAAAACACACAAGTCACGGAAACCAAAAAATAAAAAAAATCAAAAATCAAAAATCAAAACCCTAATCCAATCACCCACACCACCCTTTCTCCGATTCTTCCCCCACCCCCCTTCGGAGACATTTAAACCCTAATTTTGATTCGTAAAAAAGAAATCCAATCTCAGAAAGAAAGAAAAAGAGAATTTTTTCTTCTTCTTCTTCTTCTTTATTGAAAGATCCAAAGACCTAATCTTTCGTTAGACCCATTCTTTCCCTTTGTTTTTCTTAAAAATCCCCAAATCATCTCTAAAAAGGGGAGGAGAGACAATCATGTCGATACCATGATCACCAACCCTTCCAAGATCCAATCTTTATCATCATCATCATGAGACCCAGCTCCGGCAACCCCTCTCCCCCCTCCGCCCCCAACCGCCCCCAACGCCGCCGTCCCGATCTCACCCTCCCCCTCCCCCACCGCGACCACTCCCTGGCCGTCCCCCTCCCCCTCCCCCCTCCCCCCTCCTCCGCCCCCTCCTCCACCACCACCACCACCACCACCTCCTCCTCCTCCTCCAACCACCACCACTCCCTCCCCTCCCACCACCACCCTGTCCCCATCCCCAACCCCTCCGATCTCGACCGGATCCGCCGCATCGGCAGCGGCAGCGGCGGCACCGTCTACATGGTCCTCCACCGCCCCACCGGCCGTCCCTACGCCCTCAAAGTCATCTACGGCAACCACGAGGAGTCCGTCCGCCGCCAGATCTGTCGGGAGATCGAGATCCTCCGCACCGCCGACAACCCCTTCGTCGTCCGCTGCCACGGCATGTTCGATCGCGCCGGCGAGATCCAGGTCCTCCTCGAATACATGGACGGTGGCTCCCTCGAGGGCCGCCGCATCCCCGACGAGCCCACCCTCGCCTCCGTCGCGCGTCAGGTCCTCCTCGGCCTCGCCTACCTCCACCGCGGCAGGATCGTCCACCGCGACATCAAGCCCTCCAACCTCCTCATCAACTCCCGTCGCGAGGTCAAGATCGCCGATTTCGGCGTCTCGCGCATCCTCGCCCAGACCATGGACCCCTGCAACTCCTCCGTCGGTACCATCGCCTACATGAGCCCCGAACGCATCAACACCGACCTCAACCACGGCATCTACGACGGATTCGCCGGCGACATCTGGAGTCTCGGCCTCAGCATTCTCGAGTTCTACCTCGGGAGGTTCCCGTACGGGAACGACATCGGGAGACAGGGCGACTGGGCGAGTCTCATGTGCGCGATTTGCTATTCTCAGCCGCCGGAGGCGCCGCCCACCGCCTCCGCCGACTTTCGGAGTTTCATCAAGTGCTGCCTCCAGATGGACCCGGCGAAGCGGTGGACCGCGCCGAGGCTCCTCGGCCACCCTTTCATCGCCCAGGCCGTGCCGCACCCGCAGCAGCCGTCGCAGGGGAACCCAATGGGTCCACCACCGCCGCCGCAGCATGCGCATTCTGTATGATCTTTTTTCGCCTTTTATTATCATCATATATACATATCATCACGCGCATGAATTTTGTGCTGTTTCTTTCTTTCCCCTGTTTTCATGTTTTTTTTTGGGTTACAAATGAATGAACTTGGTTTTTGCATTGCTTTCTTTTTGTTGTTGTTGATGATGATGTTGTTTTTTATTCAAATGGGGATGGAAATCAAATTGATCAGGTAATGCTTAGAATCTGGGATTGGATTTTGTGGGGATGGATTTTTTATTGGATCCATGAGGATTTTGTTGTTGCTAATAATGGGCATCTCACGTGAATGCAAATTCAACACTTTTTTTTTAAAGGTCATGTATTTATGTACAAAGTGATGTGTGCTATATGTTGCCCGTTTGGAAACACAGATTGAAAAATAGATTTTGGAATAAAGTTGTTTTTTAAGATGATTTTAGACCTTGACTTTTTTAAGATGTTTTTTTTTAATTCTGGAATCAATATTTGAAAGGAGTTTAATATTTGGTAGAAAAAATTGCTTTTCAATTTAAAAAATCGATTCCGACAAAAAAACATTGTTTTTTAGATTTTAAAAACACGGATTTCGAGAGAGAAATTAACTGAAATCGAACTTTTGATTTTATCGGATCCGACTTATTTATTTGGCAGTATGATTTTGAGATTTTAGCTTTTCAAAAAACAGACCCAATCGTGCTGCCAAACGGAGATTTGGGGCAGAAACCATGGGACTCTTTTTCATTATGTTTTGGGTGCAGTGGAGGTTGTCCTTTGCCGTAATTCACCTTTTTCAGAGAGAGATTAAATGGATTCCAGTTTAGTCCTTTTTTTGCAGTCCCTTTCGCTATCCTCACAAGCTAATGGAATTACATTCTTATATATATATAAAATGAAGGACATGCTAGAATGAATTTTAATTTATATATTTTTACATTTTTCGTGTGTTAATGAGGTTGAAAAAGGAATGAGTGCGGCAGTGTTGGATATTAATCTACTAGGACGGGCCTTTGTGGGAATATTTGATTTAGGGATATATTGGGGTGGAGAAAATTAAGGGGAGACCTGGAAGTGTCAGTTATAAGAGAGACTTTGATGAGTTGTGTGTGTGTGTCTTTCCGAGCATCTTCTGAGCCTTGCTGGGGCACATGTTCGTCGGCCTGACCTGATTGGTGGTCCTGATGAATTTAGAAGAAAACATTACCAGACAGAAGAGAAAGCATGATAGGTAAATTTAATTGAATCATCAAGAGTGATATAAACAGTCCCCACCCAATGATAATGCCTTGACTCCTATTTATTCATCAAACCGAACCACCGATGCAGGTGGATTGCAATTTCATCGCCACGACAAAAATCATTATCAGATGAAATTTGGGATGATTAAGTAAGGGTAAACCTCAGTCTGATCCCCAAATTCAGAGAGTTAGGGTTCCCAGGGAGAGATTTTAGCAGTGTAAAGGGCGTTGATGCGCTCGTTGATGCGAAATGTTCATTCGATTATGGAAGTTATTTTTTTGTGAAAGTATGTACTAAATCAGATAAGCATATATTTTAAAAAAAATCAAAATGTGTTGGGAATGTAAAAGTGACTACCCAGTATAAATTGCAACACTCTGGAGCCCAGGAAGAAGAGTGGCCATGCCAGAGATGTGAGCAGTGAAGAGGTCTTCAATGGGGGTACTCTCAAGTCTCAATAGGGAATTGAAAACTGGAGTTGGCCCTATGTATATTATGCAAATTATATATTTACATAAATTATTACACCAAAAAAAAGCTTAAGAACTAAGTCCAACGAACTAAGTCAGAGAGTAAAAAACTTGTACAATTTTGTATCAAAGTTGAAAACTCCAGTTGCAAACCCTCTCTGTAAAAAAGCAAAATAAAGAAAGCTACCTGCATTACCTTGTGTTAGTTATTTTTATTTTATTTTATTTTTTAAGTAATGGTGCATAAACGGGTTTGCTGCAAAATCACACACATTCCTAACCTCTCTTGGGCTCTGTTTGGAACCAATAATAAAACTCATTTTGCTTCTACGAATTCAGTATTCAGATAACTGGTTCTAAACAGATTTTGTAAACACTAATTTTTAGTTTTCAGATTTTGGTTTTATGTGTTAAAAGTTGAAAAAAATAGTTTATTATAAAGATTTTTTTTTATTGATGGTGGCTTTAAAAAAAATGATTTGAGCAGTTTTCATGGAAAAAATGGAGGTCAGGGAATCAATCCCCATCGTGCTAAATAGGCACAGGGGCAACAATTCCAACCCCGAGTTACTTCTAAAATGTTTTGGACGGAGGTCTAGTTATTTCAAATTTAGAATACAAAAATACATCGATTTTGTTTGTATTCACATTTATCACAATCAATGACAAAAGAGGGAATACATGTTATTGCCTTCAAATAGAATAAAAAAAAAATACTTCTCATTTTTTTAATTCATAATTCAAACAAGAGTACGCCTTTTATCCTGATTTTTTCTATAGCAAAGAGGATAAGCTGTTCTCTGATCCGTTATCCCACCCACCACTTGTTCCTTTGCCATAGTTTTATGTGAGAGCATACAGTAGCAGAGCCCAAAAATGCAAATCTTGGTATAAAAAAAATAAAAAAGATTCTAAGCTGCAATCATAGCATGACAGAAAATTCTGTTCAGGACTTCCAACTCCAGTTAAGATTCAAAAAACATGCTGAGCTATATAAAACATTTTAAAAAAATGATTCTGAAAGAACAGTCAGTACAGCAAGGAAACACTGTTGATACTGGCAATTCATAAATACTAATTTTAACAAGCAGTATTGTATCTGCTCGCGCTTACGTGCCTGATTTAATTGATGCTCACAACAGCATCAACCATTGCAACATGAAACTGGTGATTGTCAACTTTTTCCAACACCTTTTCAACCGCATTCATGTCGATAACTCCAACCGAAACCAGGTTCCCCACAAGCTTGCCAAATTCTGTAGGCTCCTCATCGAACACTGACCAATAGAGGAGACATCCAGACGTAATGTCCGTCGCTGTGAGGACCTTCTCAGCAGTCAAGAACTGCAAGAGCTCCACCAACTCATCCATGCATGGAGAACTATCGTTCAATGCAACCCGAATAGCCTCCTTCACTAGATTCTGGCGTTGCTCATCGTTGAGGCAAAGCTGCATTGCCTTGCTTAAGATGGTGAAGCTGAATGGGACTGAGCTGCCCGAAGACGTAGAAGAGCGCGCTGATGGACTTGATTGTGGTGAATTCTGAGAGCCCACCTGAAAACAGCTCTCAGTTCATATGCATACACTGCAAATGATACATTTGAGATAGAGGAGGAAAAGGAAGTGAATTCTACCACCTCTGTGTGTTCTGGGACCCGGCTTTTGAGGCGCAGACAGAGGACGTCGCGGACCATTGGCCTCAAATGTGGCCCCAACTCAGGATCTACAGCCAGACTTGTCAAATGATTGATGTGAGGATCCATGTGTTTTCGAACCAAAGGGCTGTCATAGATCCTTTCATCAATGGAGTTGAATAGCTGGCATACAGCCTCAACATTCTCCTTGAGGAAGCAGGTCTTACCATCCTGTTCTAAAAGCACCTGTTTGCAACAGCTTGTCATGACTCACTCATAAAGCACGTGAAGAGATGAATTGATGGGTGATTTCATGAAACCAACCTTGATAACAGAGAACACGATTCTTAACGTCAGTAGTTTCACCTTATAAAGTTCACCCATGAAAAGGCAGTAGTTCTTCAAGGGTCTAAGCTTAGCCATTCTTTGCATCTGTTTTGGTCTTTGATCAAGTGAATCCATCTGGCTGATATTCTCCTGCAGATTGATGGTGCTTTCAAATGATTCTTGACAATAGGTTAAGAGTATCCGCCTGAAAGTTATTTTTTCTCTTTCACTAGGCTCACTGAGGTTAGTTGACTGCAACTGTTGGTCTAGATCAGAGCAGAGAAGAGCACACATTGGGCAGAGAGTAGGTTCTGTGATTGCTTTCTCTAATATCAGGGCTGTGACACCGAGCATCATCTGTGCATTACCCAATGTAAGTTGGCTCGTCATATAGTTCTCAAATGATATGTTGCGAAGGGAAATATATATAAATGATTTACATGACACCATACCTTCGATGTATCTGGATTCTTAGTTATTGAAGATATATGGCGACATATCAGGTCGCCTCTAAGTGAATCATAATTTTCAGGTGTCATCTGGTTTAAGATATACTGCTCAAAAAGAAAATTCAAAGACAAACAGGACAGTTCATTCTATCTGCATAGCATATATATCAATGAGGAAATATTGTGTTCAAATCATGAGCAATCATAAACATTACCCTTCAATTGTTCCTAGAACATGTTCTTCCGGAGTGAGATTGTCTTTGCTTGAAGATGGCGCTTCCACCTGCAAGGTATGTCCAACCTAACATCAGTTAGAAAAAAATTCATCTCAAGAACAACCAACAAAGAAGTATTTTAGTGAAAGCTTGCATGCATAAAGCCTACCAGAAATTCCAATCTCGAGAATTGATAGTACTAATGAATATAAGATGACAATTCAAAACTAAAAAATAGAGAGCCAAAAACATGAAGAAGTAAAGCAAACATGTGAATTCAAAGCCTACTTGAATTATTTTATTTCATGTTCTTACAGGGAAAGGCAAGGCCTACCAATTTACGGCGGTGGGGGGCTACGTAGGTGGTAGATTCAGACCTGTACATGATGCCACAAAATATGTAAACTATAATGTTAAAACAGGGTAAATAAATCATCATAAAAGAAAATCACCACATGATTCAGTTGAATATTCAACTAAACAGGCAGTAAGGCCTATTTAAAGGTCCTGATTTCATAAATGATCTATGTTTTAGAGACCAACACATGAGTCTGACCAAATGCATGAAAGCACAATAAGTTTGGAACCTTTCATAAGAAGTTCAAAAGCAATTGAAATACAAAAAAAATCTGTGAAGAACTAACTGGCTCTTACATGTTGGATGCTAATTCACTGGTGTAATGGACTCTGTAATTCTGGCAATGTTTTGGGAGGGTTGGGGACTTGGGTGAACTTTACCAAACGTTTTATGTATGAATCTTTTCAGCTTTCAATGAAACTTCATGTTTAAGGAATTGTTGGGAAAAAGAAATCCACTTTTTTTTCAGGAGCTAAAAAGCATAAAAGATTCCCTAATTCTTTGTGATGGACCATGCTATTCATGTGTCAAAGCAGTGATTTTAGAATAATGTTAGGGTAAATCCACGGAATACTTGATATATATGAATGTTTTGATAAAAAGTGCATATCATTCTATTTTAAATTGAATGAATCTTTAACAATGTTAACTTTTTTTAATAAGGTATATGTCTCATTTAAAGATGTATATACCTCGTTGAGTGATTATTACAGTATATGAACTATCTACGCGGACTGCATACAATGTTTGATTTTACTCGTTAAAAACTTTGACATTGTTTTTCTTTGATCGGTAAACCTATCCATACATTGTTGGTGGTATGGATTTTGGTTTCAATGGTAAAGAAGATTTAGAATCAATCAAAATTTAATTTGTGAGAATAATTATTTTTGTTTTGTTTTGGAAATGATAAATTCACAAATTGAGAGAATAAATTTTAAAAATATATATATATATATATATATATATATATATATATAGGAGCCGATTCAGTGCGGGAATGCGGTCGTGCGGGAAGCGATCACGGGCCGTCGATCACGGGTCCATCGCATCGGACGGTCGGGTGCGATTCATCTCGACCGTTGGATGCGATGGACCCGTGATCGAACGATCGACGTCGTTTCCCGCATTCCCGCATTCCCGCACTGAATCGCTCGCGTGTATATATATATATATCAATGGAAATGATTAGGTGCGGCGGCGACGTGGATCGTCCGATCGCGGGTTCATCGCATCTAACGGCTATATATCAATGGATGAGTGGTGAATAGAGGTGGAATAACAATAGATGAGTGGAATAACAAGGAAAAACAGAAAAAGTTGTTTAAATAGCTTTGAATAAATCTGTATTGGTACGATGATAGAACATGGGAGGCTAAAATAGTATTGGTATTCCAAATGAGCTGAAATTGGTCACACAATGTATGCCACTTGAATAATATGGGTTCACCTGTCAAATCATCTTTTCACCTCTTGTAAGTTATAGATCTATATATCAAATCATTTTTTAATTTTCATAAATTTTTATCTCATCTTATTTATCTTTTATCAACAACTTATCACTAATCAACCGAACAATAAAAACTACGTTGTTATATTTTCCAATGAAAATAAATTAAAATTACAATTAAATATAAATAACTTATTTCAAACTTCATCTTTTGGGTGAGATTTTGCTTTTAAAGAAATTAAAAAGCACAAACATATTTTTAAACTATCCCATAACAGAATGCTTAATTAAAAAATTTATTTTAGCATTTAATATAAAAAGTATGTTTTTATAAATCTAGTTTTATTAAACTATTTTTCAGAATTATATTTTTCAGTTAAGCGGGTGGTCAAACGCGTCCTAGTCACAAGACTAATTATATATATGATTTTTTTTTTATATATTACCTTCACCTTTTTTTTATAATGAAACTTTAAAATTTAATTGATTGCGAGTCTATCATAACATCTTTAATCTTATATTTAAATATGTAACTAAATTTAATTTTGAGTAAAACAAATTATACTTTTACTCAAATTTTTATCCAAATCAAATGAAGGAAGACTTAAACATTTACTTAAATTTTCAAAAGCTATATTTTTTTAAAGATTTGAATAAAACATAGAGTGATTTTTTTTTGTCAGACACGCCATATTAAATAAACATTTTATTCAATTTTTTTTGTAAAATTTAGATATAGATTTAAGTAAGTGTGAAAAATGTTCTTTAAACCACTCTAAATGAATATAAAATAATGACATGGGCGCGTTTGGTTGCGCAATTACAAAACTGATTCTGGAGGAATTTACGATTGCAAAACTGATTCTGCAGGAAGCTCACTTTATCAGTTTTTTGATACTATTTGTCTGAAATCTGTGTGCAGGAGAAAGCTGATACAGTAAAACTGTTTGGTTGCAGGATTGCAAACGCAGCTTCCTGCAATCGCAATCACGCAACCAAACGCACATAAAGAAATATCTCTCTCTCTTAAATATTAATTTTTGTTTGAACAATTGAAAAAGGTAAGAAGCATATTTTTACCCTCCCTAAATAGAAAATGTGGGGATTCACCCTGAGAGACGTGACAGTTGGACAGTCATCGCCGGCGGCAGGGGCGGTAGAGAGGATTTCAGGGGAGAAGGAGGAGGAGGCGCCAAAGGTGACATTTTTTATGATTTGGATTCTTTATATTTGATTTATTCTTTACTTACAAAAGCTGATTTTAGCTCATCTCACTTTTCAATAATGGATATTTTGTAGTGTAAATGTTGAGTTTACCATATGATTCTCTCTTTTTGTGTGTTTGATAAAACATGACATCTGATATGTAAATGTAGAAAATATTTTAATTTGTTGTGAGTTTAAGGTCTTATCATGAGTTAATTTCACGGTGCTTTCAAGGCTTCGGGTGATGACAAACAAGAAAAGAGAGCAGCACCAATTAATCGAAATCAATAATGATTTTTGGGCCCTAATTGCTAGACCCCATCCTAAGCCCCATGAGGTGGCAAGTTTGAATTACCCATATTATCCCCCCTAATTAATCTCACCGATTTTTCCATAACCGGTCCAATAAATGCTGAGACAGTTATGATTTGGAGTGATTATTTCTTTTTTTCAAGATCCTAATTCAATTGCACGATAAAAAAAATAAAAAATCACGATTTTCTTTTTTTTTTTATGCAGATTGATACGTTGTAACGAAAATAAACATCTTTCAATTTTTATTCAGATTTGATCGACGGAGAAGAGAAGATTTCAACATTTTTATTTGTGTGATTTGATTGTGGTGCAAACCTCCAGGTTAGGGTTTTTCAGATCCCAAAAAAATCACGATTTATAATTTTTAGATCCACATTGATAAGTGAAAACGAAAACAAATATCGAAATCTTTTTTCTTTTCAGTTTGATCGGTGGATAATATAAGAATTACACGATTCATTTGTTTTGTTTGCGACCTGATCGTGGTGTAAACAATGGAGATTTATTCAGGTTAGACATTTTTCAATCTGAATAATTCATGATCTAATTTTTTTTATTATCCCTTTGAATCATCATATACTTTTTTGATATCGAATTTAAATTAAATTCAGATACATGTTGTGTAGCTGGATTTAGATGCATCTTTGTATTTTTACGTGTGATCTGTATAGTCGATTTTTACTGGTGTGTATGTGTATATTTATGCATATTGAGTCATTCAACATATTTTTTAGCTTTGAATGATCATTATTAAATTTATTAGATTCAATATTCAACAATATCGAATATGTAGTTGTTAATTAAAATTTCAGATACACTTGTATCTTGAATTTGTTTTCCAGCCCAATTTAAAGTTTGATATTTTATTTATATGGATTTGATTTATGTGTATCCGATGAATATTTAATTATTTATTGTCTTATATATATAAAGACTTGAAAGGTTTTTATTGAAAATCTATGCACTGCTCATTAGTATGTGGACCATAAATTTTTTATTTGGATTTAAGATACAGCGCTGTATCTTAATTATATAACGTGTTGTAACTTTTTTCTCTAGCAGGCAGTGATGACGATTTTATGGATGAGCCATGCGAAGACTCAATCCATTTGAAAAACATCAAATGTTTGAATTGTGTAAAAAACATCTTGATGCTCTGTATGATGACTTGACGAAACAAGTCCCCTGATTACAATGACTGTAGTGTTGGTGATGAGCAGAGATGCCAGATTTAATTGTCCACTCGCCTTTCAATGTTCGAAGTAAATGACAACTACCATTAAGAAGGAAGGCATCTAAGGTCTACAAGCCGAAGAATAAGAAAGCAAAAATTCCTCAAGAATGTAATATTTAGAAGGTTGTAGAGGGATGTTTGAACAACACATTTGATGTTATAATGTGTTATGTCATTGTGTTTATAAACTTCATTTTACATTGTCATAATGTTTGTTATTATCAGATTTGCGTGGTTCATTATATATATCAATTATATTGCAAAACACATTATAATTTCATATATGAATCACTTTTTCTTTTGCAAATTATTCAGGTTTTCAGATACAAATTTCAAATTCAAATACACTACAAATTTACTTTGCCAGGTTTTTAAGTAATACCAATTATTCACTATGTGACAGATATAGTCAATCTTATATGATATATTTTGAATTAAGATACACCTAATAAACACCTCACAATAACCAAATATATTTCACATACAAAGGACCTTATATTTGCAATTTATATTGATCTCTAATACAACTTTTCAGATACACATGCAAATTCAAATATATCTGAACTGTATCATATATGAAGTTAAACACGAAACCAAAAACCAAACAATTGTTCATAAAACATCAACAGTACATTGAATACATAATTTAGTACATTGAATACATAATTTCAAATTCAGAACCAAAAATAAGTTTCCAGATGAATTGAGTCGTCAAATGCGTCATCCATCAAATTGTCCTCGCTGTCTGTTGAGAAATATAAGGGTTGTCAAATGTTATATAATTAAAATTCAGATACAGTGCTGTATCTTAAACCAAAACAAACAATATAGATTTTTAATTACCAGAAATGTTAATTAACAGTACATAGATTTTAAAAATAAAGTCCTTCAAACCTGTATATATATGTGTCAATAACCAATTCACTATTAATAGGGTACACATTAATCAATTCCATATATATATATATATATGTCAAAATTGAAACTGGGCTGGAATACAAATTCAAGATACACATGTATCTAAAATTAGAAATAACATTTACACATTCAAAACTAGTAAATATTAAATCTAATGAGTTAGATAATGATCATTCAAAGCTACAAAAATATGCTCAATGACACAATAGGCATACAGTTACACATACAGACCAGTAAAACTGACTGTTCAGATCATACGTAAACATACATGCATGCAATTAAATCAAGATACACTATGTATCTTAATTTAATTTGAAATCGGTATCCAATAAAGGTATATGATGATTCAAAGAATCAATAAAAAAAAATTACTTCAATATCAATTATTCTGATCAAAATAAACCTAACTTGATTGGATCGCCATATTTTATTTCTGGAATCAGATCGCGAACAAAAATAGATGAACCGCGCAATTCTAATATTCTCCACAGATCAAACTGAGAAAAAATAGATTTTGATTTTTATTTGCATTTCACTGTTCAATCTGGATCTAAAAAATTATCTACATATTGAAAATCGCACAAAAAAGAAATGTGTAAATCGTAAAACCTGGATGTTTACACCACCGTCAAAACGCATAAAAAAAACGTTGAAATCTTCTCTTTCAACTGTAAAAAATGAAATCGCCGATCAAATCTGAATGAGAATTGAAATTAATGTTTGATAATTTTCAGATACACATATTATTAACAATTGAAAAACGTGTGAAAAAGAACTTCGAACATTAAGACGCTTTCATATTTATTTTCATCTTTTCAAGAAGTGCAAAAATTCATAGAATGTTTATGTTTATTTCGCAAAAAAAAAAGACGTGGTGAGGTTTCAATAAGTGCAAGAAATCTAACCTTTTTTTTTGCTATTGTCGACGATTTTTTTTGTGGAAGATGATCAAATGAACTCGTCATCGCCGTTTCTTTTTTTTTTCTTTCATTAGTCCGGTTCGCCCAAATCGGAAACCCTAGGTGGTTTAAATTTTTTTTGAAAAATTTCATTTGGGGAGGAAAGATTAATGACGCCATGTTTTTGGGATTTTGTATCGATGATTAATGGTGGGATGATTAATGGTGGGATAATTTCTAAATTTGTTATGTCTTTGACTTTTTTGCTGTTTGAAAAAGTCAATCAAGGAACCAATAGGATTATGCCACCTATTGGGGCTCACCAATGGGGCCTAATTTCTGGGGCCTAGGTAGCAGCACTGAATCGAAATATATTCATAAAAACTGAAGGCTAGTTATGAGAATATATTGATATCAAGTACATCCTAATGGGATTAATTAGTACGTGTGTTCGGATGAATAACACGTGTCCATTAACAAGTTAAAAATCATTCATTAATTTTAAATACATATTTTAATGGTCAAGTGTCATTCATCCACCACCTATTGATGAATTTTCATCGATATGTACTAATATAAAAATTTTCTTTCAGGGCCAGCATTCTATTTGTTCAGTATGATATAAGTGGTAGGTTTTTTTAATGTATAGGATCCGTCCTGAGATTCATCAAACTGTAATGGGTCCTAGGTGAATTTATGAAATGGGGCCCCAAATAATATACATGAAAAAAATATAATGAATAACAACACAACTAATCTTCAAAAAATAAATAAATAAAAACAAAACAAAATTCACACTATGAAGAACTTTTATTTAAGTTTTCATTTTTAACTAACAATAAAAAAATCAAAAACAAACTCCTTAATATGTGGGATTTGTTAATGAAAAGATTACATTCCTTGTAAATTCCAATATAAAACTAAAATTCTATATAATTGTAAATTTTAAATGAGTTATGAAAACTGAAAAAAGGATAAAAAGAAATAAATGGATGATTTTTTAAAACAAAATAACTAAAAAACTTCAAATAGAAAAACAATTAAACCAAATTACAATTAAAAAAACCGAATATATAAATTAGAATTATGCATGAAAACAAAAGAAAATTTAAAAATACATATTCAAAGGATAATATCATCTTGAGAAAAGAATAAATTTAAAAATTCAATTCTAAAAATACTTAACTAGTTTTAATACATTCATATTTTTAGGGATTTGGGGCCCCTTTGGGATAGGGGCCCTAAGCAATTAATTACCTTGGTTGCCTACCCCTAGGGCCCGCCCAGTGACCATGTAGTAAAATTTATTGAATAAGAAAAATTCTTGAACATGTACAAGATAAATATACTAAACTTAAAGCTAATTGGTAGACTGTTAAAAATACTTGTGTTGCTGCTAAATGTTCGATTTGAAATCAATTACCAAACATTGTGTAGTGAAGCACAGGTTTATGTTATGATGCAGAACGGGCGGCGGACGCGTTTCGGGGGGGCGATGAACCCGAAAGGGTCCATTTGAAGATTTCCAACTATTTACAGAAAAACCGGCTAGTAGAAATAAATGGCGCCCCGAACTCGGAATTGGCTGAAATTTTTACTGGAGGTAGATGTCGAGGAGATCTTCAAGAGTTGCACACGTCCTTATTTTTCCATTTTTCCCATTTTTCGGCCCTCAAAATGGCATTTTTGCTATTTTTAGTAACTTTTTAGATTTAGCGTATCTCCTTCATAATAATTCGGATTTGACCGAAATCAAATCCCACGATCTTCTAAGATCCCCTAGAATTAGTTATAACAAACTATCGTTTTTACTATTTTTAGTAAGTTTTTCCCTATTATAAAAGGGAGGCTTGTAATCTAGGGTTTGCAACTTTTATCAATATATTTCTGAGTTTTAGTATTCTCTTGAGAATTGTGGTTTGTTGAAGGATCTCAACGCTTGTTGGATCTTTATTTTAGTTTTTCGCTGCGTTAGTTGGTATCAGAGCGAGGATTTGCCTTGTTGTGATGGCAAATAACGGAGGGGGAGACGACCAATCTAGCGATGCTGGTCGTGGATTGGAGGATCTGTGGAAGGCGGTCGGGGAACAACGTGATCAGATGCGGGAACAACGAGATCAGATACAAGAACAACTGCAGGAGATCCGCACAATGATCGCTGGCCTGAACCTCAACGCCAATAACACACGTCCTGAAGGTGATAGGAGACGCGTCGAGGGAGTCGCCCAAGGCCGACCTATTACTCAAAACACCGTTCGACGTCCCACTCGTTATCAACCTGATGATGAGGAAGACTCGGAGGATGAAGGAGAGTTTCAAGTATATCAGCCGAGAGGGCGGCGTATGGAGTACAACGATTACCGATTGAAAGCGGATATCCCGTATTTCAATGGTAATATGCAAATCGAGGATTTTCTCGATTGGATCTCGGAGATCGAAAGATTCTTTGAGATGATGGAGGTTCCCGAAGAAAAGATGGTCAAATTGGTGGCTTTTCGATTGAAGAGCGGGGCCGCCGTTTGGTGGGATCAACTCCAGAAGACTCGGCAGCGACGAGGGAAGGCGCTTATTCGTTCCTGGAGGCGGATGAAACAACTTCTGATGGAACGATTTCTTCCACCAGATTATGAGCAATACCTATTCCAACTATATCAGAACTGTCGCCAAGGTAATCGATCGGTATTTGATTATACTGCTGAGTTTTTGAGGCTTTCGGAAAGAAATAACATCGCAGAAACCGATGGACAACGGGTGGCTCGATACCTTAACGGGTTGAAGCCTTGGATCCGAGATCGGATTGGTTTACATGTGGTGTGGACCATCGAAGAAGCCAACAATATGGCGTTGAAGGCAGAACTCATGGACCAGAAACCCGGGAGTTCTTCAAACTTTCGCAGAAGCAACCCAGATTCTATTCCTTCCTCTGACAAAGGAAAAGGTCTGGCATCTCAAACTCCATTCAATCAGACGAGAGCTCAAGGAATACCATCCAAGGGAGCAGACAACGGACCGGGTGGTGTCAATCAAACCACTGCCCCAACAACTCGTACTGCACCAAGAAATCCAAACCCCTATGCTAAGCCTGTACCAGGCAATTGTTATCGGTGTGGAAAGCCAGGACATCGTTCTAATGTATGCCCAGAACGCAAGACCGTGAATCTAGTAGAAGGGGATGACGATGAGGATGCAGGAGATGAAGAATTTGATGAAGATTTCACATATGAGGGTGCCGAGTTCGCGGAGGAGGACGGAGATCGAGTCAGCCTTGTCGTACAACGATTGTTGTATTCTCCGAAACGCGAAGACTCAAATCAACGGCACACTATTTTCAGATCTTGCTGTTCCATCAATAAGAAAGTCTGCGATTTGATCGTAGATAGTGGAAGCTGTGAGAATTTTGTGGCAAAGAAGCTGGTGGATCACATGAAGTTACCAACAGAGAAGCATCATACACCTTATTCTATAGGCTGGATCAAGAAAGGACCGACGGTGAAGGTAACAGAAATTTGTAGAGTTCCTATTTCAATTGGCAAATATTATCAAGATGAAGTGCTTTGCGATGTGGTGGACATGGATGCTAGCCATGTGTTGTTGGGGAGACCCTGGCAATATGATGTTGACATCACATATAGAGGACGAGACAACACCTATATGTTCTTCTGGAAGTCACATAAAATTGCGATGGCCCCCGCAGGACTCCAACCAACCAGCAAAGGCCACAAAGTCGATGGTCGATCACTATTGACAATCGCCGATTCTGAAGCAGAGTTCATGAAAGATGCAAAGGAAGCAAAGGGAGTCTATTGTATGGTTGTTAGATCTCTTGTTGTGGAGGGACGAGAAGAAATTCCAGTGGTGATAGCCCCTAGCATTAAGTCAGTACTAGAAGATTTCAGAGAACTTGTTTCCGAAGAGTTGCCTGATAAGCTACCACCGTTGAGAGATATTCAACATCACATAGATCTTATTCCTGGAGCAAGTTTGCCTAATCTGCCCCATTATCGGATGAGTCCGAAAGAGTGCGAGATTTTGAGAGAACAAATAGAAGGCCTGTTACAAAAGGGGTTCATCCGTGAGAGCATGAGTCCTTGTGCCGTTCCTACCCTGCTGGTGCCCAAGAAAGATGGAAGTTGGCGCATGTGCGTGGACAGTCGAGCAATCAATAGAATCACCGTCAAATACCGATTTCCTATTCCCCGTTTAGACGACATGCTGGATATGTTGGAGGGCTCGAAGCTATTTACGAAGATCGATTTACGTAGCGGGTACCACCAGATTCGGATCCGACCTGGAGACGAGTGGAAGACGGCGTTCAAAAGCAAAGACGGATTGTACGAGTGGTTAGTTATGCCCTTCGGTCTGTCTAATGCACCTAGCACCTTCATGCGGGTGATGAATCAGGTATTACGACCTTTTGTGGGTAAATTTGTTGTGGTATACTTTGATGATATACTCATATACAGTCGAGCTGAGGAAGAACACCTAGGTCATGTGCGACAGGTGTTAACTGTTTTGCGAGAAAATCAACTATTTATTAACCTGAAGAAGTGCAGTTTTATGACTAGCAGTCTCTTATTTCTGGGATATATAGTCTGTGCTGAAGGAATTCATGTAGATGAAGAGAAGGTGCGGGCAATTAGAGAGTGGCCTACACCTAAGACTGTTGGAGATGTTCGGAGTTTCCATGGTCTAGCCACTTTCTATCGTCGATTTGTTCGGGATTTCAGTACCATTATGGCGCCAATTACGGAGTGCATGAAGAAAGGAAAATTTTTATGGGGTGAAGCCGCAGAAAGGAGCTTTGCATTGATCAAGGAGAAATTATGCACCGCACCAGTCCTTGCTCTGCCCAGCTTTGAAAAGATCTTTGAGGTGGAGTGCGATGCTAGCGGCGTCGGCGTAGGTGCTGTTCTTTCACAAGAGAAGAGGCCAGTTGCGTTCTTTAGCGAAAAGTTGAGCGATGCACGACAGAAATGGAGTACATATGATCAAGAGTTTTATGCCGTGGTACGTGCCTTGAAGCAATGGGAACATTATTTGATTCAGCGAGAGTTCGTGCTATATTCTGATCATCAAGCCTTAAAGTTTCTGAACAACCAGAAACACATGGACAAAATGCACATCAGGTGGTCTACTTTTCTTCAAAAATTTCCTTTTGTTATTCGTCATAAATCTGGTGCTACTAATCGAGTTGCTGATGCATTGAGTCGTCGAGCCAACTTATTGATGACAATATCCCATGAGGTTGTGGGATTCGAGAGCTTGAAAGATTTATATGCTGAAGATGATGATTTCAAGGACATTTGGACTAAATGCGAACAGAACCAAGCCGTTAGTGATTTCCACATCACTGACGGGTATCTATTTCGAGGAAATCAGTTGTGCATCCCAAGATCTTCTCTGAGGGAGAAATTGATTCGCGATTTACATGGTGGCGGCTTGAGCGGACATTTGGGCCGAGACAAGACCATTACCAGTCTAGAAGAGAGGTATTTCTGGCCAAAACTGAAGAAAGATGTCGGGATCGTCGTTAAGAAGTGTTATATCTGTCAAACCTCGAAAGGTCAGTCCCAAAATACTGGTCTTTATATGCCTTTGCCTATTCCTAATGGTGTTTGGGAAGAATTGTCTATGGATTTTGTGTTGGGTCTTCCTCGTACCCAAAGAGGCGTAGATTCTGTGTTCGTGGTAGTCGACAGGTTCTCGAAGATGGCTCATTTCATCCCATGTCGCAAGACGTCAGACGCCTCTCATATTGCACGATTATTCTTCCGTGAGATAGTTCGTTTACATGGAGTTCCTCAATCCATCACTTCTGATCGTGACACGAAGTTCCTTAGTCATTTTTGGGTGACATTGTGGAAGATGTTCGATACTTCATTGAACCGTAGCAGCACTGCGCATCCCCAAACTGATGGCCAGACGGAGGTAACAAACAGAACCTTGGGTAACATGATTCGTAGCATTTGTGGGGACAAACCGAAGCAGTGGGATCACGCACTACCACAGGCGGAGTTTGCATACAATAGTGCTGTTCATCGTTCGACGGGAAAATCTCCTTTTGCACTAGTATATACTTCTGTCCCAAAACATGCTGTGGACTTGGTACGTCTACCTAAGGGTCCCGGTATGAGTGTTGCAGCGGAGGCTATGGCAGAACAAGCTCATGCCATACAGGAAGAAGTAAAACAAAAGCTCGAGCAATCCAATGCGAAGTACAAAGCGGCCGCTGACAAGCATCGACGCTCCAAATTATTCGAGGAAGGCGACTTTGTCATGGTTTTCTTGCGCAAGGAGAGATTTCCAGTGGGAAGCTACAACAAACTGAAGCCCAAGAAGTACGGCCCATACAAGGTTTTGAAGAAGATCAATGATAATGCATATGTCATTGAATTGCCGACAGACATGGGGATTTCTCGGACTTTCAATGTGGCAGATTTATATGAGTATCATGCAGAAGAACCTCTCTATTCAGATGATAACTCGGGGTCGAGTTCTTTCGAAGTGGAAGGGACTGATGCAGAACGGGTGGCGGACGCGTTTCGGGGGGCGATGAACCCGAAAGGGTCCATTTGAAGATTTCCAACTATTTACAGAAAAACCGGCTAGTAGAAATAAATGGCGCCCCGAACTCGGAATTGGCTGAAATTTTTACTGGAGGTAGATGTCGAGGAGATCTTCAAGAGTTGCACACGTCCTTATTTTTCCATTTTTCCCATTTTTCGGCCCTCAAAATGGCATTTTTGCTATTTTTAGTAACTTTTTAGATTTAGCGTATCTCCTTCATAATAATTCGGATTTGACCGAAATCAAATCCCACGATCTTCTAAGATCCCCTAGAATTAGTTATAACAAACTATCGTTTTTACTATTTTTAGTAAGTTTTTCCCTATTATAAAAGGGAGGCTTGTAATCTAGGGTTTGCAACTTTTATCAATATATTTCTGAGTTTTAGTATTCTCTTGAGAATTGTGGTTTGTTGAAGGATCTCAACGCTTGTTGGATCTTTATTTTAGTTTTTCGCTGCGTTATGTTATGCGTGCCTGTTATGAATGGATCATCTCAGAAGATGTTGTACACATCGCCCGTCCTAATTTAGGATTTTATGTGAATGGATGAATATGTTGTCTACAACCACTGGCTATCATATAGAAAGCTAAAAGAGTAGCCTGTTTGATTGGTCATTTAGATATCAGTTTAAAATTTAAACCTGAATGACACCATTTGAAAGTCAAGCTTGTCTTCTCCTCGTCTGATGTATATATTGTGTCCAAACTCCAAACGAAGTCTTTTTGTTTTTAATCAACTTGTAATTTGTGCATACTTGATGAGGATCTGTTTCATAAGACCTCATAATTTATTTGGAAAAATAGTTTGTTCAGTATTTCTTGTTTGGCCAATCACTTCATCCAAGTTTGCATTCCAAACCTGCATTATATATCATTCCAACAGATAATTGGACAATAACGGCATGCCTTATTTCAGATCTACAAAAAGAACAAAAAAAGTAGTTGCTAATCTACGCTGAAAAAAAAGCTTCAAAGCTGACCAAAGCTGACGAACATTGCATGACCTAGAGAATTCTGTTCAGGCATTCAACTCTAGTTTAGATTAAAAAAAACATGCTGATCTGTATAACATTTAGGGTGCGTTTAGTTGCGCGATTGCGCTGCGATTGCGATTACAGGAAATTGCGTTTGCAATCGCGCAACCAAACAGTTTTGTAATCACAGTTTTAAATCCAGCGATTGCAGGCAAATAGTGTTCAAAAGCTGCGATTTCAAAGAGCTGAGAAAGTGAGTTTCCTGCAGAATCAGTTTTGCAATCGCGCAACCAAACGCACCCTTAAAAACAATGAATCTGACATAACAGTCAGTACAGCAAGGAAATACTGTTGATACTGGCATTTCATAGGCACTCTAATCTTGACAAGCAGTATTGTATCTGCTCGCACTCAAGTGCCTGATTCAACTGATGCTCGCAACAGCATCAACCATTGCAACATGAAACTGGTGATTGTCAACTTTTTCCAACACCTTTTCAACTGCGTTCATGTCGATGACTCCAACCGAAACCAGGTTCCCCACAAGCTTGCCAAATTCTATGGGCTCCTCATTGAACAATGACCAATAGAGGAGACATCCAGACGTAATGTCTGTCGCTGCGAGGACCTTCACAGCAGTCAAGAACTCCAAGAGCTCCACCAACTCATCCATGCATGGAGAACTATCATTCAACGCAACCCGAATAGCCTCCTTCACTAGATTCTGGCGTTGCTCATCGTTGAGGCAAAGCTGCATTGCCTTGCTTAAGACGGTGAAGCTGAATGGGACTGAGCTGCCCGAAGACGTAGAAGAGCGCGCTGATGGACTTGATTGTGGTGAATTCTGAGAGCCCACCTGAAAACAGCTCTCAGTTCATATGCATACACTGCAAATGATACATTTGAGATAGAGGAGGAAAAGGAAGTGAATTCTACCACCTCTGTGTGTTCTGGGACCCGGCTGTTGAGGTGCGGACAGAGGACGTCGCGGACCATTGGCCTCAACTGTGGCCCCAACTCAGGATCTACAGCCAGACTGTCAAATGATTGATGTGAGGATCCATGTGTTTTCGAACCAAAGGACTGTCATAGATCCTCTCATCAATGGAGTTGAATAGCTGGCATACAGCCTCAACATTCTCCTTGAGGAAGCAGGTCTTACCATCCTGTTCTAAAAGCACCTGTTTGCAACAGCTTGTCATGACTCACTCATAAAGCACGTGAAGAGATGAATTGATGGGTGATTTCATGAAACCAACCTTGATAACAGAGAACACGATTCTTAACGTCAGTAGTTTCACCTTATAAAGTTCACCCATGAAAAGGCAGTAGTTCTTCAAGGGTCTAAGCTTAGCCATTCTTTGCATCTGTTTTGGTCTTTGATCAAGTGAATCCATCTGGCTGATATTCTCCTGCAGATTGATGGTGCTTTCAAATGATTCTTGACAATAGGTTAAGAGTATCCGCCTGAAAGTTATTTTTTCTCTTTCACTAGGCTCACTGAGGTTAGTTGACCACAACTGTTGGTTTAGATCAGAGCAGAGAAGAGCATACATTGGCCAGAGAGTAGGTTCTGTGATTGCCTTCTCTAATATCAGGGCTGTGACGCCGAGCATCATCTGTGCATTACCCAATGTTAGTTGGCTCGTCATATAGTTCTCGAATGATATGTTGCGAAAGGAAAAATATATAAATGTTTTGCATGACACCATACCTTCAATATATCTGGAGTCTTAGTTATTGAAGATGTATGGTAATATATCAGGTCACCTTTGAGTGAATCATAATTTTCAGGTGTCATCTGGTTTAAGATACTGCTCAAAAGGAAAATTCAAAAACAATAGGACGGTTCATTCTATCTACATAGCATCCATATCAAGAAGGACATATTGTATTCAAATCATGAGCAATCATAAGCTTCACCCTTCAATTGTTTGTAGAACATCTTCTTCCACAGTGAGATTGTCTTCTATTGAAGATGGCGCTTCCATGTGCAAGGCACGTCCAACCTAACATCATTTGGAGAAAAAAAATCCATGTCAGAAGAACCAACAAAGATATTGCTTAGTGAAATAGCATAAAGACTACCAGAAATTGCAATCTTCAGAATTGATAGTACTAATGCATATTAGATGGCAGTTCAAAACTATAAATAGAGTGCCAAAAACATGAATAACTAAGGCAACCATGTGAATTCACAGCCCACTTGAATCATTTTATTTCATGTTCTTACAGGGAAAGGCAAGGCTTACCATTTTACGACGGTGGGGGGCTACGAGGTGGTAGATTCAGACCTGTACATAATGTCTCAAATTATGTAAACTATCATATTATAACAGGGTAAATAAATCAACATAATAAAAAAATCACCACATGATGCAGTTGGATATTCAACTACACAGGTAGTCAGGCCTATTTAAAGATATCCTGATTTCATAAATGATCTATGTTTCAGAGACCAACACGAATCTGACCAAATACAAATCTGAGAAGAACTTGCTCTTACATGTTGGATGGGAGTTCACTGGTTGTGATGGACTGTGATTCTGCCTTTTTTTTTAAGAGTTTGGTGAGCTTTACCAAACGCTATATAAATGAGTCTTCTCTCAGCTTTCAATGATATTTCTTCTTCATGTTCAAGGAATTGCTGGAATAAAAGAAATTCACTTTTTTTTGTTATTTTCAAAAGCTAGAAAGCATACAAGATTCCCTAGTTTTCTTTGAAATTGGACTTTGCTATTAACGTGTCAAATCATGGGTTTTATTTCAATTAAAACTTTTACATTGTTTTGGTTGATTGGTAAACTATTGGGAGGGTGTAAGTTCTATCCCTACCACCTTCAACTCTGAGCTCCCCACCCAAAAAAATTTGGGTGGTGGGACAGGGACAGAGCCAATGGAGAAAAGAAAAGGACGGCCTCTCTTCTCCCTAATCTCCTCCCATCTCACCTTCTCTTTTTCTATTTCATCACTCTTTTGGGGGGCTTGAGACCCATAGAGAGTTTCTGGCAGATCTATTTCTTGAAATCTCCTTTTGAGCAAAACCCAGTTGTTTTTAAAACCCCATGTAGGCCTACAAACGTTTGTGAGGAGAATCTGATGCTTGTTGTAGAGGTTCTATTGACGAAACAGAGGAGAAGGAACACTAGCTGTTGTGGTGGGTGACTCCTTGATGAGGACTGAAGGGCTTCTGGGCTTGGAGTTGATGGGGAGGGTTGAAAGGGGTAAAATGTGTCTGAGGAGCTGAAGTCGGTCCATTTCGAGAAGCTCCAGCTCTCATCGTTGCATCTGAAGTTCATGAGAGGGGATGAGTTGGAGATGAAGCTGTCCCAGCAGAGGAGGAAAGTGGGTTCACTTGCTTTAGGCGGAGGTGGGGCTATTGTTTATGTGGGGGACCTCCAATGGGCTTCTGAAGCTGTTTCATCTCCTCCAACAACAGGTGTTGTTGATGGGGCTTCCGAAGCTACTTCATCCACTCCATCGTCCGCAGCCGGCCTCCGCCATCCCAACATGTCGCTGTCTCCCGCACCACCGCAGCCCCCCCCCCCCCCCCCCCCTCCCCAGTCCCCTCTCTCTCTCTCTCACAAATTTGGGGGGGGGGGGGGGGGGGGGGGGGGGGGGTATTTTTAGTTTTAAGTACTCGTGAACTATAGAATTTAACAATTGATCTCTCACTTCTTTATATTTATACTTTAAGTCCCTACGTTTAAATGATAATTTAAAAATAGATCCTTCAGAGACTAAAACATAAATTAAATAATTTAGGAATAGGTCCCTCATAGGGACTAAAAAGAAATATATCGTTTAAATGTAGAGACTAAAATCTAATATAAAAAAGTGAGAGATCAATCGCTAAATCCTATAATTTACGAGGACTTAAAATTAAAAATCCTTTTTTTTTTGTTGTGTTATGAGGCATTGTATCACTATTAAAATACATGGGAAAATCCATGTAACCCCTTGTAAACAGTAAGAAATCAATACAATCCCTTAACTTTTCCTTAAGTCTTCGTTTGAATAGCAGAATTGAGTTATTCTGGATTGATAACTATGTCAGTATAGATAACAAATCTACATGAATAAAAAAATTTCTGTTTGGTTATGTTTTTTTTATTCTCATTGAAAAACATAAGAATAAATGTTGGGTTATTTGATTGACAAAGAATAAAATGTAAATAAAGTGTAAAAAAGTTAATTTGACATGTGAGTCATTTGATATATAAGAGGCGTTGATAGGTGATTTGATGTGATAAGATGTAAAAAATTGATTTGACATGTGGGCTCATGAGAATATATAAAGTGAGTATAGCTTATCATAAGGGTTACTTAGAATTGTATTACTCTCTTATACTCATTTAAACTGGCTTACTAATACCAAGTTATACCCTGTAAACAAATAACTATTTTCCCTATCCATTCTTATACCATCCTTATACTACCCTTATACTCGCTTATTCCGTTTCCCAAACAGGACTTAAGTCTATATAATTCATTGAAAATATTTATATAAATCCAAATAGCATTATAAATTTAATTTTCATAACAGATTAGCATTATTCTGTTAATATTCTAACTGATTAACTCTGGCTAAAAATATAGTATACCAAAAACATCCTTCAATATTTAAAATATAAAAAATCTTCTACAAATGACGATTTTACCCTTTTTTTATAGAACTTCCATTGACTGTGTAACTGTGTGAGACTTTATAAATTTGAATAGTTTCACCCCATTTTGCTCATTCATGTACACTATGCACTAGATGATGTAAGGGGCCTCATATCCTATCAAGCACAGATCATATTCTTCGCATATGAGGGGTTTAGACCCTTTACTTATTTTTTTTGTACTTAAATTTTATCATGAGAAATGTATGGTATATATTTCATTTGATGGATTTAGAGTTAAAATAATTGTTAATTCTTATTGTTCTTCCACCGTCTGGTTTTAATCATGCCGATGTAGCATCTCTATATTAAAAGTGATACACAAAAAAACAAGCCCAAGATTCCATCCCATGTACTTATTGATAACTAGATTTTTCAAAGAGAATCCCATGTTTGATGGTCTCAGATTCTGTCCGGAGGGGTGAATAGAAGCCCATGCCCATTTCAGATATCTACCACGGATAATCATGAAAGGCCTTGTCATTAGCAATTATAAATCCTGCCCCAGCATTTCAATTTAGTGCATCACTATATGATCCTGTTCGTTCAGTCCATCACGAACAGCCAATAGAGGGCATCTTTCTAATGTCCTCCACAATGGAGTTGAATTGGGGTGGGGTTCCCGTATATCCCATTCCATTTCCATCCCTACTTCCCACAATCCCAATTGCATAAACGATTTCCCCCCCTTTTTTTACGTTAGTTTTTTGAGATCGACTAGATCCTTGAATGGCCATCCGCATATAAAAATCTTCCATTCCAATAAATCTCTCTCACATAAATATTAAATTTTTGTTTGAGCATTTCAAAACACAAGAAGCATATTTTCCCTCCATAGATCGAAAATGTCAGGATTCACACTGAGAGATGTGACTGAAAAGGATTTTAAGATGGAGAGGGTTTTAAAGGAGAGGATTTTCAATAATGGATATCTTATACTGTAAATGTTCTGTGTTGATTTATATGATAATGAATGCTATTCAAATTACCAAATGATTTTCTCTTTTTTGTGTTGATGTATATAGATATCAGTTTAAACATGAATGATGCCATTGAAAGTCAAGCTTGCCCACTCCTCGTCGGCAATGTATATATTGTGTCTAAACGAAGTCTTTTAGTTTTAATCAACTTGTACTTTGTGCATACTTGATGAGGATCTGTTTCATAAGACCTCATAATTTGTTTGGAAAAATAGTTTGTTCAGTATTTCTTGTGTACCCATTTCCTTGTTTCCTTTGCTCTACTACCGCTGGCTGTTGTTTCATGCGTTTCTGGTGCCTTTCAATCTAGTTGTGCTCCATTATTAGATATTCTTGGAGTTCAAAACATATCAATTGCAAGACTATTCACAATGTATACCATGTAGGATGAAGCACTAGCATCTGATTTGTGATTCCAGATGTCAATGTTGCATGATATCATCAGTTACAATAATCTCTGTTTACAAGATTGTCATTGCAGGGGTTGAAGAACATTAGATGTCTTTGTATATAAAAAAAAGGTGAATTGTTCAAAATAAGAGCAGATTCAAGTTCCTTCAAGGTAGGTTATATTCTTCAATAGCATAAATATAATCAAGGTATGCTTCTTGTTCAATTTCATAAACCATCTGATATTCTCTGTAGATGCATCACTGCAACATAAATTGTGTTGGGAAGGTAAATCGCGGAAGCCACCAACAAACACGAGATCGAACACAAGAACGAAACATTACATCACACGAGGAAAACAAGATATACGTGGTTCGGCCTAAGCTTACATCCACGGGGCAAAAAACAGAGAATCCACTTTGATAGTTGAGATACATTAAGAGACTCACAAACTCTCTCAAGGAGTTACTCTCTCTTAGAACCCTCTCAACCTTCCCTTAAAATCTCTACATTGTATACATTGCCTTGTCATGCCATGAAACCCTAGAAGATATTTATAGAGATAAATAACTTCTTCCCCAAGTAATCTCTCAATTAACAAACAAATATTGTTTCCATTAATTAGGAGATATTCACTCTCCTAAATAACAAACAAATATTGTTTCCTATTTTAGAAATTTCACTTTAAATATTAATTAAGATCAAATCTTAAATAATATTCTACTCATTAGGTGCTCAACCTAATATGGTTTCATCATGGTCATCCGATGTGATACACCGGATCGAGACATAATTCTAACAAATTGGTGATTGATTATGTATGCTGAAGTAATTATACTGTAAATTACATTCCATCTCTGGATCAGACAATGTTTTCTCTGTTTTTTCCTATATCTTTGAATGCCATTCTATCTAAAGCAACTGATAGCGCAGATAATTCACATCTTATATTGATATATAATTTGGGCCGTCTTTTGGGTGACCCTATAATGAATAGGGTACTAAAGGATCATTCATGC
Organism: Acorus calamus; assembly: GCA_030737845.1. Lineage (NCBI taxonomy): Eukaryota > Viridiplantae > Streptophyta > Magnoliopsida > Acorales > Acoraceae > Acorus > Acorus calamus. The sequence goes on from CM060874.1 coordinate 888,700, forward strand.
CTTGAATGTTTATAGGATTTCTTTTGAAGAACCTTTATCTTACTTAAACTGTCATTTACTTGTCTTCTAGAGAGGTTTTGTGGAGGCTCATGTTGATGACGACATAGGTGGCATGCTTTATTTGTTATGCTTGAGCATCTCTGTTAAACATATTGCTCAGGTACCATAATAAGGTTTCGATCACTTCCTTTACATTCTTGATATTTTGGAAAATAATATGGAGTCATCCAAGAAATTCAAAAATTACTCATCTCCACCAAAACCATAGAATGCAAACACATAAAAACAGCCTACTGAAACTCAAATAACCAATACTAACACCATTTTGTGCATTTTTTTAGATTTCACTTTTGTTAAACTAAAATAACTAGATTTCTCTTGGAGATCGTGCTTGTTGGTTGAACCTCTCGTATAAGTGGTTGAAACTGTGACTTTCAGAAACACGAGCATCAGGTGAATTCTGAACTGTTTCAGCACATGATGTTGTGGGCATAACTGTTGCAGTACAGGCAGATCTATGACTCTTGAAATCGTCTCTTTGGTTGAAATGTTTGGCCAAGGAAACTAGTTTCCGTAAAATTGAGCCTTCCCCAGCAGAGGCATCCAGCTCATACCTGCTATAGTAAAGGAAGCGAATTATGTATATGATCAATGCAGATGTAGAAGTAACTCCAGTGATGAGGAAGAGCCCCCAGAAGCTTGCGAAGGAGAGACTGTTGGATCTACTGATGCTACCATGGTTCAAGCAACTGTTCTGGTCACCAAGCCACTTCTTTTCGATCTCCACCATCCAGTATCCCTCTCTTACATTCAAGATGGCCCTCGAAACATCGGCAACCAAAGGCGAGCCTTTCGGGAAGACCTGTTTCAGTGAAAAATGCAGTGAGTAATTATGTTGGTGGTACAGATCTTATGCAGGTTTTGCAGGAAGAACACTCACGAAGCCGAATCCGTCAGTCCTGTATGTGGGACCGATCATCGTATACTCATCGCAGTACTTCCTCAGGAAGAACCTGAGGTAGGGAATCTCATCGAATATTGCTGCAACTCCACCATTATGACTTCCCCTGGAGAGCGCCTCGGCGTACTCATCAGGCGTTCTGTAGGACTTGATCTTGGCCTTGTTGAAGCCAAGCCCCTTCAACAGCTCCAGCACGAATGACCCCTCCTGATACCCGACAAAGTCGCCGTGCTTTAAGAGGTCCGCCGCGTCCGTCACCGTTGGCTGAAGCTGTTGTGCCGTCAGCATCGACGTCACGCTTGCTGTGTAGTTCGAGTTGAGCACGAACACCACGAACACCCACGTGAACACCGCGAACTTTGAAAGGTTGCTCTCCAACCTCTCCCTGTGAGCGAACACAAGCGTGGAGAACGAGTAGTAGAAGATCAGCCCCAGCTGATGCACGGGCGTTCCGCGGAACTCGTTGTTGATGCGATGCTCGATCACCCACACAACGATCCCGGTGAAGACGAATAACGCCATGCTCGCGCACCATAGATCGACCGACAGCGGCTTCAGGAATCTCCAGCTGTTCCCGTCTTCCCCCCGCTGGACCGGCACGACCATGGACACGCCCGAGTCCGTGTACGGCTGCGTGAAGTCCACGTAGAGCGATCGGTTCGCGATGATCGTCACGTCGCCCACGACCGCGTCGTACGCGTTGAGGTAGACATGGTAGGTGAGGTCATCGTAGGTACCGGAGATGTTCCCCTCGGAGTCCTCGAACACGACGAATGTGTAAGGCATGTCGTAAGGCAGTTGTGCCATGACAGAGTTGAATACGTCGATGGAGTACCCGGTCACGTTATGCTTGCCGTTCACTCGAACGAATTGATCGAAGCCAGTCCGCTTCGGGACGCCGACCCGTAGCTTCTCCCCCTTCATTGGGGGTATCTCCCAACCCCTAGGCGTGGCTGTCGAACCGCCCGGCCATGTGACAAGCCTGTTATAGAATGTCACGTTCCCACCCGTCCGTGTAGGCCTCCAAAACCCGATTTCTTTAGGGCTTCCAACCACATTGATGTACTGGAAGCCTAGAGGTTGCAGCTGCCCGTTGATGAGGCGGAAGTAGCCGCTTAGACCGTAGAATTTGATGTTCTTGATGGCTTCGAGGAGGGCCAGACCGTGCTTGGCCTTCTCCGCTGCCATTGCTAGCGCCCAAACCGTGTCGTAAGCCCACAGCCCGAACGCTCTCGGCTCAGTCTCCACGAGGGATGTTGCGTTCCACCGTGCGGTGAAATTGTCGAGCGCTTTCGACCTTGGCACGTACGGAGTCACTGCCAGCACGCCTTGCATCGCTTTGATCGTTGGTGGATCTATGAAGTCGAAGTCGCTGGTCGGCATGTATGTCGTGATCCATGCGTACCCCGCGCTCATCATCCCGGCTTGTCGCGCCTTCGAGAAGAGGCGGACTTTCAGTGCGTGTGGCAGGTGCATGATGAAGACCCTTGTTTGATTGCGTTGTAGTTCATAGATTTTGCCAAGGATGTCCTCGTCGGTGGCCGAGGGAGGGATCACGCATCGGTAGGGGACGTCTGTGCCGACATCTTGTAAGGCGTCGACCAAGGAAGAGATTATGCCGAGGCCATAGTGGGAGCTCACGTAGATGGGGACGGCTTTGTGCCATCCGAATTTGCGGACAAGGGCGGCGATGGCTCGCACTTGGGAGGAGTCATCGGGGGCCGTGCGTATGAAGTATGGGTTGTGCGCGGGGGAGAGGGAGGGGCATGTCGCGGAGGAGGAGATGATCGGGACCTCGTATTTTTTGCCGAGATCGGTGATGAATACGGCCTGCGCCGACGACTGCGGGCCGATGATGGCTTGCGCGCGCGTGTTGTTTATCAGGTCAATCGCTGCGGGCACGGGTGAGTCTTAAAAATGGAACAGTTATTCACCATTGTTTTTTTTTTCTTTCTGGAGATACCTTGTTAGACACATGTATTCTTATCAACAAAGCATTTATTTCTATAGAATTTTTATATTTTTTATATACAAGTGCATGCAACTTTTATATATTTTTTATAAAAATAAATATTTTTTTAGATAATAAAAAATAACATGTATTGAATTGGGAGATAGAAAGACAAAAAAGACCGTGTTATTTATTTGTGAAATAACTCACTTTGAGTCACGGATCAAAGAACGCCTTCAAACATAAAAATAAGTACATGTAAAACCAAAAGCAAGACTAAAAGATATAGATTTTATGGAAATAAAGAGTCAATGGGATATTTGTTTACATCTGCCAGAAATAGTAACATGAATTGATCTTTATATAAATATTATTAATATTTTCTTACTCAGTAAATGGTAAGCAAAAATTTTCTTTAAAATATTCTCAACACGAGTCTTAGTCCTGCATAAAAATATTCATGCCACATGGTTTGAGTATAATAAAATTCAATGCTAAAAGACAAATTAGAATTAGATATGTAAAACTAGATCGACTCTCGTGCCATCCCACTTTGGACAAACTTAATTTATTGTCTTTCTATATCCTAATATCCTATAATTAACTATACCTAATAAATCACACTCGCGCGAGCTGCAGAATACCCATGTGCTCATTCCTTGGCTGTAATCCAAAACTTTCAACTCTAGATCAGAATTGGGTATATATATAGATATAATTCAGGGAGAAAAAAATCCATAGGGTGTCTAGGGTCGTTTGAAAAACGTATGATTTTATAAAAAATTAGCTTAATAAAATTCAATTTTTAAGAAGATTATATTTTTTATTTTTTTAAAAATATAATTTTATACTAAAATGTGAAACAATATTTTAATTAAACATATTTTTTCAAAATCAAAAGTCGCCTAAATATGTTTTCAAACGGCCACTGAGGGTAATCCAAAATAGCTGTGGGTGACTTTATGGTAGGACATTCCTGTCATGTAATTTTTCAATGTCAACCCACCTTTTATGATCGGTTTTGAAAAATCACATTCTTGTTGCATTGGTTTGCATGATATCATGTATCCTGATAAGATCATAAATTTTAATAAACAAAAAGTTATTTCTTTGGCTGAATAAGATTGATAATCATGTCTTGATAATTTAGTACAAATTATCATAATTATTTTAACGAGGACTATTTCTTATCATAATTTATCTATACTTTCCATATGTAACTTCTCTTTTTAAACGACAAACATACGAAACAATAATTAAAAGAAAAGAAAAATCAATCAGTTATGCCCAATTTAGTGTTTTTTCTTATTCTCTTTTTATTGGATTACTAAGGTAAATAACATTTAAATTACCCAAGCCAAAAAAAATTCACTTCTCTTTTAGGACCAAAATTATCAAACTGACCCTTATTCTATGAAGATTTTTTAAAATTGCGTCTGGAAACATAGATTAAAAAGAAGTTTTTAACTTTATACACAATATTTTAAAATGTAATCACGTTTGTTCTGATAACAAAAACTACTTTTGTTAGAATAAATGCAGTTTTGAAACACCTTTTTTTTATATCATAGGAACTCACCGTAGTTAATCTTATAGTTAAGTTGGGAAGGTTATATCTGCTTGTTGGCACCTTTTTTATTGTAATTATGGGACAGTTTTTCAATTAAATGAACTTATTTTGTAACTTGTTTAGGACTTTTAGCTTTTAAATGAGTTAAGTACAACCCAAAATAGGTTGCTAAATGGGGCATTAGTTAGAGACGAGTGCCTCTAAGAAAATCTCAAATGGGATTACGTTAATGCAAAAGCACAACAATGTGACCGAACACAAATGTAATTAAAGAAAAGTTGAAAAATATTAGGCTCAACTCTGTGTTTTTTATTTAAAAAAAAAGTGTACCGTGTGTTCTCATCTAAAAATAATGGTTTATATGAAATTAGTTGTAGAATACGAAAAAAATTCTAACTGATGTATACACCTTGAGTATGATGTTTTTTGAAAAGAAAGATATTATTATTACAATTTTATTAAAGATTTCAAAATACAATTCTGAATGAGATGAGAGAAAATATAACAAAACAGTAAATATAACATAATATTGACAACTTTTCTTGCAAAGCCAAAAAAATCTAACTGAAGTATACACCTTGAGTATGATGTTATAAGCTAAATATAATAGCATTTACAAAAGTTTCATGTAGTGCTAGCCGCTAAAATATTTCAATGCAAAATGCAACGAAATTTTACTATAAATGAAAATCTAAGCCCACCAAAAAAAAAAAATTTCATAGAAGAGAAGTAAAGAAACATGATGCAATAGAACACAGAAGTACTTAGTAATTACTAAAAATCAAGTGAAGAGGGAGAAAATAATCAAATATGTACCTGCGGAGGCGGCGTCGATGGTGTTCTGCTTGGAATCCCTCTTGTGTAGGACCAGCCTCGTCTTGTAGTCACGGTGGGCGGCGTAGAAGTCGTCAACCGCCGTCGCGATGTATCGGTACGCCGTCCTCCCCTCTCGAGTTCCCAAATCAAGAACCACTCCCACATCAACAGCTTGTTTTGCTGCCTCATTGGAGAGAGCAGTCTTGAAGAAGGCCAAGTAAATGATGAAGAACACAAGGTTGGTTATTCCCTTCATGAGGCTTTGGAAGGGACAGCACATCACATGGCAGTACATATAATATATATGACTTAGTCTTCAAGGTCTACAAACAAAAGGAGCAGGATCATTCAAAGTATATTTAAGTTATGACTGTGGCTTACTTTTGATAAAGATATAAGAGTATCTTCCATGTTAGATAATCTTCATTCCTATACTCAAATTTTTAAATGCTCTTTTTTTTTCTTTATCTCTATATTTTCTTTAAACATTGCTTTTTTTTCTTTAACTCTACCTTCAACTTTCAATAAATTAGATTAAATCTTCACACCTCTAAAATTTCCTACTTCTCTTGAAACCCAAAGAAAAAAGAAAAAAAAACATCTATAAAAAAAAACATTATAAAACTTTGTTTTTTAACTTCTTATTTTTATCTTTACTTTCTTTTTAATGGATGATTATAATTTTTACCTTTGAATATCTTGGAGAGAATGGAAGAAAAATCGAGTTGTAAAAATATTTATTTGAAGGACTTTGAAAATGTTTATAGAATATAATTGAGAGTAGATGATAATTTTTTAAAATATTTAAATAAAATACAAAATGATAGTTGAAAACATAAATTAAAATTTAGATATAAATATGAATAAGTGCCAGAGACGGCCTAACTCATGTTATATATTTTTCCCTTTACGCGTCCATTGTCACTGTCACGCGGAGGCCCTTGCTCTCTTCCAACATTTAATGTGGACCTTCCGAAACGTCACTAAAAACCCAAACTGAACTTTCTTTAAACAAAGGGAAATTTAAAAAAAAAAATTCGAAGGTTTATATTTTCAACCTATACAATTGCAACAAGTCGACAAGAAAATGGACGTCAGTTATTTGACACCATTACAAGCTATATTGACAAACATATTCAATTGTCTAAATCAGCAGGAGAAACGCACGCGTCCATTGCACGCGTCCATTGCATTTTGACAGTTGTTATACTCTGGTCTATTTTATATATTTATTTGAAAGAAGTGTCCATAACATTTGTAAATTGTTCAAAATTCATATAACCCCCCTAACGTTTCCTGAAGTTCATATAACTCTATGAAAACACATATATAAATTTAAATAGCTTATGAGATAAACTTTCATTAACAGATGAAGAATATTCGTAGAATATTCTTTTCGGTTAACATGACTGAAAACACGGTATATCAAAAATCAGTGACGACTCTATAAATTTTTATATATGAGATCATTTAGAAAACTAAATTTCACAAGTTTTTCTAAAACTCTACTCTTGTCATATATTTATTAAAAACATAAATATTTCTTTAAAAATAGAACAATCACTTACATTAATAAAAAAAATAAACTATAAAAGAAATGAGATAAAATATTTTCAACATATAAATTTTTATAATTTGGAGGTTTTAAGTATAAACTCTATGACAGACATGGTAAACTGGTAGGCTGGTGGGGTCACTGGTGAGTTGGATTGTAATGGTTTAAAAGGATAACAATAGTAGTTTGGGGTTTTTTAAATGTGATAGGGTCGGTTGACCCCACCACATTATATATGGCACCGCCTGTCAAAACGTGAAAAATACGGAAAACCCTCTATAAATGATGATTTTATCCTTTTAAAAAATTATAAAACCCTATTCGGAAAAGTCAAAGGGTTATTTGAATTTACATAGATGTTTTTAGGGGGATATATAGAATTCAGAAAAGTAAGGGGTTTTGTGAATTTCAGTCATTTTATAGGGGGTTTATATGGATTTTACTTTCCCTATTTATTTATTTATATATTTTGTTAATCATCAACACCACTTAAATAAGTTTTCATTGAAATATATATTATATATTTTATTAAAAAAAATACTTATCTCATTGGAAAATTAATTATGTGTGGACTATATTTGAAACTGAAATAGCTAGGATTGAGTCTAATATTTTCCTTACATGAATATTGAACGTTTATTGTCAAAAACTAAATAACTCTTTTGATCCAAAGTAAGTGCAAATAGGTCTCTTCCTTGTTATTAATACCTCAAAAAGTAATCACTATGAGTGTTTACAATGTTTGTAATAGGAATCAATTTTTTCATAAGATCTCTAGTAGAACAACTCAACCACGTACACGACATTTTTATATTTTTATTTATATCTCTGTTTGTTTGGTTGATGATATTCTATGATAAATATATTTTGATTTCATTTTATATCACCAGAAAATATTGAAAATCCATCTAGGAAAAAAAATATACTTTTTGATAAAATGATTTATAGTAAAAAGAATCGATAAAAAATATTAACATATATCAAACATGGCCTAGGAGTCTATCCCACCTAATGTAAGATAGATTTAAAAAAAAATTATTGGAAAATCTGATATGATATTCCAATACAGTCCTCAAAATACAATTTTTTCGAGAATTTGACAAAACTATTTTGTTTCATTCTTCTAGAGATATTTGAATAAAAAATAATAAAAAAACAATAAATTATTATAAATAATAAATTCTCATAAAAACTTCAGACGGAAGAAAAGATATGATCCATGTAAGACGAGATGTGCATGTATCACTGTCATGAAGTCCAACATGTTAGGTAGACAGTGTTTCTTTTTTCTTTCTTTCCCCCTTTTTGTCTGTTGTTGCTTTGTCAATATAATTGAACGTAGGATAAACGAGGGAAGTCACTGGAAAATGGTGGTTGCAATCAGAAGTATTCAATCGGTATGTGTGGTTGAAACTTTCAAGTGATTGGTCTTTCTTTAGTATATAAAACTCATCTATATTTTAACTATATATATATATGCTTATAGGTACTTGGACATATGTTGGGGAGGTTAGATAGGTGGGTCAATGATCAGCTTTGAAAGGTTGGTTTTTATGGAATGGAAAAGTAACATTTCATACTCTCAGGCTTACATGTCTTATTCTCACATTCAGCACCGACTATTCATCTTTTCTCTTCTTCTTCTTCATTTTAAGAATATTGACTGAATAAAATAGAACCATTTCAATATTTCAATATGAGAAAATTGTGTATCAACATGTAATAATGAGAATAGTTTGGATAGATAGACACGTAGTCCATAAAAAAGATAAGACCCTTTCATCAATAATAAAAAATGATATACACATAAATGAAAATCCTATAAATGCTCCTTAATATACATATGTCATTAATCTAAGCATGCTCAATATGTGTTGATATGGACATTTTATTCAATTTGGTTAATCAGAGATTAAATTGAGAATACAGTTATTCAAGTATTACGTGGTTTAATTTGTTGGAACTTAGACTCAATATTTTGAACAAATGAAAGTATCCCATACGCTTTAATTTATTGCTTGTGTTGCTAGCAAATCTTCTTGTATAATATTTCAATTGTTAATAGGAGGATTTAATTATGATTATAGCCTCATTTGTTGTAACTAATTTTGGAGAACTTCATGAAATTAAAATTCAGAGCTTTGATATTCCTTAGGGGAAAATCACTTCTGTTTCAAGAATAACCAAGTGTATAAGAAGAAGAGATTTAATCATCAAAATATTATGGTTGTTTAACATAAATAAATTGTAATAATTATGTTTTAATGAAATAGAAAATAATCTTGACAGCTATAATTTATTCTTGTTTATCCATTCAAAACTATAACTACATATGTTCACATAAAAATTTATTAAAATCGAGAAAGGAATAGTACCCAAACAGACACTATGTAATTCGTTTCAATCCCGAGTAACTACTTCATGTCTAGAAAAGTTATCCCCGGAAAAGGATTTGATTTTTCTTCAAATTTGCTTCCCATGTGGCCCGATTAAATTCATGTAATAAGACTGTGGAGTCATATGTTTGAATAAAGACTTTCTGGTTTCGTAGAACAAAGACTTGGGAGTTGGGACTGCGGTCTCAATCCATGTGGGGACGGGGACAAGCGATTTTGGGAAGACATGCATGACATGGCTGTGATTTTTAATGCTTCTATGATCATATTATATTTATATTTTCACTACAGTAACTATGTGATACTTTATTCATTGGGATTGCCATATAGTTGTATTGAAAAAGACTTGTATTAACTGGGTGTCAATTTTAAATCTTCATAGGAGAGAACAACTTCAGTCCTGTGAAGTAGCTGGATTGGTTTTACTGGGTGATGTAGGACAGATTTAAAAAGAAATCATTGTATAATATTTAATTTCAAATCTGTTATCAAAATAAATTTTTATCAGATTTTATTTAGGAATTTAGGATTTTTAGGATCTTATATTTTATTTTATTAGATTTTAATAATTATCATTGTATATAATTGTGTCTTTACTAATTTTTAGTAGAGTTATAATTCACATTATGAATATTTATTTGATGTTTGTGGCCTATATAATGAGTGCCATAATATTTTGTAATAGACAACTTTTGATCAATTAATAAAATATCTCCCTTTAGGTTTTTCATCCTTAAGGATTCCTTGTGGATTCAAGGAGCTTATGAGATCTCAACGCTTGTTGGATCTTTTTATTGTTTTCACGCTGCGTTAGGTGGTATCAGAGCGAGGATTCGCCTGGCTTCGATGACACATAGCCGTGCGGGAAACAACCATCCCATTGACGGTGATCGTGGGGTGCAGGAGCTGTTTCGGCCATTGCGGGAGGATCAACAGCCACTTCGAGAGGAGTTTCGTCAACAAACGCGGCAGACTCTTCATGAGGTGAAGGCTGACGTGAATCTCAACACCGACAACAGACGACCTGGGTGTGACAGAATGCGCGCCGAGGGATTTGCTCGAGGCCAACCTGTTGCTTATAATGGTGTTCAACGACATTCTCATTATCTACCTAATTATGAGGATGAGTTGGATGATGAAAGCGCTGAACTGTACGACTATCAGCCGAGAAGGCGGCACACATATTACAACAATTATTTTTCAAAGGTGGACATCTCATATTTCAACGGTAATTTGTCAATCGATGGGTTCCTTGATTGGATCTTAGAGATTGATAAATTCTTTGAGATAATGGAGGTGCGTGAAGAGGAGATGGTTAGATTGGTGGCGTTTCGACTCACGAGCGATGCTGCTAATTGGTGGGACTACCTTCAAAGGACCACACAACGACAAGGAATAGCACCTATTCGAACATGGAGGAGGATGAGACGACTTCTCATGAATCAGTTCCTTCCTCTAGATTATGAACAATATTTGCTCCAGTTGTACCATAATTGTCGCCAAGGTAATCGTTCCGTATTCGACTATACCGCTGAATTTTTAAAATTTTCTGGTCGGTATAACCTCGCAGAAGCTAAATGGCGACGAGTTGTCCATTATCTTAATGGGTTGAGGTCTACAGTTCAAGATCGTATTGCTTCAGAAGAGATTTACAGCTTGACAGAAGCAATATCTGCGGCCGTAAAAGTGGAATCGCAACTGAAGAGATCAATGGTGCACGTGATGTCTAAAGACTCTTCCATGATCAACCCGCTAGATGTTGCATTAAGTCAAGATATGGTTGATGGATCGACGGAAAAGACCGAAGAAAGTCCATCAAAAAATCTAGTGACCGACCCTCATGATCAACCTCTAGTTGAATTAGAAATTGATGAGGACATGACAAATAAAGAAGTGAATGATGTTGTTCTCTCCGTTGAATCTGAAAAGATTATTGCAGGAGAACAAGAGAAGTCATTTTCTTATTCCTTAGTGGTGACTCCAGAGATAGAAAAACCTCTACAAAACATCAACATAAGTGTTTTTTATGTCATCGTCGACAACAACATTGTAACTACCATAGTGGTTGATTTGATTGAGAATGAATTTAAAATCAAGAAGATGTCTCTCCTCTTGCCAAATGTCCAATACAAAGATGCATCAAATAAGATGGAAGAAAAGGTCTTAATCTCTTCTATTGGTGTATTTGATTGCATCAAATATCATCCTCCTGATCATCTAAGATCCTTTCTTCTTAAATTCTAGGACGAATTTTTTTTAAGAAGAGGAGACTGATGTAGGACAGATTTAGAAAGAAATCATTGCATAATATTTGATTTCAAATCTGTTATCAAAATAAATTTTTATCAGATTTTATTTAGGAATTTAGGATTTTTAGGATCTTATATTTTATTTTATTAAATTTTAATAATTATCATTGTAATTGTGTCTTTACTAATTTTTAGTAGAGTCATAATTCACATTATGAATATTTATTTGATGTTTGTGGCCTATATAATGAGTGTCACCATATTTTGTAATAGACAACTTTTGATCAATTAATAAAATATCTCCCTTTAGGTTTTTCATCCTTGTGGATTCAAGGAGCTTATGAGATCTCAACGCTTGTTGGATCTTTTTATCATTTTCACGCTGCGTTACTGGGGAAGAATCATATCAAAGCTTTTTACTATTATTTCCCAAGTTCTTTATTTCCCAAGTTCTTTTTGTCCGTCTCTCCTTTTATAGTCTTCTGTATATTTTTCTTTTTCTTCTCATTTTTCACTTCCTTGGTGGATGTCTAATTTGATACATAATGAAATAAAAATTACTACAATTTAATTTATCTTTTTTTTATAAAAAAAATATAAATTCAATTCAAAAGAATAGGTTGGGGTAAGGCTCAACTCGAATTTCATTTCATTTTGTAACACCCTCTTTTTATTAATTAATCCTATAATAGATTAAGGTAATATATATTAAAAAATTCAAAACAATTAGAATCCGGCTGGAAAAATGTCAGATCTTACTTGGGTCCTTCTTGTTCATGTTACTCGAGAAGATCCTTTTATGTGTACATACCCTTGTAACCATACATTATATTAACTTTCCCCTATATAAATATAATTATGAAAAAATACGTTGGAAATTAACACACATTATCTGTGCAGCATTGGACGAATGGGCGTAAATAGAGCCATGGTTGTTTTTAATAGACGTCAAATGTCATAGGGATAAATTAATGGGTGCCTCTGTTTGAGCCCCCTTTGATCCATAAGTTCACCCCTTCTCTAAATACACCCCATATATTATGAACATCTAATTTCTATGCCTCTTCTGTGTATACGCCCCTCACACAGCGCCATCATACAGCCTCCTCTCAAGGTTTCTTGGACGTCATGGTGACACCGAGCGGAAGGGCGGTTCCGGCCCGTGCAGAGCCTGCTGTTCTGGATTACAGGCTCGAAGAGGACACACGTGTTCGTGCATGACTGCGATAGGGAGGTTGAGAGGGTGTGCGGGGAGGGGTTCCTGTGCGGCTGTGCGCGGAGAACCTCGTCGAGTCGTTGAAAGGGTCGGCGACCGGAGCGGGAGCTCGGAATTCTGTCCATGCAAAACAGAGGGTGATCAATTACAGCAACAGCGACGACGACGTTATTTGAATGGGGCTCGAGGTCGGCGAGCACATCGATGTCGATGCGGTGGAGGGTGGCGTGGAATATGGAGGCGGTGGTGAGCCAGAGGGGTTGGAAACAGAGAGGTCGAGTGAGGCGGAGAGGACATGGTCGAGGGAGGTGGAGTAGGGGGTGGCGGTGGGGCTGCTTGCAACAGAGTGAGGAAGGATGGATTTCTGGCGTGAGGTAGTGGTGGCAGTGGCGGTGGTGGAGGTGGGGTTGCTCGCGACGGAGGAGGAAGAATGGGTTGGTGTGGGTGGACAGTGGAGAAGCCATAAGAGGAGGGTCTGTTTGAAATGCATTTCGAGCAAGAGGTGGTCGTGGCAGTGGGGATGAGGTTGCTTGTGACGGAGGAGAAAGAATGGATTGGTGTGGGTGGTGGAGAAGCCATGAGAGGAGGACAAAGATGATGTCGGTGGGGATAAAGGTGGTGAAGAGGTGTATAAAACAAGCAGTTTTAAATGGATCTTTTTAATCACTATCGACTTATAGGGGGGCGTACTTAAAGATACAAGGGGCGTAAATAGAGCTACCCTAAGGGTCCGTTTGTTTCAATGTAAAAGTGATAGAAAACTTTAATTTTCGGGAAAAGTAGTTACATTGGGATGTTTGGGAGGGATGAAAAAAAACGGTTATAGAAAACTATTTCTATAACTGCTCTTAAATCCTGATTTTGGCATCCACCTTGAGGGGTTGGTATGCCGTTTTCCAGGGATTAAAAACTCCATGTTTTTAAAAAGTTTCTCAAAAGTTCTATGTATCATATTTTTTCCATGAATATCATAAATTTAAATATTTTAAACAAATTTTCTTTAATATTTAAAAGATGTAAAAATACATTCATTGAATTAAATGATATTTTCTAAAATTTAAAATTATTATTTATAATTTAATAATAATTATTTAATATAAATTAAATATTTTAAATTTTAAAAATTATATCATATGATAATATAATATGCCCTTATAATAAATTTTAATATAATTTTGAAATTATTTGGAAACCATTGTGTTATTAGGTTTGAAAATAAAATGCAAAACCTTTAAAATATCTAGATTTAATTAAATCTTAACATATTTTTTGAATTATGATAAATATTGTGGTTTGAATTAGAGAGATTTTAGGATATAGATATGGAAAAATATATAAAATGATTTATATCTCATAAATTAGATTTGATATCCCATAAATATGATTTTTTGTAACTAAGAACTTTTTTCTTGAATTTTTTTAATATTAAAAAATACGTACATAACTAAAATATTATTTTCTTAAGAATTGTTTTTTAACTAAAAATCAAAATTCAAAAATTAAAAAAATATGCCCAATGTAAATTTAACCCATCAAGTTTATCTCAGAATAACACAAAGTAATTATAGGAAATCTAAATATCTCATATGTATTTCAGCTTGATCCCACTTTGATATTTAAATTCAAAATTAATTTTAAATTTAATGTTAAAATTATGGTTTACAATAGAACTTGAAGTGCTTTTATGTTAGACATTTTTCACGAGTAAGATAAAATAATGTAAGTATCTTTATTCTAAATAAATGTAATGCAAGAATAATTCTTATAATAAAATTTATTAATGATTTTGATTTGTTTATGGTTATTATATTTTTTATATTCATGATTTGACATTAATGCATATATATGAAAAACAATATTTTCAAATTTATGAAACCAAACATTGAAAAACAATTTCATGTTAACATTTTACGCGAAAACAAACGACGAAAATCATTTTCTATAAAATAATTTCATTACAACCAAACGCCAGAGATAATTTTCATTTCCTGGAAAACATTTTTCACGTAAAAGAAAATCTCTAAGAAATCAAATTACATGAAACTAAACGGACCCTAAATTAATTGGGCTAGGTTGTCCTATCCGTTTTTTCAAAGTCTGATCTTGCTTAAAGGGTTAATTTGGAGTGGTGGGCTTTGGGTCTAAGCCAAAAGCCCAATAGGCAAGTGCATACACAAAGTATTTTTTTGAGTATTAATTTCAGTGTTATATACAGCATTAGCATCATTCACTTACATTAATGAATTATATAACGTGTTAGAAATTCTTTTCATATTCTTTGTGTAAATGAATCCATGCAATTATTCATTAAAGTATAAACTTTATTTTATATATATGTAAACATCAAAACAAGGTATACTATTTTCAAAAATATTAAAATATGTACTATTGAAATTGTTGGGCGGAAAAAGGGACAGTATATATGTAACATTTCCCCAAAGCCAATATATAGGTAGCAAAAAATGTGCAGTTTTCCTTTATAATGTCGTGAAAAAGATGGGAAAGGTTAAATACAACTCCATTTACATCTCACCTACAGTTCGCAACTGTTTTGATATTTTAAAAATAGTATAAATGATCTAATGATATATATACACTTTTACAAAAGATAAAATATGTACTTTAACGAATTGCATGAGCTTATTTTAAAAAATGTGAAAAAATTTCAACTATACATGTCATTGAACAATTATCTATCGATGTACATGAAATTGCATGATGTAACGGAGATTGTGTATAATCATCCCCATCACATAATTTTTACAAATATAAATATTTAGCTACTAAATTTCGTTCCTTTATAATAATAAAAAATAAAATACATACTTACACCATTAATGAATGCATAATTTTTTACGGTTTTCGCAATTAAGTATAAATTGTGACTGAATTACACATCATATTAGTGGTGTGACATACGACAAACGAGAAATTACAAACGAGACTGAATTGAATTATACAGAGTAACGAAAGTAAATATTTACATTTCATGTTGGCTATGGACATCAACACTTACATTTACACAAAAAAAGACCCATACAAAAACACACACATCAGCCTCTAACAACAACCAACTCCACATGAGCCGGCGAAACCTCCCCACTTGTGCTCCCACCATCCGTGGTTGGGATCGGAAGCTCCCCGGACCGCGGGTCATAGACACTCACCGCACTCCGCGAACCATCATCGTCGTCCACGACACAATCAGGGCTCACTTTGGCATGCCTGCTATCCGCAAACGTCGGAGCCCTCCCCATCGACGGATGCCTTTGATCGTAGTGCCTCGACACCGCCATGATCCCCTTCAAGAGCGAACTCTCGGACACCAGAGCCCTCAATTCGCCCCAGTTTTCGCATATGTAGAGGATCAGCGAAACGATGAGCGCGAGAGTCGTTGTTGTTCCGGTGATCAAGAAGAGGCCCCAGAAGCTGCCGGAGCTCAGGCTGTCTGAGCTTACCGTGCTGTCTGAGCTAGGGCAGGTCGTCAGGTCTCCGAACCATTTCTTTTCGATCCCATACATCTTATCCCCTTCAGTGACGTTCAGGATCGCCCTCGACACGTCGAAAACCAACGGTGATCCCCTTGGGAAGACCTGCCAAAATTGCCACAAGTGTTCATGCAAATGTTCAACTCACATGTTGAACTTAAGACAATTTGCATAACATAACCTCAATTTTTTAGAATAGTTGTAAAAATAATTCAGCTTTTAAAATAGTTGTAAAAAATAACATTTGACCTGGTTAACACTGATTGGATTTTTTATTTTTTAAAAATAGATGTGATATTATGTCTCTTTTTTATATATATCAAGTCTTCATCTCACTTGGTCATGGAAAATCTCATGTCTAAGTTATTTTTTTTATAACATAGACATGATTATAAATTATAAGTCATGTTTCCTTTGATTGAGGCTATGACTCAAGGTTTTTTTTTTTTACCTAATATGCATATGTATATTAAATTTGACTTAAAATTAAAATTAAAATAAATAAAAT
Source organism: Acorus calamus (assembly GCA_030737845.1). Taxonomy (NCBI): domain Eukaryota; kingdom Viridiplantae; phylum Streptophyta; class Magnoliopsida; order Acorales; family Acoraceae; genus Acorus; species Acorus calamus. The sequence goes on from CM060874.1 coordinate 905,410, forward strand.
ATAAATATTTAATTATATCTAATGGCATGGATAATATTATTTTGAATTTTCTCTTAACTTTAATTTGAATTTGAATTGTAATTATATCTAATGGCGTTGAAATTTTAATTTGAATTATGCAAATAAAATTGAGATAAAATTTAAATTTTAAATGTTACTTTATATTAATATAAGAGGCATGATATCTCATTTTACAAAGGAAATGTGATATATCCAGATATAAACAATCGGCCATGGTTAATTTTTGCTAAATATTTATGTTGGGCATTTTTTGCTAATATTAAAAAAACTAAGGCTAGTTATGCAAATTGCCCATTTAACGTTTGAAGTTTGTGAATGCTTACGAATCCGAAACCGTCGGTCTTGTAAGTCGGTCCGACCATCGTATAGTCGGAGCAATGACTGACGAGGAAGAGCTTGATGTAGGGGATCTCGTCGAAAAGCGCGTCGACCCCACCGTTGGCGCTGCCTTTGGAGAGCGCCTCATGGTAGTCGTCTGGGGTGTCGTAGGCCCTGAGCATCGACTCGTCGAAGCCGATGCGCTTCAACAGGTCAACCACAAACGAGACCTCCTGATACCCGACGTGCTTTCCGTACTTGATGAGCTCGCTCACGTCGGTGATCGTCGGCTGAAGCTTCTGCACTGTCAACATCGACGTCAAGCTCGCGGTGTAGCTCGACGTGAGAATGAGCACCACGAACAACCATATGATCACCACGAACCTCGACAGGTTGCTTTGCACCTTCTCCCCTGTTAAACATGTGAGATGACACATGTCAATTTAAGTGTATATTAAAAATCGATGAAAAACGGATGGAATTTAACACTAACTGTGAGCGTAGACGAGCGTGGAGAATGCGAAGTAGAAGATGGTGCCGAACTGTTTGGAGGGTTCGCCCCGGAACTCCTCATTGATGCGATGCTCCATCAGCCACACTACGAAACCGGTGTAGAAGAAGAAGGCGAGGCTGATCAGCCAGAGGTCCGTCGTGAGTGGCTTCAAAAATATCCACGCGTTCTTCCTCTCGGACCTGATTGGTACGATCATCGACACCCCCGATTCGGTGTATGGAAGCGTGAAGTCCACGTACTGCGACCGGCTCGCGATTATTGTCGTGTCCCCCACCACGGCGTCGAAGTTCTATTACACAACCAAAGAACATCCCAATCTTTAGAAAATCCAAAACATTGTATCATCGCATATATTTAACACTTGTGACTGAAAAAATTGATGGAGTAGAGCACAGACGACTAAGATCAACTTACATGAAGGAAAACTTGGTACACCATGTCATTATATGCGCCGGCGGACTTCCTATCCGGCCCCACAAAGGGAACGTATTCATACGGGACGGAGTACGGTAGCGATTGCATGACGGCATCGAAGATGTCGATGCAATACCCGCTCACGGTGGTCGTGTTCGTTTCATTGTCCCACTGAACCTTCACGAATTCGTCGAACCCGTTCTTCACCGGAACCCCGATCCTCATCTTCCTCCCGCTCGTCGGCACCACCCACCCCCTCGGCACGGCCCAAGTCTCACCGGGCCACATAATCGGGCCAAGGCGGGACACGGGCGCCGTCGTCGAATTCAGTCTCCGAGACAGCCCGTCCACCGGAGTCCAGAACCCAATCCTCCGACCGCCTCTTCCAATGACGTTAATAATCTCAAAAGCCGACGACTGGAGCTCCCCATCGACGAGGCGAAAAGGCCCGCTCAGCCCGACAAAACCCGTTTTCAAAATCGCGTTCAGAAGCTCCGCCCCGCTTTTGGAGACTCCCAAACTCTCCAAATCAGTCGAATTATTCACAACATCAGAGCCCACAAACCTGAGCCCTGCCCGCCCGGCCCGCACGACCTTCTCAGCTGCCATCGCCACCGCTCGCGCCGCGTCGTACGCCCACAAAGCGAAGACGCTCGCATGATCCGCCGTCCGGAACCTCTCCTTCCACCGCGCATTGAAGTCTTGAAGTTCCTTCGACTCGGGCACGTAAGGCTTCACCCCAATCACGCCCTGCATGGACTCGATCACCGACGTGTCGAGCAAATCGAGCAGATTCGTCATCCCATCGGAGACGATCCACGCGTAGCCCTCGCCGAGCATTCCCGCCTCCCTCGCCTTTAAAAAGAGACGGGCCCCGCGAGACGACGTCATGTGGACGACGAACACGCGCGTCTGCATCGACATGAGCTTGTAGAGCTCTGCGAGTATCAGGTCGTCGGAGGCCGATGGGGAGATGACGCTGCGATAGGGGACACGCGCGTTGGCTTGGGTGAGGGCGTCGATGAGAGAGGGGAGGAGGGAGGCGCCGAAGTCGGTGTCGTCGTAGATGGGGACGACCTCGCGCCAGCCGAAGTGGGAGACGAGGGCGGCAATGGCGGTGGATTGGGTGGAATCGTTGAGGGCGGCGCGGATGAAGTAGGGGGTGCTGGAAGGGATGAGGGAGGGGCTGGTGGCGGAGAAGGAGACGATGGGGACATGTGATTTGGTGCCAACGGCGGAGACGAAGGTGGACTGGGAGGATTTTTGGGGGCCTAGTATGGCTTGCACTTGGTGGTTCTTTATCAGGTCCAAAGCTGACATAAAAAAGTTGTGGATAAAGATGTTAGTCGGGGATAAATTGCGGATAAAATTATAAACAAAAAAAAACTGGTTTGAAGACCTATTTAATTAGAGAATCGGTCGCATGTGATATCGATTTAACATATAATTTAGCATATAGTTTACCATTATACTAGTATAATATATTGAATAAGTGAATGAAATACTCTAATCATTTTGTCATATCTATATACTCATTTATTATTCCATGCAAGTAAATAGGTTTTGGGGTTTATTCACCATTATCCCACAGCATATTCCCACCTATTATGCTACCCAAATAGGGTATTGGAGTCAATTTTTTTTTTCTTTTTTAGTTAATAAATTTAAATGTCTGAATATTATTTTTATTCATATTATAATTTATACTGCTATCGCTCATCTCTTCTAATATGTTATCTTCCATGTCATTAAGGTGCAAAATAATTAGTTTATAAAAAAGATGTCAAGATGATAACTAATTAATTTTAGACAAAGTTAAAATTGATTTGTCTGTGTAATAAGACAAAGATAAAAGTGAATTAAGATAACGGAGCTTATAATACCTTGTTATATATATTTTATTTAGTTAAAATGTTTTAACCTGTTGTCAAATGGCACCTTAAGATCATGTTGATGAAATGATTAGAGTTTAATAATTAGTAGGTATTCTAAGAAAGACTACGGCTCCGTTTGGCAGCACGATTGGGTCGGATTCTGCTTTTTGAAAAGCTAAAATCCCAAAATCGTGCTGCCAAACGGGTCGGATTCCGGCAGAATCAAAAGCTAGATTCCTTTTAATTTCTCCCTCGAAATCCGTGTTTTTAAAATCTCAAAAACAACGCCTTTTGGTCGGAATCGATTTTTTGAATTGAAAAGCAACTTTTTCTACCAAACATTAATTTCCTTTCAAATATTGATTCTTGAATTAAAAAAAAGCATCCCAAAAAAGTCAAGGTCTAAAATCATCTTAAAAAGCAGCTTTATTCCAAAATCTACTTTTCAATCTGTGTTTCCAAACAGAGCCTACAACTTTAGTTAGATATATGATTGAAGTTTCAATCTGTATTTCCAAACGGAGCCTACAACTTTAGTTAGATATATGATTGAAGATATTCAATGAAACGTGGACAAATGACCTTCCTTTGGTTGTGATTGGAGTGAACAAGGGAATCAATTAATGCTTAAATTGAATACAAAATGTCCTGGTTCACACGCAACAGAAGATTTGGGTATGCCAATCAATGTTGAAAAGTCTTCCATGTTGTCCTTTGTGCCAAAGTCGTGCTCTTTCTTTAATTTCTTCAAATGATACTAATACACCTATACATGATATATATACAATACCAACTGTGGCGATTTGAAAATTAAAGCCAGAATTGCAGAGGTCAAACACCCGTGCAAAAGCCTTCTGAATTTTAAAAAATTACATGTATACAATTTTTTTTGTGTAATTCAAAATGAGATCCTTTTTTGTGAGGAACACATGAAAACTCTTATAACTCAGTAACAAACTGTCGTATAAATGACAAGATAACATTTAAACTATGCAAGCATTGTTTTTGTAAATAACAAATATACAAGTAAAGCACAAGTATTTTAAAAAAGAATTTTTTTTGTTTGTTTTGTTTTTGCTGTCTACATGTCACTTTCTCTTTGGCCAACATAGACACGCGTTGTCATTTTCACAGAGGCTCCGGATGCTCCGATAAAAATTGGGGGCGGGTATTACAACCCCATTTTATATGATCCCCACCCCGTTAATTTATCCACCCACTACAAATGATAAGATACCCTATCCCACCCCAATATATAAAAGATGATTTAGAATTTCAATCCCACCCCCACTAAGTTTCTCATCTTCCTCGTCAGTCTCCCTTTCCCTTCCGTTTTTCTTTTCATTTTTCCCTCTCCCCTCCATCTCCAAAACTCCCTCCATCATCCGGCGTCTGTTCCGATCCACCGATCTCACCGTTCAAAGGCCTCAGCGGAACCATCTCCTTCTTCCACCGATCCCAGTTCTACCCCCTATCGCGGCTCCCGATTTCAACGTCTCCTTTCACCACATTCAACAAAGAAGGTTAGATCCCCTCCTTTTCTTTTCTTCGTTCATGTTATATTCACTGTATATGTGATATTTGTATTACATTCTGTCTATATGAAATTTTATATTAGAAACCCTAGATTGGTTTATTTCAAACATAACCCTAATCCCATTTTTAGGGTTGTTGGAGAACTTTTGTCTTGTAAAAAAATTGTTGGAGAAATGGTTGGAAATGGTTTTTTTGAAAGAGATTATTTTTATTGGTTGATGGAATGAGTAGCATTGGTTGTTTAAAGAAAAAATTTGGGTTATTAATGGATTATTTATTGTATTGTTTTTTTTTTCTATTGATTAGTTAGTTGTAAAATGTTACTAAAATCATTATGGTTTGGACTTCTAAATTTGTTTTGGTGGTTGCATTGTATCGGATGGGATTTTCTCTCCAAATCGAGCATATATTGAGCATATATGTCTTCACATCAATGCATAGATCGATTAAATTTCTTCACATGCACTTGGATGTGCACAACTTTTATACCAGACTTTCTTTGACGGTTCAGTCATGTGATAAAAAATGGGAAAAAAAGCACATAAGCCAGTCCTTTCTTTAATGGACCCTGAAATCACAACACCATTGAACAAGTCAACAACACACTTCACAAATACTTTTCAATTCTTAATTTATTAAGCCAAAACTCCCCACATGATCATAGTTTCAAGTTATTGTCACATTCACATGGATTCAAGGGTATAACTCTTTATCAAATAAACTTGAGTGAAAAAAAAATGATGAAGTTCACCTGTTGTTGCTTGCCAACTTTTTTTGTGAAATGACCCTCCAACCAATGTCTTTCCAAAAGTAACCCTCCGTCCAGTCAATCTCTTCTTTAAATGGAGTTAAAGTCATGTTTTCAAGCTCTGTAGTGGTATAGTTATGTGTATTTTTTGTATACTAATAGCACTCTGTATAATTTTGATTACATTGTTAAAGATTGCATTGTCAACCCCTAGCATATAAAGTAGTCAGCAGTCAACAGTAGAAGGTCCCATGATGAAATTGACACTATACACATCTAAATTTTCTCAGTGATGACTTTGATTTTTTAAAAATATATTTTAGCTAAACTTGTTGCATTGACGTAAATAATCTTCCACTGTGGCATTGGCATTTTTAGTTTTGATAAACTTGTTTGAGATTAAATATGCAAATGTCAAAAAAGACTGGAAACCATTTGGATTGAGGTATTGATCTAATGCCATTCTTGCATCCATATATCTAGGAACAAATACATATGCTTTAGGAACCAGTTGGATGACAGAGGAGGTTTGCATTGTTGGTCTTCTTTTTTTAATATATTGGCTAAAAGAAAAATTTTCTTCTAGATTCTGTGATGGAATATTCTTATTTTGTTTATTACCCATGACCTTTAGGAAGCAGCCGTGCTGTGGAGTTTTGGATGTAAATTGTATTGTATAGTACATTGTTTTGTGCTTGAAGGAAATTGGGTTTTAAAAATTGTATATTTTCCTGGTTTTACATCTGACATAGTCTACTAGGATATGCATGATATGTAAAATAAGTTGTTCTTGATGGTTACAGTCTAGAATATAAACCTTGATGCCTAATGGTTGGTTAAATGTATTGATCGGCTGATTTATTATTTTTTTATAATCCAATTCCTTCCACTGGTACTGTGATAAATGGCTATACATGGGTTATGGTGTTCATTATTACATGAGATTAATGTTCTTGTGAATTTTGTGATTGAATGATTACATGTTCCCTCTATCCTCCTTCAACATGATTTCCTTATTTTTTCGCATATATATGGACACTAACTTAACATTTTCAATATAAAGGATGGCTTCGAAGAAACGCATGCGACCTACGGCTTCCAATCGGAAGACTAAATCGATGGATATGCCTTCAAGTTCTGAAAACATTGTTGATGACCCACCAGAAGAGGAAGTGGTGGTAGAAGAGGCAAAAGAAGATTCAGAGATCGACGAAAGCAGTTTGAAAGGTCCTTTTCAAGGTGGACCAGTAAATAATGATATCCTTGTCGATTATCGACACCATGTGGCATATAATATTTGGAACGGAAAGGTATATACTATACAAAGATTATTGTATATTTATTTAAATAAAATTATATTTTAACATTGAATTGGGTTTATTTTTTCACAGGAGCGTTCTGTGTTAAGGTGTCGTCAACCTGTTAGCCTGCTAGATAGCTGGAGATTAGATGATGAAGCTATCATCTTTGTTGATAGAGTGAGGGAGAGTGGACTGCTACCCTTGGTGCAATGTAGCTTCAAAACAATCAATTGCTCTCTAATATCTGCAATGGTTGAAAGGTGGCACCCAGAAACGAATACATTCCATTTTCCGGTTGGAGAGATGGGCATCACACTAGATGATGTGAATCAGATTATAGGCATTCCTATCATGGGTCGTGCAGTGTCAATCCCACCAATTGAATCTTTTGATGCAGCCGTCGAATTAGTAAGCGATACATTGCCTCTGATTCAACAAGGAGTCATCATCAAGGAACTAAATTCATCCAATGGAAGATCAGTTAGATTGTCTTGGTTGAGAGAACATCTTGCTTTGAAGACGCGTACCATGCCCTTACCTAGTATCGAATGTGCTGTCCGAGGGTATCTTCTTTATTTGTTGGGTTGCACTATTTTTTCTGATAAGACCGGCTCATATGTCTCAGTTGAGTATCTTCATATTCTACGGGATCTCAACAAAGTAAAAGATCATGCTTGGGGGGCTGCCACATTAGTGCACCTGTATCGTCAACTTGGGATTGCATCAAGAGCCATGTGCAAACAAATCTCTGGATACTTAACTCTCCTTCAGGTACTGTAAATTATATCGTGCATTACATTTCATAAAAATTTACATAACAGCGCGTTATAAGCCATTAACTAATTGGTTGTCATCTATACAGGCATGGGTGTATGAGTATATTCCTTTATTTAGGCCTGTACAAAACGATCGTGTCATCCAAAGATACCCACGAGCTGCATTATGGAAGATGTGCAGGAATTCTCTTGGATTGCAAAAGAGCAATGTCATTACCATCAGGGAATTGATCGACTCATTGACTCCAGAGCAGGTAAAAATGGATCTAGTATCTTGCAAGAGTCAAGCGCGGCTCATACATTCTATAGATTTAGTGTTCTAATGTGTCTTTGGTTGTGGCTGTATTGCTCAGGTTGACTTTGATCCGTATTTGAATATACGGCAAGCATTTCCCTTACAAGAATACGCATTTTTTAATGGTTGCTTGGTCGCTAATAGAGTGTATGAGCCGTATATGCCCGACCGAATGCTTCGACAATTTGGTCACCTCCAAACAATTCCAAAGGAACCTATCCGGCCAGAAGGAAAGAGTAGACGACCACGCGCCGCTAGTTGCTACCGAGTCACTTATGGTGGTAGTGCGACGTATATGGAGCAATGGGACAATCACTTGTTGGGTCCAAGATCAAAAGGGCCCCGAACACAAAGTCCATGGGACACAGTTCCAGAATATATGGGGTGGTTTGATAGAGTAAGTCACAGATTCGTTCAAAACCCAGACCATAGGAGATATGGATTGGCAACCAGTAGTTCTATGGTTGATAAATCTTCAGATGAGGACTGGGTAAGTGTTCACTGATTTTTCAAGTCTCATTTTAACCTAATGTGTATTAACACGTCAACATTCTACTTGATGTAGCGATCTGCAATAGTAGAATACTTGCATCCCCTGGTCCAAGGAAGATACACTGCGGGTGTTTTACAAAAGCATATGCAAAATGTGATCGACTACATTCAAGATGGTTGTCCTCTGCCAGTGTCGATCCCTCCAACTACAATGAGAACTACGGAACGTCGCAGTAAAAGACTAAATGTTCGGCATTCGCAACACTAGTATCACCCATGTCATGGAAAATGAATGCATTACACCAATGTGTGGGGATGTATGTTTTTTTGGGATAGTTGTATGATTTTTTTGGCCTTTTTGTTGGTGATAAATGTCAAAAGGCGGATATATCTTTGCTTTATGTCAAAGGGGTTTAATGAGTTTTGAATGGCCTCAGAAAGGTTTAATTTGTTTAACTTGGTCATGAGCATGTGTTTTGAATGGTCCATGCAATGTGTTTTGAAGTGTTTAATAACAGGATGTTTGAATGTTTTGATTGGTGGTAGAATTAATGAAAGCACAGTGAAATCATGTTGTTGTCCTGGGAGGTTCGACAATGAACATGTCGACTGTTTTTTCTTATTTCGACAGTGATGTTATCGACTAATATTGCATTTGTTACATCATATGTACTGGGATCGACAGTAGCTGATAGGTTAAATTCGACATCATGAATGTCGACGTGTAATAGATTTCATCGACATTATACTTGTCGAACATGGGACAGTAGCGGACAGGTTACATTCGACATCATGGATGTCGATGTCCAATACTTTGGATCGATATTATACCTGTCAAGCATGGGACAGTAGCTGAGAGGTTAAATTCGACATCATGGAAGTCGATGTCAAATAATTTTGATCGACATTATAAATGTCGAACATGGGACAGTGGCGGATATGTTAAATTCGACATCATGGAAGTCGATCCCAAATACTTTTGATCGACATTATAAATGTCAAACATGGGACAGTAGCGGATATGTTAAATTCGACATCATGAATGTCGACATTTAATAGATTCTATCGACATTATACGTGTCGAACATGGGACAGTAGCGGACAGGTTAAATTCGACACCATGGATGTCGACGTACAATAGTTTTCATCGACATTATCTTTGTCGAATATGGGTCAGCAACTGGCCCTGTTCGATTCGACACTGATACTGTCGACAAATAAAGGTACCATCGACACTTGTAATGTCGAACGAAGGGACAGTAACTCACTGCTTTCCATCGACATTTATATTGTCGATGCAGTTAGCATTGATCGACACTGAACATGTCGACACGAGCAGGTTGCCATGTCAGAATTTTGTATCTTCCTTTTCAAAATGCTACTTGTAAGAAATTCTAAAACATGTCAATCCACACCTCATGCATAAAGGGTGTTCATCTTCAACTAACAATCAATCATATCTAATCAATACATAAAGTTAATAGTTTATAAGACCAACAACCAACCTTGTCTACTTTATACAATATAGAGCAAATAACTGCTAGTAGGAGATTTAGCTTGTCTACATGGGATATACAAGATGTCCTAACTTCTAGTAAGAGATTTATCTTACATATACAAGAGATACAAAATATTCCCTATACAAGATGTACCAAATAGACCCCCTATGATATCTGCAAGACTAACAAAAAAGTAAAGTCTTAGTGTATGTTGTGTATATATATTACACATACACTATGAGGATTCAAGAATGTCCACAATCGCAACGTCGGTGCCAGCAGAAGTCTTGAATTTTTTCATTTTGTCCACATATGGTGTTACCCAAGCTGATGCGGCGTTAGATCGGAAGCGCTCCCATGTCTTGGATGCAGGAGGTATCGGGGAATCCGAAGTCAATTCAACTCTAATAAAGTGGCATCCACTGACGTATCCAATGCAAAGGACTCTTTGTGACGATGCAGGAGGTGGAGGATCTTGAAGTGGGAAGAATGTGAGGCATTGAAGCTTCGATATGTGCACCACTACTATCTTGTAACATGAAGCAATAACGCATCCCATATCCGGCATCGACATCCAATGGCTGACATCTGCAAATGATGCTTGACATTGCAAACCCCTTTTCAACTCCTCCATACGATCAAGGCCATAGAAGACTATTTCATATAAATCAGGGTGTTCAACGATTTCCGTTAGCAGATCATTCCTGACGTCTCTCCAACCATCATTGGCCATGCCCAAAAATCCGGCAATCACGCGATATCCACAATGACCATCACCGGGAACATCACTTAAGCCTCTGATGAATGGTGATAGAAAGGGAGGTAATTCATTCAGGTACATGTCTGTATCAACCATCCTTTTCTTGAGGAGCATCGGTCTTTGGGCATTGATCTTTACAACTTTTGCTTTCTTGGGGATTGGAGTTTTATGGGCCTGTGTAAGAATGGTGGCTTCTAGTTGCTTTGATTTCTCTACGGATTGAAGGACATATTCAAATCCACTAGGATCTCTTTTAGTTGATTCCTCTGCAATGGCTTTAGCCCTTTTATTTCCACTCCTCTTGCGGCCCCTTGTAGTGATCTTGACTGATGGCTCCAACAAAAGACTCGCAGCAGGGTTACTCAATTTTCTAAGGCATTTTTTTATTTCCTTTTGTTGAGCAAGGTTTCCATGCTTAAACCGATTGCATAGGAGCTCGATTTCCGGACCAATGTCGACCACATCAGTATAGTCCTCAACAAATGGTGAACTGCAGTCAAGCTTGCGCCAGAATGGGTGGATGACTGACAGTTGGATGGGAGAATCTTCACTCCTAAACTCCGCAAGCATATGCATGCATGGCAATCCACAAGTGGTTTGAAGTACATGATCGCAAATGTTTGGGTAGGGCTCCACTGTGTCACTCATCTCAATCTCAGCTTTAATTTTTTGAAGAGCGTATATCGAGACAGAACCAATGAGATCACTATACATCGAACCTCTGAACTTGTGGGGGATCTTAGTCAGGCTCTCCTCAAACGATGCTCTAATGTCACAAATCTGTAGCTCGAGTAGATTGTTAATGACATTCCATGAGCTAACAAAGTTTTGGATGGAAGTCTGCAGATACCTCTTTAGCTTAGCATGATGGCCTTCAACCCTATTAGTCGAAGCGTTCCCAAGGTGCATGTGTTGATCAATCCATGCTGAAACAAATCTTTGTTTGTGTTTGATCAACCATGTGGTTTGAAGATACGCAAGCTCCTTTGGATATTGTTGGAAATCAGTCTCTAAATGTTGCAGCCTCTTCATGTACTCCACCTCAGTTGGGGCCCACATCACATAGGTCCATGCCTCCATGAATGCATCCCATGATTCAACATCATCGAATGCCTTCCTACAATTTTTGAACACATTTTTCTGGATATGCACTCGACAAAGAAGATTTGTACTTGTAGGAAAGACAGTGGATATAGCGTTCATCAAAGCAACCTCGTGGTCAGTTATGATCACTTTAGGCAAGGTAAAGCCATCAAAAAGTTCTTTAAAACACTCCAATGCCCAAGTGTAATTTTCTTCCTTCTCCGAATGTAGATATGCAAATGCTGCAGCGAAGGTCTTCCCTGTTGACGTGAGGCCAACAACCTCCAATAGGGGCAATCTATACTTGTTGGTTTTATAGGTGCAATCCATCATAAATGTTATGGGAAAAGCTTTAACCATGTTCATACTAGTTGGGTGCGCGAAAAATAACTCCAACAGAACATCACCTTCTGCATCAACTCTATGATGCTCAATATACCCATGCTCATAGACCAGCTTCATTAATTGTTGTAGCTGCGTACGCCCACCGGTCTCCAATAGCCGCATCTTCTTTCGAGCATTATATATGTTCCTTATAGTACTCACATTAGTGGGGTCGTTGCTTTTCAGGTGAGCGAGTATATCGCGAGGATGCACACCACTTTTTGACATTCCTTGCAACACTTTGAGTTCTTCATCAAGTAATTTTCCTGCGAAAGAATGCCCCTCGAAGTTCCTTATCAATTCATGGTTGTGCAGCCCACATAACACATGTACGCTCCATTTTCCATTTACTTCGGTAGCCCGCAATTTGAATGGGCATTCACATTTCTTTGTACCCGTCTGTCGTTTAGGTTTGCCCTTCTCATTTCTTCGTGGACGGTTGTCGTACTTCCCTCCTCTTTCACATATTAGGATAACACGCGGTGCTCTCCTAGGATCGGAAACGTCCGATCTACCGATCACAACGATCACACCAATCGCACGACCGACACGTTTAACCCACTCAATCAATTCTTTCCGATTGTCAAATACCTAAAACATGATATGAAAAAATAAATTAACTTCTATACTTCAAATTGTAAACGCATATAAATGTAGGAGAGAAGATTACCATATGGGTTATGAAATGCTCAGTGGTGTCAGTATATGGGATGCCCACATCAACTTCTTTGACGATTGGAAGCATATCATTCTACAAGTTTTATATAATACACCACCATTACAACACAAAATTTATATAATTTTTCATTTCATTAGATGATGCATATAAGAAACTAACCTCTCTGTCCATTGTATCAATACTTTCAAATTTTGTAATCTTTCTCTTCAATGACAATCGAGATGATTTAATATCTACAAGATAATCCATTTGGTTAGAATTATAAACAATATAATAAATTAACTACAATTAAATAATAGAACCATCACCAACCCTCAAGGCCACCACAACCACATTACACTACCCACACAAGAGCACTAACACCACCACCAACTATTAAGACCACCACAAAGACCTTAGATTGCACCATCACAACCAAAATCAATGAAACCCGAATCCTAACAACACAGACACCACCACCATCAATGAAAGGACGAATAAAAGCGTTGCCACCACCCAAATAATCACCAACACCATAATAATCAGCATCACCACAATGTCTCACCACCACAACAAACCCTAACATGGGTACCACCACAACCATTGCAAAAACCACCATATAAACCACCACCACCATGTCCAAGACCACCAAACAAAAAAATGAAAGCTGTAGATGAAGAGAAAATTGTTACCTCTTTTATTAGGGCTTCCAAATCAATGTTATGACCCTGTGGAGCAAAGAAGGGGATTATTAGTGATGGTGGATAGAAGAGGCGCACAGAACCCACGCCGGAAAGGTGTGCTGTGCCGTGCCGAGGGGACTGATGGCGGGGAGAGAGAAGAAGGCGCGAGTTCCTTTGGGGTTTTAATTCTAAGGGTGAGTTTGGGGTTTACACAGATGTCTGGGGTGGGTAATAATGTGGGTGGGTTAGGGCAATATGGGGTGGGTAGGGATGGGGTGGGTAGGGATGCTTTCAAAAGCCCATGATAGTATATTTTAATTATTTTTTTTGGGGTGGGGTGAATATTTGATGGGGTGGTAATAACCGCCCCCTAAAAATTTGGATAACACCCATCTTAAATCAGAAAAAAAAACATTTATAACTATGATTATTATAATAAGAATGCAATATCTAATATCTAACAATATGATCTACACATATATAGGTTATCAACAACACATTAAAACCCCCAATAACCATACTCAAATTTTATTACCATATATAGTTGTGAACATATGGTAAACAAAATTAAACAAATTATATGTCATCATCAGGAAAATCAGCTTATAATTTCTAAGCAATAGAAGAAGATGGGAGAGAGAAACAGAGAAAGAGAGATATGCAACATGTGCATGAAAAAAAACATACCGGCAGAGGCGGCGCCGACGACGTCCATGTGGGAGTCTCGCCTGTGGAGGACCACCCGGGTGGTGTAGTTAGGGTGACTCTCATAGAAGTCCTCGAGAGCCATGGAAATGGAAGTGTTGCACATTTTCCCAACCAGACTCCCTGAGTCAAGTATCAGCCCCACATCAAACTGCACCTTCTGGGCCATGGCCGCACCACCTATGAAGCTCAACAAGAAGATCATGGAGAGGAGCCCATTTGGTTTCTCCATTTGAGACATCATCAATCACTACTCCTTAGTTTCTTCCAGAATGAGAGGAGGAGAATCACATCTCTCTTATTCGGTGAATTGTTAGGGTGGGGAAGGGTTTGAAAATTCAGTTTGTTGTTTAAATAAAGAGGTGTGTTTTCATAAGTCAGAGATTTGACTAGATAAAAATAACTATTATACGTTTTCAAGATTCCAGTCGCCTTAAGCTACTTGTTACGGAATTAGATATTTGTTGTGAGGATCGGATTAGATCCAACATGCTTTAAACAATTTGATTGTCTAATGTATTCTTGATCATCTCATCTTCTTATTTTAAGATACAAAAAACGAATTGTTAGGAATGCGTTAGACAATCAAATTGTCCAATATCTATTGGATCTAACCCAATGATTCATGTTTTTTTAATCCATATGAATACTTATGGAAAAGATCTTCTTAAAAGGGGGGATGATAATATTAATATATACTACAATTGAAATTTGTTGCATCATCACTCCTGATCTTTATATACATAACATAATCATTTAAGTTCAAGACTTTGATTTTTTTTTAAATTATTATTACTGTCCATAGTATAACATTGTATATTGATGTCACTATTTCTATGTAGGCAACTGTGATTGGATTTTTTATATTGATATATAAGTATAATTTTTTTAGTCAAATATATCCCTATTAACAAACGACAAGACTCAAATCCAAATCTCTTAATTAAGAAGGGGTACCTGATCTACCACCCTATTAAGAGTTGGTTTAGTATTGTAATTGGTTCTTAGCTTCATCTTATAAAGCAATTTTTTTTTAGGTAAGACCTAAATAAAAACAATAATCTTATCAATATGTAGTGATTACAAATGACTAAACATCTCTAAATTTGAAAGGTTAATCTAGTGATCTTTTATTTCATCCGATGGTCTCAAACTCTCAGTTCACCAAACTTCATTCTATTCGCATCTTATTTTGGATTTTTTGAATCTGTACGTTAGTGACTGTGACGGATTATATTGTTTGTATACATCTGGACATAATAAGCTTTACAAGCATCTAATTTTATTTTATTATTGTTGTCTTATATATCAACATTATAATTAGCCACCAAACTCAGTCTGGATGTCATACATCGTTTTCCCACCGGCTAATGAAACTTCCACGAAAAGAGCAAATCTTGATTTTCACGGACGAATGAAAAATTCAACGGTTCTGACCAAGTCAGATTTGAATTCCTGTACGATCTCTGCCGTTCAATCACTCCCCCAACTTGACATGTTACGTGCATGGTTTATGTTTAATTTTTTCAACCACTGTCTTATATTTTTAAACTAAAGATTCTAGAAATTAAAAAATCGCAAAACAGTGATTTTTTAAAAGTTGGATTTTATAAAACCCCCGTATTTCTATCTCAAAACAAAACGCACAGTATACTAATAATAAGGGCGCTGATACACGCAGTCTTTTTCACAATCCGTTTTACAGTCTCATACGTTAAGATAACGTAGTATATACTACGTTATCATAGCATATGAGTTCTAACATAGTATATGACCCAATTTTTTTTTATATTTACACTTATGTTTTTTAGTATATACTTTATTTCATATAATAGCATGCACTTCAAAAAATGAGTATATGATTTTTAAAAAATCATGGACTGCAAAATGGGCTGCAATTGGGGCTGTGTGTATCTTTTTCCCTAATAATAATAGCTTAATGTGGGCATTAAATGGGTATAGGCCTCTCAATCGGACGGATCGGATAAGTCCATATCCGTATTTGTGTCCGAATTGGATATTCGAAAAAATATCTGTATCCGAATCCGACGGATATTCTAAAACACATATCTGTATCCGATCCGAAAATCCGGATATGGATTCGGATAATATCCGAAATATCCGAATCAAATTAAAATATAAAATTTTTATAAAATCTTAAATCCTAACATGGTTAAATAGGTATCCACCAAAGACATAAAAACACAAATCTTAATATAGTTAAATAAGTATCCAACATGGTTAAATATATTTGTGTTTTGTCATAGATCATAAGTCATTGGATTTTCATCTAAGTGTTGAAACTAATTCTAACACATATAAATAAAATAACAGTTCGGATACGCATATTGTTCGGATCGGATATAGGCTATATCCGATCCGAAAATTTCGGATACGGATAATTTGGTTACAGATTTTGGATTCGGATATTTTCTGCATTTTTTTATACGAATTCGGATCGGATACAGATATTTTTTCTGAGGATAATTGACAAGCTTAAATGAGTATAACTTAAGCTGGCTAATTAATGATTTGAAAATGATTCCAACGAGAGCCACCTTAAATTCCCCATTAAGTTTCCAAATCATTTGATTTTTTTTTCAGGTAAAAAGGCCCCCGCCCACTAATGCAAAGGCCCCTACTAATGTACTAAAACAGATTTTACATTCACGGCCATTATTCACATCAATAGTAGAATTTCCAACACCTAATTAACTGTAAGAAAAAACGGTGGTGACGTCGTCTTGCATGTATAAATAATTCCTTGTGATTGATATATATTTTCGTAGGTCCCTAATTAATTGACCATATATACAAACCAAGATATCCACCCCTGCCACCAATGCCTGCGACACCTTATGATCGAAGTCATTTGATGAAATATTATTCAAACTTCATAAGAAAGCAACAAAGTGACAATCCGTTTTCAAAGCATTAGAAAATCCGCACGTCAAAAATCATTGAGAAACTTCGCAGCACTGTCCTTTAGATCCAGCTAACCTTTGCTTAGTGATGCTGATGTTCTGATCTGACACAGTAAACATAAAAAAAAACAGTCACTGTTGATGAGGACGTCAAGAGAAAGGGAGATCAGCGGGACAGAAAAGTCTATGTTTATTTTTTCTTGGAGAAAGATTCAGGCAAAAGAAAGCAAAGGGTCACAACTTTTGTTTATGCCCAATGCATAATTTTTGTAGTAAGAATATTAGAAAAATATTACACGGGTCATTTATATTTATATTTTTATTTTAAAATCATATATCTAATTTATTGAGATATATAATTTATAAAAATTAAAGTATATATTCCATTTTAAGAGACATCATTCATAAAAAAATATGAAAAAATTTCAATGAGATATATATATCTCATTATAGTTAGAAAATTAAAGATACATAGACTTGTGGTTGCATGTTGGTCTATTGTCATTTTGTCACAGTGGAAAGCTGGATTTTTATTGTTTTGTGTTTTGGTTAGAGGCTAAACAAGTGTTTTGAGGATAAGCATGACATATGAAATTAAGTTATACACTGATGGCTGTCTTGTTACTTGTTAGGCATCCAGGAAATTAAAAATCTCTGTCAGAATATTAAAGATTGGCGCATTTGGTATTGTGACAACTAGATAGTACTCGAGATTTGAGGCAAATCAAATGCTTAGAAAAAAAAAGATTACACCGATGGATATCTGAAACTTCAACTTATGTTGTGCTGCTTTAAACAGGGACTGCTACATTGTTGTATTTTCACATACTTTAGAGACTACTATTCTATAGAGAAGTTACTAACAACAGAACTTGCTATACATTCTAACATGTCTCTATAGCTACCCACGCCATTGAAATTGGAAGTCACGCAAATCATTATTTCTGTGTTGTCCCGAACTTGGAAACAAAGGATCCACAGCTTTCATTCTGGTGATGTTCCAGAACCACTATCTCTGTCGGAAAGACAAGGAAACATTCGGGTGATCATAACAAATCTCTACAATTACATAACAAAGAAAAATACACCCAACCCTAAAAATTACTTTCAAATCATCCTATACTTTTTGTTTCAGGTCATGCTTTTATCTGAAATTTTCTTTTATGTGTGTAGGTGCATATAACAGGAGGCGATTTTTAGGATAATTTTTAGGACGGTAGGTACATGTATACCAAAACTCCTATAACAAAACAGTAACAATCACCATTGACATGGCCGGTTCTGAGGCAAGGCCACCAAGGCAATTGTATCAGGATCCCAATCTAAAAAGGGTCTCAATTATCTGATCAATAGAATTTAAAAAATAAACGGTGAGATGTATTACTTTATAATTTTAAAAAAAATTTAATTTCTCTCAAAACACTTTTTACTTTAATTTCCCTCGGATCAAGCATAAAATCTCTCCCCTCCCCAAATCTCTCTGTAGACAGATAAAAATTAAAAAGAAAATTTGGGCAGTTTGGCCCTGCCCGGGCAAGGCTTGGGACAGCCCTGCCAAGTTGGCAAGGTCTATCCGGCGGCCCTGCCCAGGACAGCCCTGCCAAGGTAGGGCCAAGTAAAAAAAAAAAAAAAAAATTCTAACTACCCACTCTCCTAAAATTACTCAACTACCGCTCCCTTCCTTTATAAATAGGAGGAAGGGGGGAGAGAGAAACCAAGGTGGAAGGAGCAAGGAGAACCAAAAAAAAAAAAAAAGTCAAGTCAAGGGAGAGAAGAAGGAAAGAAGAAGAAGAAGAAGAACAAGTGTGGGGAAAATTCAAAAGAGAGAAATATAAATTCTTTTACTCTCCCTCGATTCCACATTCTTCTTGAAGAATCTACCAAAAGAAGAAGAATTCAAGAAAAGCCAAAGAAAGAAGAAGAAGAAGAAGAAGAAGAAGTGTGGGGAAAATCCAAGAAAGAGAAATAAAAATTCTTTAACTCTCCCTCGATTCCACCTTCTTCTTAGAGAATCCACCTAAAGAAAAAGAAGTCAAGAAAAGCCAAAGAAAGAGAAAAAGAAGTGTGAGAAAAATCCAAGGAAGAGAAATATAAATTCTTTAACTCTCCCTCGATTCCACCTTCTTTTTAAAAGAAAGTGTGGAGAAAATTCAAGAGTGAGATATATAAACTCTCCATCGATTCCACATTTATTTGAAGAATATCTTCACTCTGTTTACGAAGGAGAAAGTCCAGATAATGGAAGATCAAAGAAAGACAGCTTCAATCTCAAGTCAAAGAATTCAAGATGGGTGAAGAACAAAGCATTGTTAGTCCTAAACAACAAGGCCCGAAAGATTACGCACCGCTCTCTTTTCCCTTTTAAATTTTCACAAACTTGTAACAATCCCTGCCTAATGACAATAAATTTTTTATGTGCATAAGATATTATAGGAGATTGTAATTTACATGATTTTATAATATTGTGTATCTATTTTATAATATTTATAGCATAAAATAAAATTATGTGTAATATTAAAATAATCTATATTTTAAAAAAAATATTTGAAGTCTCACTTTAAAAGTTCACCTATACCCCAACCAAAAATTTTCATTCTCGGTGCCGGCCCTGACTATTGGTGGCCTCTAGACATTAACGAAGGGAAGATTCAGCGTGGAGTGAAAAAATTAAACGAAATGGACATCCAGATAGCAATCGTTTTAACAAATGCCATGGCATTTAAGTCAAACACGCGCCAGATTCATATATTCAATATATCCAGTATCATTTGACAACAAATAAATGGAAAATATCCATATTGGAATATTATTTTTATCTTGAAATAATTAGTATATTTTAAGAGATGGGTAGGGATTAGGGATTAATACCTTTTTTTCTCATTGGTTAGATAAAGTAAATATTATGACCTAAAACATCACCCTTATCCTCTCTCAGGTAGGCCCGCCCTGGGTATAAGCCCAATGGGCAGAGCCCCACCCAGGAAAGGGCTATCCAATGCCCACCGCATATATGTGTACTTGTGTTATGCACCTCAACCTGACCCATTGTTGAATCTGATTATTTTTATAACCAATATAAAAGCCCCAAATGAAAAAAATAATAATAAACAATTCTAACCATCTAAATAAAATTTCATCGGTTATATTTCTTTCTACATAATAAATTTTTTAAATCCTATTTTAGAAGTCAAAGTCTACCTCCTTTTCTACCAGGTTTTTTTTAAGGTTTATAAGTGGCTTTATTTTTCTCATGGGCTCGTGTCATTTTTTTACCCCCGTTTGGATTGAGGAATTGAGTTATTCTGGATATATAATTATACCAGTATAGATAACAATTCTACAGTAATAAGAGATTTTCTGTTTGGTTGTGTTTTTTATTATTCTCATTGTAAAACGTAAGAATAAATGTTGAGTTGTTTGGTTGATAAAAAATAAAATATAAATAAAGTGTAAAAAAGTTGATTTGACATGTGTGTCATTTGATGTATAAGAGGTGTTGATAGGTGATTTGATGTGATGAGATGTAAAAAATTGATTTGACATGTGTCCATGGGAATAGATAAAGTGAGTATAGCTTATCCCATGGATTACTTAGAATTGTTATACTCTCTTATACTCATTTAAACTAGCTTAGTAATATCAGGTTATACTCTGTAAACAAACAGTCATTTTCTCTATCCATTCTTATACCGCCCTTATACCACTCTTATCCGAGCTTAATCCGTTACCCAAACAGGGGCGTAGGGTTTCAAATCTACTTTTTTTTTTCTCTCTCTCACTTTTTCAATTTTTTCAAAATCAAAATAATCAAAAT
This sequence comes from Acorus calamus, assembly GCA_030737845.1. Classification (NCBI taxonomy): domain Eukaryota; kingdom Viridiplantae; phylum Streptophyta; class Magnoliopsida; order Acorales; family Acoraceae; genus Acorus; species Acorus calamus. Next base: position 926,209 of record CM060874.1, read on the forward strand.
TTAAAGGTTTTACAACAATATCGATCTTCATTATAAGATATTTACTATATCGCCCTTTCTTGAATCTTTGTTTTTTTAATTTTTTATTCTTTGATATATATGTATTTTATAATTATATTTGCATATTCTTGTTAATTGGAGATGATTTCTGCTCTTTTTTATATATATAGGAGATGAGATGTTCCTTGTTTTTTATTATAAATTATTGTGCAAGAAAGTCGTTTCTCTCTTGGTGTTCTTAAAATGGTCCCCTCCCTATTTATTTCTCGCTTTCAAATCCCTAGAAAATGTCTTGGATTTTAAAGTAGGACAAATCATGTGATGGGGTATCTCGTCTCCCGATTTGAAAAAAATTAATATGTTAGATATGAAAATCGCATTCTTTGAAATGACGAATTGAAAATCTTTTATTTTTTATTCATTTATTCATTTTTTGAAGGATTTGTATACTAATGTGTATCTAACTTTATAACTCTTCTACTGGGTTGATGAAATGTAACAATCAATGGGTTATATTGAACTTATATGGATTTTTTTATGATAGGACTCCAGTATAAAAGTTCGCTTATAAGGTTAGGACTACACCCAAATTTTTAAATATCGGGTCGGTCATGTCATCTCTTTTATCTTATCACACATTTCACTTAAGATAAAAAAAAATTATATATTATAAAAGATGCACTGATTCAAAGACGATATAAAGATAATAGTTATACAATAATACTAATTAATTTTTCAATGGTAAAAGCGGGTTAATTTTTCACATTAATAAACATAAACATGCTGCCTTCAGCTCAGCATCTCCTCTGATTACATCCACTTTTTAGTTAAAACACATCAGAATACACACTCTGGTTCCCAGATGGGATGCAGTCATCGGTGTACTCACAAGTGCAAGTCAGTCTCTAATGACCAATAATGGGATCCAGCATTGACTGGACTGGATCCCCATCTCCTTGTTCCATTGGTGATGGATAACCTCTATCACTGTACGTTTCACCTCCTCCAGCGTTGGAAGAAACCATGAAAAGCTCGAAAGACAGAACTCTCAGTGAGGAGGGTCTCAAATCATGTTTTTGTCGGTAGAAGAAAATAGCCAAGGATATAAACAGAGCAGATGTTGAAGTGGCTCCCGTGACGAGGAAAAGCCCCCAAAAGCTACCCAAGGTCAGGCGATTCGACGGCACCGCCCCAACTTTTCCTTGACAGGTTGTTATGTTCCCATAGAATTGCCTCTCAATCTCTTCCAACTTTCTCTCCTTCATTAGTTTCAATATGGCCTCGGACACATCCGCCACCAAAGGCGAACCTTTAGAGAAAACCTGCAAATTAGATGATCAATAAAATATAAAAAAATTTGATCTTGCGCTTAATTGGCAATTGGCGTGCATGAATTCATCTGGACGAGGGAGATGGAGAGGTCTTACGAAACCAAATCCAACAGAGTTGATGATTGGCCCGATCATGGTGTAATTGTCACCACAATACCGAGAGAGGAAGAAATTTAGGTAAGCGTTTTCGTCAACGACCGCCTTGATCTTCCCCGTGGAGATTGCCTTTGCATACTCTTCAAAAGATTTGAACGGTATAAGCCTGGACTCATCAATGTTCATCTGCTTCAACAGACTGAATACGTAGGATCCGGATTGGTACCCAACGTAGTCTCCATTCTTTATGAGCTGGGTCAAGTCAGATACGGTCGGCTGAAGTTGTTCCACGGTCAATATGGATGACAGATTCGCAGTGTAGCTCGAGGTGAGGATGAGCACCACAAAGACCCAAACGATCACCACAATCTTAGACAGATTGCTCATCAGTTCCTCCTCTGCATTCGGCCAAATTCAATTATCACATCATTCCATGATAACTTGTCTGGATCAATTTTCTTTTTTTAAAAAGGAAGTGACTCAACTGTGGGAGAAAACGAGTGTTGAGAAGGAGAAATCGAACATAGTGCCGATCTGATGTGAAGGTGTCCCTCCGAATTTATGGTTGATACGGTGCTCAAGAACCCACACCACGAAACCTGTGTACACGAAGAATGCCAAGCTCGTCAACCACATGCCTGACGTTAGTGGCTTCAAGAAGATTAACGCCCCTTTCTGGTGCTGCTCCGTGATGGCCACAAGCATTGAAATACCCGGTTCAGTGTACGGAGCCGTGAAGTCGACATATGCAGTTCGGTTGCCCATGATCGTGAAATCACCAACCAAGGCGTCGTAGTTCTGTTCACAGTATGAGCCGATGCATGATTACATCTTAATTTATTACATTTAAAAGTGAAAAAAAAATTAAAAATAAAATAGAGAAATCTAACTGACCTTGAGATAGACCTGGTAGATGAGGTCGTCATAAGTCCACTCTCCGTTCTCCTCGATCCGAATGTATTCATAAGGAACAGAGTAGTTCAATGCCTTCATGGCGGCATCAAACACTTGGATGCTGAACCCAGCAATTCTGGTCTTGTTTGTGGAGGAATCTTGTTCCACCTCAACAAATTCAGTAAGCCCACTGTTCCCTGGAACACCAACCCTCAGCTTCTTCCCGCTCGTAGATACTTCCCATCCTCTCGGGATATCAGTCGTCTCCCCGGGCCAAAACACGCTCTTGATGTCTGTTTTACTAGTCGCGCTTCGTGATATCTTGAATTCGGGCGTCCAGAACCCGATCCTTCTCTTCCCGCTACCCACCACATTGATTATTTCAAATGTGGAGGGACTGATAAGCTGTCCATCGACGAGGCTGAATTTCCCACTCAGCCCATCAAAACTGGTGTTCATCAAAGAATTCAAAAGTTTCGGACTGCTTGGAGAGATCCCAAGCGTCTTCTCTACTGCCATTGATAGAGCTTGTAGTGAGTCATACGCCCATAAATCATAAACCGTCGGTTCGGACACATCAATGTCTGGATGGACTTCACGGAATCTCTTTTTCCACCTCCCAATGAACTTTACCAGTTTTCTTGTCTTCCTTATATAAGGCCTCACACCTACCATTCCTTGCATCAAATCAATCATTGAAGGATAAATATTTTCGAATAGGTTGGTCAAGCCATCTGTTGTGATCCAGACGCTCCCTTCACTCATCAACTCTGCTTCGCTTGCCTTCGTAAATAGACGAGTCGCCAATGAGGAGGACACGTGCACAACAAAAACCCGCGTCCATATCGCCTTCAAAGAAAGGATTTCGCTGTCAATCTCACCATCAGTAGCCGAAGAAGCGATGACGTTCCTATGTGATACAGCAACATTAGCATCTCGGAAGGCATCAATGAGGTCAGGCACGATCCCGATCCCGTACTCGGTGTCTTCGTGAACCAGGACGACTTCCCTCCACTGGAAGTTCTGGACGAAATGAGCGATGGCTTTCACGTGAGCGGAGTCATTCAGTGTTGCGCGGATGAAGTAGGGGTTTCTTTTAGAAGATAGGGATGGGCTAGAAGCAGAGAAAGTGATGATCGGCACTTGCAGTTTGTTTCCAAGTTCGGAGATGAATTTGGCCTGTGCGGATTGTTGTGGCCCTATTATTGCCCGCACCCGATCTGTCTTCAATAGTTCAAGTGCTGCATTCACGGAGCATCTCCACATTTTAATTGAGATATTTTTTTTTTATATTAGTTTGTTAGAGTTTTAACTAGTCTTCTCTAAGCACAATGCACGCGTATAAAAAAAAATCTACCAATAACCAATATATACGATATAATATATATTGTTATATATACATAAATATTGTAATTAAAATTTTAATAATAATTAAATAAATCATTTGTAGAATTTCTTATGAAATTATACATAAAAGAGATATGTTACAACTGAAAATAAGTTTTTGTTTTTAAACCCCCCAACCAACCCTATATTGTAAAAATATGATTATAAAAAAATAATTAAGATTTGGTAAATGTGGATGATATTATTGAATGTATATATAGATAAAAAAATCAAGAATTAAAAGTATTCCTAAAAATTTTAAAAAATTCATAACTTTTGAGTTATCAATATCTCGTTGGAAAGAGCATTTTTTATTCAAAACTGAATGTCTTAGCCCCCCCGTTTGGAACGAGGATAGTTTTTATTCTAGGGTATAGATTTATCCAAGCATAAATGAGTATAAATAAGGATAAAATGATATTGTGTTTGGTTGTATTTTGAATTATTCTCATTGGTAAACGTAAGAATAAATGTTTTGTTGTTTGGATAAAATGTGAATAAAGTATGGATAAGGATTTATAAAAGGTAAAAAAGTAATGATAGTTGATTTGACAGGTGATTTATAAGAGGTGATGACAGTTGATTTGACAGTGGGCCCACATATTCTTTAGGTGGAATAACCTAGGATAATTTTTATTCTAGAGGTTGATTGGAATCCCTATACCACTTTATCAAGGTTTATTCTGACATAATTTATTTGGGGTTATCCGGGGTAAACAAACACCCCCAAATACTTATCCGGGGTTATCCGGGGGGTTATACTCGTTCCAAACAGGGGGTTAGGATGAAAAGTGAGATAAAACATCGAAACTCATATTTAACTCAAAATTAACTATTTATTACCACGATTATCTCAATCTAAATATAAATATGATGATGTGGCACGATTCCCACCATTCAATATATGTTTAAAAATCATTAAAAAAATATTGAGATTAATTTAGTGAATATGAATATGATATTATCCAATTTATGTATAATTTTTTTTATCCCAATATAAAACTAATAAAAATATTTTTCCATTATTAACTTTAATCTAAAGTTATTTCAAAATAAGGGTAAACTCGAAAAATGAAAATATCATGAAGGAACGGACTTGAAAACTTAAACTTTTTCACTCATATAATAGATAAACTGAATAGTTCGCACTGGGTCAGTTTGACCAAGTCAACCTAAATTTTTTTAAAATGGACGTAATTGAATATTACGTCTTCTCTCCATGACATGATTGAATATCACATCTCTTCCACGACTTGATTTGCTATGAGATGTGATTTATGTTATTCATTTTTTGAAACATCAATTCTAAATTTTGAATGGTTTTATGAAATAAATTTTAAATATTATCCGAATTTGAAATTTTGAATTTCATCTTAATTTTAAATCTTAAATTCTAAAATTTTAATGTTTTTATGGATATACTACAATTTTAAAATTTGATACCAAATTTAAATTTAAAAATTCAAATTTAAGAGTATTCGTAAAAAAAATTATTGTTGATAGTAAACGTGATTACTCGTCTCAAATCACATCTCGTGTGTAAAAAAATCAAATCAAATCAAACTGACCTAGTAAAACTGACCCAGAGCCAAACTGGTATAGGGCTAGTCTTGAAATTAAAAACAAGTTTGGGGTTAATAATGAAAATTGCCCAAATAATTTATCATCTAATGAGGTGGCATTTTTTTTGTTGGCATCCATTTAATGTGAATTTTTTCTTCTCCGTATTTTTCAATCTCTCCACAGTGAGTTTTTCAATCTCTCCACAATATATAACTAGTGAATAAGATGGACTATTTTTATACGGTGACATTTAATCAACAATTGGAGAAGAAGGGAGAGAGATGAAAGTGAGAGGGGATGCATGAGACTGCAGAGGAAGGTGAGACAGGTGGGGCGGGATGAACGGGAGAGAGGGACGATGGGAACGGGGAAGGTGGGAGGTGAGCGAGAGAAATATCAGAGATGATCCCAAAACACGGAGAAAATGATTGGAGTCAATGAGATAGTGATATATTTTATTTGGGGGGGGGGGGGGGGGGTCCATTTGATATTGATCTAATGCATATATATATGAAATGTAAAAAATAAAATATGTAACAATTTATCATTCTTTTTCATTGATTATTATGTAAAATATAATAAACTTTTAGGATAATACATTAATTAATGTATCATTATTTATATTGTCAAAAATCTTAAAGTGGATGAAAAATGATAACAATTAGATAAGATGGGGATAATTAGATCAATGAAAAAATGGTGAAAGAAGATTTTTTAGGGTAAAATGTTAAAAAAATGGAAATGACCTTACCCCAACTTTATTTACAAAATATAATCATATTAACCCGGTAATCGCTTACTATTTTTTTTTTTTTTTTTACATGCCTACTTTTAAAAAGGATGATATATATGTATAAACATTTTTCAGACTTAATCTCAAAATTTTGATACACTTCCTCTAAATAAATAAAAGATTACTTTTTATAAATATTACTGAGATTGAATTATTTATTTTGTCCTATCTTAAACAAGCGTTAACTTAAACCATATGTGATGAATTTCAGGTCAATTCAAGTACAAAAAACTAGCAGATGATTCAAACCCGCAAGGGAAGAGGTCCGGGCTAAGCAAAAAGAAGGTGAGAGATGCAACAAGCATGAAAACATACCTGCAGAGGCAGCGCCAACAATGTCCATGTCGGAGTCTCGGCCGTGGAGGACCACCCGGGTGGTGTAGTCAGGGTGACTCTCATAGAAGTCCTCAATTGCCATGGAAATAGAGATGTTGCTCATCTTCCCAATCAGACTCCCAGAGTCAAGTATCAACCCCACATCAAACTGAACCTTCTGAGCCATAAATGCACCGCACAGAAAGCTCAACAAGGAATAAATAATGAGGAAGTGCGCGGTCGCTTTGGTCCACTGTGGGCATCATGGATCAGTCCCCCCAAAAATGAGAGGATCGAGGAGAAGAACTTGGAGTCACAAGTTCTCCACTTGATGAAAGGGTATGTTGTGGGCTTTTAAAAATCTCTGTCCACATAAAGAAGTGGGAATGCTCTCTTTTATATATATATATATAAAGGGTTGCTCTCCTATTTTATAAGTCAAATTTGACTATTATGTATTATCAAGATTCCTTTCGTCGTATGCTACACGGTGGAATCTACGTTTGACAAGAAATAGAGATTATTCTGATATGCTTCATATTTGCTAATCCATGATTACTCATACAAGGATTGTAAACTTTAAAAACGAGAAAAGAAAACCAAGAGGGATGATAATATATATTTTTATTCACTTATTGTTGTATTTTGATTAAATGAGAGGTCCTTCTCTTCTCTTAATTTGTATTTTGATTCATTGGTTGTAGGCAATACTTGTTAATTATTATTATTTGATTTTATATTTGCTTGACTCGGCCTGAAGTAGATCCGCCCCTTATTCCAACAGAAGGAAAACGTTCGAAAGCAAGAGAGATCCCAAATCATTTGAATATTCTTCACAGGAAAGCAAGAGAAACGGTCCATTTTCAAAGTATTAAAAATTCCACACATCAAAATTTTCAGTTTCTTCTAGGCAACGGGTCGGGCCGGTCCGGCATTTCCATTAAACGCCATCTAGAAGGTGGTCGAAGTACTAGTGGAAGATAAATGACTATTTGGCTAAAATATATGAGAGACCCACATGTCATATCATTGGGAAATGAGGTGTTATTCAAGGGATGCATCCGTGTTCATAATCTATCCCTTAGAACACACGCGGGAATGCACCTTATACCTCTAGCGAGCACCACTTACGATTCCTATAGCCCTATTAGGGGTCGTGCATTGTCGATCAAAAGGATTCAATTTAAATTTGAATATGAAGGAACTTCCTTGGGTAATATAGTCATATTGCACCACGAGAAGAAATCCCTCAGACCCCATTTAGATAGCGACATAAGATATCCGTGAATAGATAACTATTATATTATAAATAAACAATAAGATATTTTATGTTTAGTTGGATTTTTGTTAATCTCGTTGGTAAACATAGTAATGAAGTTTTTTTTGTTTGATTGACCACAGATAAGTTGTAAATAAAACGTGGATAAAAAATTATAAACATTAAATTATGATATAACTTGTAGGCTTTCTGAAAAAATGATGACATGTTATTTGATAAATTTTTTAGGTTTATTCTCCCTTATCCGACCCTATTCTTCACCTATTATGCCACCCAAACAGGTAGACTTAGGTGTGACTCTAGTTTGAATCCATGTGGGGATTGGGGATTGGGGCTCCCATTGCGATTTTAGGAAGACATGCATATATGACATGGGAGTGTGACTTTTAACCCCCCCCCCCCCCCCCACTCCAACCGTTTGGAGTGGAGCATAAACCATAGATAGGGGAGAATACAGTAGAATGACTCAAAAAAATTGTTTGTTTGACAAAAATAAACCTTGATAGCTATGTCTGGATAAGCTAAGATAAGATCTGATAACTATTCGAAGAAAATGATGAAATTGCTTATCAGAGTTTATCTATGCCAATGAATAAAAATACTATTCTCTATCATTTTAAAATTTTATCTAACACAGCACTCTCTACACACATTCCAAAAAATGTCACATCTATCATATCACACACATATCTCTCATACTTATTCCCAAACACAAATAATTTATGGAGGGGTGTAATTGCCATTTAAAAAGTCATAAAATCTTATTCATCTCTTATCTACCACTTATCTTCACTTTATCCAAGGTTAACCAAATAACAAAAAGATCAATTTTACGTTTCCCAATTAGAATAACAAATTAAAATGACGACCAAATAAAACTTTATATATTCAACATGCATTGTTATCTATCTCAGTATAACTATCAAAGGCGAATAACCATATGTCACACTTCAAAAAGGGGTTAGCTAGTGCTTCTATGATCATATTATATTTATGTTTGCACTACAGTAACTATGTGATATTTTTATTCACTGGGATTATCATATATATAGTATTATGGAAAAAGACTTGAGACGCTAATGAGGTGTCCTAGGACAAGTGTAGAAAGTAATCTTTATTAGTTGTCTTGGAGGTTCAATTGTCGTCATCCAGTGCCTTTGTGACAATGTCAAAGTCAATTCAAAAGAGTAGATTGGTGTAGGGCTCAGCTCGAATTTCATTTTGTGACACCCGCTTTCTTTTAACTAATCTTATACTAGATCAAGCTAATATATATATTATCCCCTAGTTTGTGTCCAGAATAAACAATGAATATGGGTGAATACTGCAAAATAACACTTAATTCATTGTTTGTTTCGCACAAATAAGCTCTGATAGCTATGTATATATAAGCTAAGATAAGGCATGATAACAATTCTAATTAAAAATGAGAATTGCTTATAAGAACTTATCTATGTCAAGTAATTAAAATATTCCTTTCTATCATTTATAAAAATTTATCCCACCTAATAATATCACACACACATTCCAAAAATTGTCACATCTACCAAATCAGTTACACATCTCTCACACTTATTTAAGGGTATAGTTATCATTTAGGGAAAAATCCATATAACCCCCTGTAAACTTGTCTAAATCCATATAACCCCCTGTAATCTTCGTAAATCCATATAACCCCCTGTAATCTTCGTAAATCCATATAACCCCCTGTAATCATACCCAAAACCCATATAACCCCCTCCGTTCGCCTTCCGTCAGCCGAGTTAACGGCGAAATCTGAAAAAATCCATATAACCCCCTGTAATCTAGCCTAAATGCATATAACCCCTTGCAATCTTCATATATCCATATAACCCCCCTGCAATCTTCATATATCCATATAACCCCCTATAATTTTGAGAAAAATCCATATAACCCCATGTAATCTGGAAAAAAATGTTTCTAAAAATTTAAAAATAAAAAAATAATTTTTTTTATTAATAATAGAGTAAATTTTTTTATTTATTCTTTTTTTATTCTTAATTTTTTAATTATAAATGACATGTGATACCCGACACATTAATAATAGAGTAAATTAACATTTACATGCATTAACATCTAATGGATTGTAAATCTTTATTTTGTTTTATTTTTTCTATTATTCTCATTGGAAAAACGTAAAATTGATATTTTTGTTGTTTGATTCACCTTTGATAAAATGTAGATAAGAGACAAATAAGAGTTTATGACTTTTTAAATGAAAACTATACCCCTGCATAAATTTTTTGCATTTGGGAATAAGTATGAGAGATGTATACGTGATATGATAGATGTGACAATTTTTGAAAAATAAAATATTTTTAAAAATTCAAAAATGCTAAGAGGAATTTTTTAAATTTTTTTATTTTTGAATTTTATTTTTGAATATTTAAAAATATTTTGTTCAAATTATAGGGGGTTATATGGATTTTTCTAAAATTACAGGGGGTTATATGGATATATGAAGATTGCAGGGGGTTATATGGATATATGAAGATTGCAGGGGGTTATATGGATTTATGCTAGATTATAGGGGGTTATATGGATTTTTTTTCAATTTCGCCGTTAACTCGGCTGACGGAAGGCGGACGGAGGGGGTTATATGGATTTTGGGTATGATTACAGGAGGTTACATGGATATATGAAGATTGCAGGGGGTTATATGGATTTAGACAAGTTTACAGGGGGTTATATGGATTTTTTTCTATCATTTAAAAAGTCATATACTATTATTCACCATTTATTATCATTTTATCTAAGGTGAATCAAACAATAAAAAGTCACCTGTATGTTTTTCAATAAAAATAATAGAAAATGCAACCAAACAAAAATTTGTTTATTCTACACGAATTGTTATCTATTCCAAAATAGCTATCAGGACTTAATAGATTTATGTCACTTCCCATAGGGTGGGTATGAGAATAACATAAAAGAATATCTATTCATTTCATTATAGTGTGTAATTCAAATTTAATAAAAGTCAACGCTTTATTATTGTTGTTACACACTCAGCTCTTTTTCCACGCCTAATTTCAGTTGCATATGTTTCATTAACTCCGTATACTTACATTGACAATGTATATGTTTCTATATAAATTTTTTATATTTTCTATAAATGCATTCATTCAATTCATTGGAGTATATGTTACATTTTTTATAAAAACATGTATCTCATTAAATAATATAAAAAATCAAAATATGTGAAGTAGAAATGGGGCTGAAAATTGCACATAACATTGTCCATTTATTATATAAATATATATTTTAAAAAATTTAAAACAGTTAGGATCTAGCTAAAAATGTTAGATTTTAACTGGGTCCTTGTTCATGTTACTGGAGATTATTCTTTTATGTGTGTGTACACACACGTATATACACACACTCAAGTAACATTACATTATATTTGTCATTTATTTGAAGAGAGAAAAAGTCGTGAAAACCGAATGTATAGAATTCATATACTTATCTGATAAATTATATTTTTATGAAGTAAATACCGAATGAATAGAATTCATACACTTTTATAATAAAATATATAATGATATAAAAGTAAATACTCTGTGTATTGGGACTTCTTTTAGCCTTAGAAATGGGCAGCCCAATTAGCGAACAAATTATTTTATTGTGCATAAAATCAATGACATAAAAATATACAATCAGTTTAAATGAAGATGATCGCACACAAGTCCATGGTAAACCAAGTCGACACATCTAAACGCCGAAAGGGAGATATATATCCACCCCACCAAATGAAAACCCAACCCCTTTTAAAAAATTAAAAAAACATATTTTTATATACTTTTAATAAACACAACCCACCCCCACATTCAGTGAATAGACGCACCCCACCGCTAAAATTAAATAAAAAATCTCTATTTTGACTCTTCCCTTCTCAACCCGGCCAGTGACTTCTCCGGCGGCTTTGTTGTCCCCTCCATGCACCATCACCAATATAAAAAAAATCATCAATTAAAATCATTATAAAAACTCAAATTTATTACTCTCCCAAGCAACAAAAAAAGGGAGGAAAAAAAAAAAAACCATGTAGAGGGAAGCCCGCCCCCCCCCCCCCCCCAAGCAAAATTCAAAAATTTTTAGGTGGGTCACTCCCATACATGACCAATCAAATTAAAAGACCAAAAAACAAAAAAAAATCAAACCCTCCCCTTATATTCCAACGTTACCCAGCTCAAGCCCTCCCAACCAAAGCCCAAAACAATTTAGGTGGGCCACTCCCCCACATGGTCCATCAATGATCAAATTAAATGCCCAAAAAACCAAAAAAGAAACAAAGAATTAAGGAACCCCACCCCACCCCACCCCCTCCTTATATTCCCATGTTTCTTTCGAGTGTCATATCCCGTAGCGGCGCAACATCAAATTCATGCGTTCTCTTCCGAAATTGCATGTTAGTCTCTTCTCACATATTGTATTTATTTATGTTTATTTTGTTTGTTATTGTTTATTTATATATTGTATTTACATAGTGTATGTATTATATAATTAATTCTTAATTCTTTAGTGAATTTTTTATTTGTTTATTTTTTGTTTTGTTTAATTTTTATTTATTATTATCATATGATTGATTCGTTCATTTGGAATTTGGATCTCTTTTTTGTTATTTGTTATATTAATTTTTTTAATATTTGAATTAATTTTTGTTCCATATAATTTTTTTAATTTATGTTTTACGATTGAAATTTAGGTCAATCATGAGCAAGATGAAAACGATTGGTTCTTTTTTTAAGGGAAATTGTTCCAACTCCAAAGCTAATTATTAATCCTTCTTCTGATGTTGATCCTCCTCCAATCATTGAAAATTCTTCATCGAAACATCCATGAACTGAAAAATATAATTGATACGCCTCTTCCAATTATAGAACGTGATCCACGATTGTGTTCTCAAATTTGGGAATATCCGATAAATCAACAAGATATTATTCGTCGAGCTTACATTAAGGCAAGTCCTTATCAGCATAAGCTTTTAGAATATCCAACAATTGGGTGAACATAATCGCAAGTTTCAGTATTCTTGATTTGAAAATTTTTCTTCATAATTGGAGTATTCTCCCATAAAGGATGCTGCATTTTATAAATTGCTTGATTTTATATATTGAAAGAGAAATAACTGAAAATTTTGACAATAATATGATTGTGGATGAATTCTATGTTGTGAAAAATCATCGGGCACAATTGAAGTAGAAGCTGTATATTTTTATTTATTTATTTTTGTTGGTATTAAATAAACATATGTGCATTGATTTTATAAATTACTTGATTTTTGACATATTTTTGTCTTAAATTATCACATTATATATTTATATTTTTTAATAAAAAAATAGTTAAAGTCCCTTATTTGTGGCCCCCCCTTACTCTAATTCCTGGCTCCGCCCCTGGAGGGAAGTCCATCATCCCTTGATTCTAGAGGAAAAACTTCGTCCTCTTGATCGGCACCGTTACGATCTTGACGGCTGTGCTCACCGCCTCTGCTATCACAAAGATCGTGCCACCGTCCTCTCCAATGGGGTGGTTCGTTTAACGGGGTGGGAGAGGAGAAAACTGGGGTTAAAATAACCGCCGCAATGCCGAAGATCACTGCCAAGCACTCCTTCCAAATAAATTGCTGCAATGGGCCAGATTAAATATTGCTGGCAATGGAACTCAACATAATTTAAGTAATTAAGCTTGAAGTTCACTTTTACTATTTCTTTAGGTAACCAACCCCCCCCCCCCCCCCCCCCCCCCAATGCACTAATAAAACATATTTTACATTCACAAAACACTATTCACATCGATGGCTTTCGTGAGAAAAGATTCAGGCAAAAGAAAGCAAAGGATCACAACTTGTCAACTTTAATTGTTTATGCCCAACACGTATGTTAACTAGTTGTTGGAAACCAAATTTAACATTCATAAACTCGTGTTATCTGTGTTATTATTTATTTTCTTACTTTTTCTCCTTTTTTAATCTGGTCTGACTTTGTATATTTATAAGTCTTCACCAACACTTCTAATACAATTAAATTTTTTTTTTACTCTAATATGGTGCCATTAGCATCACCTCATGATAAATCTTAAATCTATAAAAAATAAAAAAAATTCTCTACTCTTCCCCGTTTTGGCATGGGACTAGGGGATGTTTGGTAATAAGGGTTGGGGTGATTCTACTTTTTAATTCAGCAGAAAACTTAAACGTATTACTAAACACATTTCAGGAAGTAGACTTAATTAAAAAGTTACTTATAGTTTTAGTGCAAAAATGTTACTTTTTAAAAAGCACTAAAATGTGTTTTTCATTAATCAAAGTCTATTCAAGTCACTTTATTCAAAATCTTATTTTTCAAAATGTTTTCAAATGCTAAGTCCTCAATTGAAACTGAAAACGACTTTTTATTTTAATCTAACTACTTGAAGAAGGGGAATCTATCCCCACCACCTCACTAAGTCCCCCATCCAAAATAAAAATTGAGTGGTGGGACAGAGACAAAACAACATCGGAGAAAAGAGGGAAAAGGGAGGAGCGTGGCCAATGACATGACCGCGTGGATCCTCTCACCGTCGCCATCACCAACCCCCGCACCGCCTGGTTCCTCGCATCAACAGCCTCAACATCATCATCACACGCGCCGTCAAGATTGCGGTTGCCCTCCTCGTCGTGCTCTTCTACACAATGCCCTTCCATGTAAGGGTCTTCAACAGGTCCGAGGCCCGAAAGCCCGGCCCGCTAGGCCCGAGCCCGTATGGTCAAAGCCCGGCCCGGGCCTGCCCGGCCCATTTTGAGGGCGGGCCGGGCTTAGACCTGGTTTTGGGGCCCGTGCACGGTCCGGAGGCCCGCCCGAACCCTTATATACAAATGAACAACTTAAAATTAAAAAATCAAAAGGAATAAGATGTTTATAATTTAGGCCCGTAGGCCCGCATGTGGGCCCAGCCCATGAGGCCCGTTCAGGCCCGGGCCCGTGGGCAGAGTCTGGGCCCTGTTTTTTTGCCACGGACCGGGCCTGGCCGTTGCCGACCCCTACTTCCGTGAGGGCCTCTCCATGACTCTCTCGGCTTTCTCATGTTTTGACCTCATCACATCACCCAGAAAAAAAAATTGGATGGGGGGTTCGGTACTGAAGGGGGTGGGTATAGCCCAAGATGCTTATGATATGTTGCGTCGTCACTGATGGGTGTGGGTCTTTTGATATGGCTAATTGGCTCACATGTCACAATGTAAAGCTGGTATTTTATTAAGTTATTGTACACTGATGACCTGTTAGGCAGCTAGAAAATATTGAAAACATTATAATAGTTATTTTGTACCCAAGTCAAAATGACTAATAAAAATAAATAGTTACGTTACACTCAGATCATTTTTTATGATTTTAAATATAGTTTTATATATCTCGATTGTCTTATTCATTGTTATGAGAGGTGAAAATGTCATCCTCCTTGAATGGACTTGACTCAAAGACGGTCCGTGCTTGGTTTGAGTAGATCCGCGAAGAGACGATGATTTGGGTCCGCCGTGGAAGGATTGACGAGGTTTGTCTTGACTAAACCTCATGTAAATCAGGCTGTCCACATATCCATTTTGAAGGATCAAGTCACACGTAGTTCCTTTTTGACGAGAACTTCCGACGACGGTGAAGTCCAATCTCCATTAAAATGGGATTTCAAGCTTGGATCTAGGGTTCTCTTTTTTGGGGAAGAAGAAAAAGTCTCTACCCCCTCTTTCTCTCCTTTTCTCATTTTTTTTCTTTGTGAAGGGGATACTCTTCTATTTATTGTGAGAGGAGGTGTGCTTATTGTCATGTAGGTATGAGTATATCATGGGATAGAATCCTCCTCTAGCCCGTCCTGAGATGGTGTTGTATTTATGACTCAATGTCATGGGCCGAGGCAGTATGGCCTTTTAAATGGATCATAATAAGATGTAACAGGTTTGAGCTTCTACAATTGTTATAAGATATATTACTTTTTTGAAATTATTCATGCACATTATCTATAAATGATATTATTGAATTTATTGAAGTATAATTTAATCTTTTATAATAAAAAAATACATACATTTTTAAATGAAATATATGATATTTAAAAAGAAAAATAAAAATACATGCAGTATGTATTTTAGTATGTAATTTAGAAAGTAAAACTGATTGAAAGTAACATTTTGCGAAAATAAGTACAGACCCCCCTCTTTGTTTTAAAAAAAACTGAATTATCAAAGCCCCCACCTCCAATTCCACCGAAATGGGAGAGCTGTGACTCCCAACTTCTCCGCTCATTAAGATGGTCTGATTGATGATGCCTCCTTCAATGGAGAAACCAAATGGGCTCCTCAACATGATCTTCTTGATGAGCTTCATGGGTGGTGCGGCCATGGCTCAGAAGGTGCAGTTTGATGTGGGGCTGATACTTGATTCAGGGAGGCTGGTTGGGAAGATGAGCAACACTTCCATTTCCATGGCTCTTGAGGACTTCTATGAAAGTCACCCTGACTACACCACCCAGGTGGTCCTCCATGGCCGAGACTCCGACATGGACGTCGTCGGCGCCGCCTCTGCTGGTATGTTTTCATGCATGTTACATCCAAGGCCTGTCCTGAAATTAACAAAAAAAAAATGGGGGCATTAGGCTTGTTTGTAAAAAAAAGCCCCCTAAATTCACTTATTTTGTTTCTAAATTTTATTATTATAAAAAATGAATATTTTTAAAATTTTAATTTCCGATTTTCTTTAGACAAGTCTAATAAAAAGGAACAAAGAGAATATATAGCTCTTTTTTTAAAATGGAATAATCTAATTCAAAAATATATAAAACAAAAATCCAATGAAAAACAAAAACAAAAGGGAAAAATCCATATAACCCCCTGAAATCTTGCCTAAATCCATATAACCCCCTGCAATCTTCATATATCCATATAACCCCCCGTAATCATACCCAAAATCCATATAAGCCCCTCTGTCCACCTTCCATCAGCCGAGTTAACGGCGAAATTGAAAAAAATCCATATAACCCCCTGTAATCTAGCCTAAATGCATATAGCCCCTTTCAATCTTCATATATCTATATAACCCCCTGTAATTTTAAGAAAAATCCATATAACCCCATGTAATCTGGAAAAAATATTTCTAAAAATTCAAAAATAAAAAATAATTTCTTTTATTAATAATAGAGTAAATTTTTTTATTTCTAATTTTTGAATTATAAATGACATGTGATTTCATAACCAGTACCCCGACACATTAATAATATAGTAAATTAACATTTACATGCATTAACATCTAATGAATTATAAATCTTTATTTTGTTGTATTTTCTATTATTTTCATTGGGAAACGTAAAATTGATATTTTTGTTATTTGATTCACCTTGGATAAAAAAAGAATAAATGCTAGATAAAAGATGGATAAGAGTTTATGACTTTTTAAATTACAACTATACCCCTGCATAAATTATTTGTGTTTGGGAATAAGTATGAGAGATGTATGTGTAATATGATAGATGTAACAGTTTTTGGAAAAAAATATTTTTAAAAATTCAAAAATGTCAAAAAGAATTTTTTTTATTATTATTTTTGAATTTTTAAAAATATTTTTTTCAGATTACAGGGGTTATATGGATTTTTCCCAAAATTGCAGGGGGTTATATGGATATATGAAGATTGCAGGGGGTTATATGCATTTAGGCTAGATTACAGGATGTTATATGGATCTTTCCCAATTTCGGCGTTAACTCGGCCGACGGAAGGCGGACGGAGGGGGTTATATGGATTTTGGATATGATTACAGGGGGTTATATGGATATATAAAGATTGCGAGGGGTTATATGGATTTTTTTCAAAACAAAAATATAACAAAAAATAAAAATAAATAAAATGTGATCCTATCTTTGTTCTTTGTATATCAAATAATAATTAAAATAAAATCTAGCAAATGGATATTACCAAACAAAACATTAAATCTCAATTAATTAGAGATATAAAAAAAAGATAAAAACAAATGAAAAAGATTAACAAACAAACCTAAAATAAATAAAATCTAAAGAAAAAACAAACATGTGAACTGATTCTCTTCTCTACAAATCAAATAAAATAAATCTGAATAAAATATGAACAACTATAAAACATGGAAAAGAGATTAAAATTAAAATAAAATTTGAATATAAAATAAAATAAAATCTCATTAAAATAAAGATAAATAACATTTATTTTAGATTTTGGGACCCTCGAAAGTGAGGGCATTATCCTAATGCCTATGTTCAGGGATAACCCTCTACATATCTCTCTGTCTCTCTCTCTCTCACACACACACCTTCTTTTGCTTAGAAATAATAGATAAGCCTAGTTTCCTGATGACATATAGTAAGTTTGTTTAATTTTGTTTACCATGCTTTCCCACCTATGGTAATTAAAATTTGAGTATTGGTTAACGGGGTTTTTATTGTGTTGTTGATTCTAGCTGCATATAACAAAATCAAATGAAGTGTGGTAACCAGTCGTGAATGAGTGTGTGCGCATGTTAGACACGCATGACTTTCCCATGTGTCGATGATATATATCAAAACATAAAGATTGCATTTGTAGGTGATAATAATAAAGATTATAATTATAACAAATCAATCTTTTATTTAAAAAAACAGTGTAATTAAGATAAATAAAAACATGTAATTCATTAAATAAATTATACTATTTAAAAAGAATTAAAACGTTTATAGACTTAAATTAGGATTGGAAAAAGGCCTATATGTAATATATTATCTGGTCTCATAAGATGAGACCGCTATTGTCCGTAGGCATCAGCAACGTGTCTAACCAGGCCGCCCCAGCAAGTGTGGTAACTCACCCGTTGGATAAAACTCAGGCCTACGGCCCATCCACAGACTCAGGCCTGAATGGGCTGGGACTGGACTTCGGGTCTCCCTCTGCCACTTGAACTATTAGATAGTCTACATTGGATTTCTTTAAAGTGTCGTTTGGATAGTGGAATAGAGGGAGTATAGGAGAGAATAAGGGTAGAATAAATCTAAAAATCTAATTAATTGGAAGGAATAGATGGGTATAGCATGTCAGAATATATGGGAATAAGTTAGTATTTGTATTTCAGATCCCCTTGAAATTGTATTATTCCACTTCATCTATTCCACTATTATAAGGACGCTCACATGTTAAATTAATTGTTATCGCATCTTAATAAAATAAGGGATCCATAATTCAAATTATTTTTTTATATTCTATACATCTTTATTCACGTCTTATTTACATTTTATTCACAACTTATTAATGATCAGTCAAACAATAAAAACTTCATTACTACGTTTCCTAATTGTAAAAACGAAAAACACAACGGAAACAAAAAATAGTTATTCCATTGATATTGTTACTTATTCTTAAAAACTTCATTACAATTTTTCCTAACAGTAATAAAAAAAACACAATGAAACAAAAAAAAAAGTTATTCCATTGATACTGTTGCTTCTTCTTATAATAATCATAAAACCCATAATATCTTAAAATCTCACTTTCCATGAAAGCAGCACTTGAACTGTTGAAGACAGATCGGGTGTTGGCAATTATAGGCCCACAACAATCCGCACAAGCCAAATTCATCTCCGAACTTGGAAACAAAATGCAAGTGCCGATCATCACTTTCTCAGCTTCTAGCCCATCCCTATCTTCTAAAAGCAACCCCTACTTCATCCGCGCAACAGTGAATGACTCCGCTCAAGTGAAAGCCATCGCTCATTTCGTCCAGAACTTCAAGTGGAAGGAAGTCGTCCTGGTTCACGAAGACACCGATTACGGGCACGGGATCGTGCCTGACCTCATCGATGCCTTCCGAGATGTTAATGTTGCCGTTTCACGTAGGAGCGTCATCGCTCCTTCGGCTACTGATGGTGAGGTTGACAGCGAAATCGATAGGTTGAAGGCGATATGGACGCGGGTCTTTGTCGTGCACATGTCCTCCTATTCATTGGGGTCTCGTCTGTTTACGAAGGCAAACGAAGCAGAGTTGATGAGTGAAGGGAGCGTCTGGATCACGACAGATGGCTTGACCAACCTATTCGAAAATGTTCATCCTTCGATGATTGATTTGATGCAAGGAATTGTGGGTGTGAGGCCTTATGTTAGGAAGACAAGAAAACTTGTAGAGTTCATTGGGCGGTGGAAGAAGAGACTCCGTGAAGTCCATCCGGACATTGATGTGGCCGAACCGACGGTTTATGATTTATGGGCATATTGTGAAAGAAAGGAAAGTGGCTGATGTCATGGCTGATGTCTTGGCTGTGTTTTTGAATTTAAAATGGCTAACTCACAATAAATTAATGGCCCTTATTTAGTGCTCCTATTGTTAATATGTCAATGTAACAGTCCCATGATTGTGGGGATATTATTATATTGTAAATCAATTTGTATCATCTATAAAAAGATAACACACACACAGATATTGGTGTGGTGTGCATGATATCTTAACTTTTACATGGTATCAGAGCTCGGGAAGATATAAATTTTTTTTTTCGTTTTTCTCTTTGTTCGAAACGATGACGTCCCCCAATTTGCCATTGTCTTCCACTTCCACTGGTGCAAGTGTTGGGTGTTCCTCCCTTCCATCAGTGAAGGCTATCACACAAGAGGTCTCTAAGTTGTCTGAGAACAACTATGTCCTATGAAAAGCGCAGGCCTTACCGGTTCTCCGTTGTCATCGCCTCCTCGGCTTTGTTACCGGAGATACCAAATGCCCAGACGGCGATGCAAATAGTGATGCCGTCATTGCCTGGACGCGCCTCGATCAAATGATCCTTGCATGGATCAACAGCTCCGTGACGGAGTCGGTGCTTCCTCAAGTGGTCACTTCACCCACTGCCGCTGCAGCATGGCACACCCTTGAGCAACAGTACGGGTTCCAAACCCGTGCACGCATTCAACATTTAAAGCTTGAATTGCAGTCGATTACGAAAGGATCGCAATCTGTTGCAGACTATGTGAAGAAAGCCAAGACTTTGGCTTTATCTCTGGCGAGTGCTGGGAAGCCCGCTGCAGATGAGGACCTCATCTTGTGGCTTCTGAAAGGACTGGGGGCCGAATTTGATCCCGTTGTGGCCTCCCTCAACATTTCTCGAATTGATCCGTCGATCGACGAGGTAATCGCTCACCTCACTGATTTTGAATTACGACTGCAGCACAATAGACACGACGCTACGACGGCTCTGTATTCCGCCAAGTCTGGTGGTGGTCGTGGACGGTCCGGCCAAAGCGGTCACAGCCACCAAAATCGTGCCCGTCACTATCCCCAGAGACAATGGTCTCGTTCTACAGCAAATGGTGGTATTGTTGCTGGCCACGTCGATGATGCTGCAGGTCAAGGTTGGGGTCGCGGCCGTGGTGGTGGTGGTCGGGGTCGTCGGGGTCAGACAGACCATAATCAGGCCTCCCATGGAGAAACCGAAGAAGCTACCATCTCTTGTTTCAAGTGTGGAGGCCTCTATCACACGGCTAATCATTGCAGGGCTCCTAGATCTATCAAAAAGGCCTTTGCTGCTATGCAACTTACATATAAGGATGATTCTGATTGGTATCTTGACACTGGGGCTACAAATCATGTGACAGCAGATACGTCGCAGATTGAAGGTATGATTCCCTATTCTGGGCATGATAAGATTATGGTTGGTAATGGTGCTACACTCCCAATTTCTCACACTGGCACTATCTCTATTCCAAATACTCGTCTTCGTCTTCATAATACTCTTGTTGTTCCATCTATTCGGAAAAATCTTATTAGCATGCGAAAGTTCCTTAAAGATAACTCTTGCTATGGTATTCTCTATGATTGGGGTTTTCTCATTAAGGACTTGGCGACGGGGACGACATTGCTTAAAGGGATGTGTGATGGAGACCTATATCCACTTCGGTTTGCGAGGTGGTTCGTTCTCTCCACCTTCAGTTTTTTTCACGAATAAAGCACATGGTGATGTTTGGCATGCAAGATTGGGACATCCTTCTCCACAGGTGATGAAAAATATGTATCCACTTCTATCATGTACAAAGCGATCCACCAAGAATGTTTGTGCAAGTTGCAAGTTAGGGAAAGCTTCTTGACTGCCGTTTGATAGGCGTCAAGACTATTCTAGTATTATTTTGCATACTTTACATATGGATGTTTGGGGCCCTGCTCCGGTTACTTCTGTTGATGGATATCGCTTTTATTTAATTGTGGTTGATGAATGCTCAAGGTTCTCTTGGTATTTTCCACTTAAACGAAAATCTGATGTAGCATACTTGCTGCCCCATTTCTTTAATCGGGTGGAAAAACAAATTTCCCAAGTCGTTAAAATCGTTCAATCTGATGGGGTGGTGAATTTACGTGTGGCTCTCTTAAAGAATTGTTTTAAGCAAAAGGTATTGTTCATCAATTATCTTGTCCAGGGACACCACAACAAAATGGGATTGCTGAGAGGAAACATCGCCACATTATAGAGACAAGTCTCACTATGATGGCTCATGGATCCTTACCTAAAAATCTATGGAATTTTATTTTTGGAACGGCCGCATTTCTCATCAACCGGATGACATCTAAGTCTCTCCAAGGCTTATCCCCTTTTCAGGTACTCTATGGGCATGTTCCAGATTATTCCTTCTTGCGTGTCTTGGGTTGTGCATGCTTTCCTTACTTAGAACCTTTTGGCCGGTCTAAACTAGCATTTAAATCCGTTAAGTGTGTTTTTGTGGGTTATAGCAATAATCATAAGGGTTACTTATGCTTGGATCCTACCATTGGAAAAATTTATATCTCACGACATGTACACTTTGATGAAGAACATTTTCCTCTTGCTATGGTGCCTCATTCAATCTCTAATTCTCAGTCTTCTAGAGTGGGATCATCACCTCTATTCCGAACACGTCCCCTGCATGTTAGTGGCGCACCTATCACTCCCCTGCAGGAATGTCTTGATCCCACCATTGGTCCATCCAGCATTTCTCGTGTTCATGATTCGTCAGTTGCCCAACCCGGCCCAACAAACTCGCCTGACCCTCCAATCCCAATTGAACCAAATCTCGATCAGACCACATTGGAACCACCTACTACCTCCCCTAACCCCATCCAACCCACCAATATCCATCCATCCTATGGTCACTCGTACCCGCGATGGGACGCGTAGGCCAAAAATTTATATAGCCACCAAATATCCTTTACCCATGGCCCTCATTGCTGATCTCCACTCCTTGCCTATAGAACCCCGAACATAGGCATGCCATGGAGGATGAGTATGCTGCACTTCTTAAAAATAATATTTGGAAGTTGGTTCCCCAGAGAAGAAATATGAATATTGTTGGCTGTAAATGGGTGTTCAAGTTAAGCAGAAAGCAGATGGTTCAATTGACAGGTATAAGGCTCGACTTGTAGCTAAAGGGTACAATCAACAAGAAGGCATTGATTTTCATGAAACATTCAGTCCAGTTGTTAAGTCTGGATCTATTCGTCTTATTTTATCTCTGGCTCTTTCTCTTGATTGGCCCTTGAAACAACTCGATGTGAAAAATGCATTTCTTCATGGAGATCTTGAAGAGGAGGTTTACCTACAACAGCCGCCGGGATTTGTTGATGCTCAGTTTCCTAATCATGTTTGTCGTCTTCAAAAGGCACTTTATGGACTTAAGCAGGCACCTCGGGCATGGTATAATAAATTTACCACTCATTTGCAAGCTTATGGTTTTCATGCATGTGTATATGACACCTCTCTCTTTGTTTGGCGCAAAGGCAATCTGGTCATTTTCTTATTAATTTATGTTGATGACATTATTTTAACCGGAAATGATGCATCTGTTTTACGGACCCTGATGAATAAGTTGTCTCATAATTTTGATATGAAGGACTTAGGGGATCTTCACTATTTCCTTGGTATACAAGTTAAGAGAGATGCCACTAACCTTATTCTCTCTCAGACGCGCTATGCTACACAGCTATTAGACAGGTTCGGGCTATCTGGTGTGAAGCCCACCTCTACCCCACTTGCTGCCAATTCTCACTTGACTGCCCAAGATAGTGATCTTCTTATTGATCCCTCTGAATATAGGCAAATGGTCGGTTCATTGCAATATCTCACCTTGACACGGCCAGATCTCTCTTATGCCGTCAATCATGTATGTCAGTTTATGCATAGTCCTTGTGAGACTCATCTTATTGCCGTGAAGCGGATTTTTCGATATGTCAAGGGGACTCTTGACCATGCTCTATGTTTTCAGAAGTCCTCAGATTTTTCTTTACGTGCTTTCTCGGATGCTGATTGGGCGGGCTGTCCAGATAGTCGTCGATCCACGACAGGCTATGCAGTATATTTTGGTCCAAATCTGGTGTCTTGGGGTGCACGCAAGCAACCGACTGTCTCTCGGTCTAACACTGAAGCTGAATATCGGGCTCTAGCTTCAACGGTAGCAGAAATTCTATGGTTCCTTCACCTCTTTGATGAACTCGGTTTACACATTAGAACACCACCGCGCCTCGCCTGTGACAATATTTCTGCTATCAATCTGTCTAAAAATCCAGTTTTGCATAATCGGTCCAAGCACATTGAGATTGATGCTCACTTTATACGAGAACATGTTGCTCGTGGACGGATTTCCCTTCACCATATTTCTGGGCTTCTTCAGGTTGCTGATATATTCACTAAATCCCTCCCAAGTCCACGGTTTCAGTTTTTGAAGGACAAGTTGCATGTTCGAGCATCTCGACATGAGCTTGAGGGGGGCTGTGAAAGAAAGGAAAGTGGCTGATGTCATGGCTGATGTCTTGGCTGTGTTTTTGAATTTAAAATGGCCAACTCACAATAAATTAATGGCCCTTATTTAGTGCTCCTATTGTTAATATGTCAGTGTAACAGTCCCATGATTGTGGGGATATTATTATATTGTAAATCAATTTGTATCATCTATAAAAAGATAACACACACACACAGAGATTGGTGTGGTGTGCATGATATCTTAACTTTTACACATATGACTCACTACAAGCTCTATCAATGACAGTAGAGAAGACGCTTGGGATCTCTCCAAGCGGTCCAAAACTTTTGAATTCTTTGATGAACACCAGTTTAGCGGGAAGAGAAGGATCGGGTTCTGGACGCCCGAATTCAAGATATCGCGAAGCGCGACTAGTAAAACGGACATCAAGAGCATGTTTTGGCCTGGGGAGACGACTGATATCCCGAGAGGATGGGAAGTATCGACGAGCGGGAAGAAGCTGAGGGTTGGTGTCCCAGGGAACAATGGGCTTACTGAATTTGTTGAGGTGGAACAAGATTCCTCCACAAACAAGACCAGAATTGGTGGGTTCAGCGTCCAAGTGTTTGATGCCGCCATGAAGGCATTGAACTACTCTGTTCCTTATGAATACATTCCCTTTGACGAGAAGCACAGAATGTGGACTTTCGATGATCTCATCTACCAGGTCTACATCAAGGTCAGTTAAGATTTTCTGCTGTCTTTCTTAAAAATTAAAACTGCAATCTACGGTGGTTCATAGCGGACTAATATCTTAACAGAAATTTGATGCCGTGGTTGGAGATTTCACGATCACGGCCAACAGAACTGCATTCGTCGACTTCACGGCTCCGTACGTTGAGCCGGGGATTTCGATGCTTGTGAGGGTCACAGAACAGAGCCAGAAAGGGGCGTCAACCTTCTTGAAGCCGCTGACATCCAGAATGTGGTTGACGAGCTTGGCCTTCTTTGTATATACAGGTTTGGTGGTCTGGGTTCTTGAGCACCGTATCAACCATAATTTCGGAGGGACCCTTTCTCATCAGATCGGCACCATGTTCTATTTCTCCTTCTCCACACTCGTGTTCTCCCACAGTTAGTCTCTTGCTTGATTTGTCTTGTTTATGAATTACAGATGATTTTTTAAAAAAATTTAATTTGGTTGCAGAGGAAGCACTGATGAGCAATCTGTCAAAGATTGTGGTGATAGTGTGGGTGTTTGTGGTACTCATCCTTACCTCGAGCTACACTGCGAATCTGTCGTCCATGTTGATTGTCGAACAACTTCAGCCGACCGTATCGGACGTGACCCAGCTCATAAGGAACGGGGACTATGTCGGATACCAAGATGATTCCTTCGTGGTCAAACTGTTGAAGGAGATGAACTTTGTTCAGTCCAGGCTTGTACCCCTTCACACCATTGAAGACTACGTAGATGCAATCTCCAAGGGGAAGATCACAGCAATCGTAGATGAAAATGAGTACCTGAAAGTCTTCCTCTCTCGATATTGTGGTGGTGATGATAAGTACACCATGATAGGGCCGATCGCCAACTCGGGTGGATTTGGTTTTGTAAGCCCTCCCCATCTCCCTCATCCAGATGAATTCGTGCATGTGAATTGAAAATTTAAAATTTTTGATCGTATCATATGCAGGCTTTCTCTAAAGGTTCACCTTTGGTGAACGATATCTCCCAAGCCATACAGAAAATGGGGGAGGAAAGGAAGTTGGAAGAGATTCAAAGCCGATTCTATGGGAACACAACAACCTCTCAAGACAAAGTTGGGGTGGTGCCTTCCAATCGCCTGACCTTGGATAGCTTTTGGGGGCTTTTCCTTGTCACTGGAGCCACTTCAACCTCTGCTCTTGTTATATCCTTGGCTACCTTAGTCTTTGGTTGCACGATTTGGGTGATTCTGCTTTTTGAAAAGCTAAAATCTCAAGTGCAAACGGGTTGGATTCTGGCGGAATCAAAAGCTGGATTCCTTTTAATTTCTCTCTCGAAATCTGTGTTTTAAAAAGCTTAGAAAGTGTGATTTTCGGTCGGAATCATTTTTGAATTGAAAAGCCTTTCTCTACCAACATTAAACCCTTTTCAAATATTGATTCCTAAATTAAAAAAAGATCACAAAAAAGCAAGGTTAAAATCCAAAAAGCAGCTTTATTCCAAAATCTACTTTTCAATATGTGTTTCCAAACGGAGCCTTTCTACCATAAAAAAGAAACAAACTCTCCTCACCGAGAGCTTTCCATGATTTCTTCAAACGCTGGAGGTGAAACATACAACGGGAACAAGAAGTCGATCTGAATATGTTGATTTATGTTAAAAAAAACATGGGATGTGAATCAAATTACAAGGTGAGCAGGAAACCGTGTTTTTATGTAGGCCGTTTGAAGAAAAAAAGATGATGTGCTACTGATGTTGTTTGAAGTATTGTGGAAGTTTGTACTTTAAAAAAAAATGAAAAAGAAACACAATGAACACCAAGCAAACTACACGACTTGAACTGTGAACGTAGAGCTTCCTTGGCAACGCAGATGATCGTTACGGGTTAATTTAGTAATCATTCTCCTGATCAATCCTGCACATCCCAAACAAAATTCTTTATCAGACATCATTTTTTCATGAAATATGATTTCATCAGCTACTGTCAAATAAATTCTTTGTAGACCTTGTTTTGTTAATTTTTAACATATAAAAATTGAAATATAAAACATTCAAAAATCTCATCTAGAAATATGTAAAAACTGATTTTACAAAAAAATAAAAATAAATAAAGGTTCCAAAGATGTCTTAAACACAACTGCGAGATTTAGATTTTCCATCCAATCCCGTATAAATTCTTTTTAATAAGCTTACATTGTTTAGGATTTCTTGATCATCTAATTGAATCATGATTTTCAAAAGGCAGACACGCTATTAAAGAAAATAGTGCATCTGAAACTCTCTTTTTCTTTTAAGAATAGTGCATGTGAAACTCATATACAACTTATACGCTGATTTGACATTTTCCACAAGTATATATACGAGGGGTTATTACGTGCGGCGAACGGTAGGTGCGACAGCGACTACGGGCCGTCGATCACGGGTCCATCGCATCGGACGGTCGAATGCGATTCACATCGACCGTCGGATGCGATGGACCCGCAATCGAACGGCCCACGTCGCGGCCGCACCCGCCGTTCGTCGCACCTAATCGCTCGCGTATGTGTGTGTGTGTGTATATATATATATATATATATATATATATATATATATATATACTCGTGATATGGTGCGGTCGTGCGGATCCGACGTGCGTCGTCCGATCGCGGGTCCATCGCATTAGACGGTCGGGGGCGATTCACATCGACCGTTGGATGCGATGGACCCGCGATTGGACAACGCACGTCGGATCCGCACGACCGCACCGACCGCACGCTATCACTTCACTATATATATATATATATATCGCGGCCACACCCGCCGTTCGCCACACCTAATATATATATACACACACGGGTGATTATGTGCGGCGAACGGCGGGTGCGGCCACGACACGGGCCGTTCGATCACGGGTCCATCGCATCCAACGGTCGATGTGAATCGCATCCGACGGACTTGAAAATTAAAAGCCAGTTAAGTGTTTTTCATTTTTAAAAAAAAAAGCAAATTATGGATTAATATAGAGCTCAATGAACTTGAAGACTTTGGAGTCTCACACTACAAGAAAAACATGCTAGTTCTTGTATTTGTGTTTCCAGTCCTGGTTTCTAGAACAGGACCCTTGACAGTAACAATTTTCCAAGACAACCACAGGGGATTGACAAATTTGATCTTCCAATACCTCAAGCTTTCCGCTTAGCTCCTTAGATAAACGTTTGGTGAGATACTCAGAGTACATGCTCCTACATTCCTGCTAGATGAGGGCCCGTTGCATTGCATCACGATGCACAAGGATCATTTCTATAAATTATACTCTCTCTCATAAAAGAAAAATTTGTTTCTTCCTCCCCTTGCTGCATGAAGAATTATATCATTTCTATAAATAGCCACCCTAAAAAGTCTTGAACATTATTCAATGAAATAAGAAGTTGAACATAATAAAAGGATAGAAAGAAATGGTGAAACACAACTCTCCCCATGCAAAAGGTAAGAAGCCAAATAGAATTCAAAGCTTCATATAGCAACATTGGCATCAGATTCGATAAAAAAAAAACAGTGAAGTAGGGATATCAAAGAAATATGAACAAATAAACATCTGTAAACCAACAGAACCCATTATTTCTTGTCACAACAAACATCAAAGAAATATGAACAGATTAACATCTGTAAAACAATGGCACTCTGAAGGTCTGTGTTATTAATTCCATAGGCTTTAAGCTGATTGCATATTATTTCCATCCTCACTTAAAAACTCATGCTTGCTCATGTGTTACCCAAAAATGTTTTAACATGAAAAATATTTTTTTGTAACATTAGTAGATGTCAAATGATCAATTACTACACCTTTCTGTCCATTCCATTCTAAAGAACAAAAAAACACATGACAAACTAAACAATTCTCTATAAAACATTAACAGTTTATAGCACTCACTCTTTGGGATCCAAATCGAGCAACTCAGCCACTGACTCTGACCACACCTCAAGCTCAGGGTTTTCAACCTTCATGGAATGTGATACCTTCGAATAAAAAGCATGAAGTACCTACAAAACAACAACATAAAAAGATTTGTGAGACTCTAAATTATAATAAGAACCACATTAAGATAGAGAGATAAAGAGGATAACAAAAAAACTTAATATCTCAAAACCACATTATAATATTTTGTTACAAGATGAGATTTCCTAATATAAACTTACAATGACCTCCGCTATTTCTTCATGAGGTGCACAATCACTCTTGTCCTGACATGATTTTACAAACACACTCATTCGATCTGTAGCCTCCCCTTTGCTGGCCAACTATTGCAAGGCATCAATTTGATACCCACTTCCCCAAAGATGTTCCAACTACATCGAGACAAGAACACATCAATTTCTGTTCAGGTGGAGGAAACATGATAAGCCTAATGCCGGGGACCTATTGAAAAAAAATATTCTAAGTAATGAATAGCTGCACTAGTCAAATATTTTATCTTTTGATTCATCAAAAATAGTGAAGTAGGGATAAGAAGATTATTGGACAAAGTATACCACAGTTGATTTAAAGCCTAAGAACAGGTTTTTAAAACATTGGTCCAATGGTTCATCTATTTTATATTAGTGTCAATTATGTCTACAATTGTTCAAATTGATGGGGTGACTTAAATATGAAAATACAGCAGATCTATCCGGAGAAAGTACTGGCAAAAAAATAAATTAAGAGACGCCAGCATAAAATCTATTAGGCATTTGAAACCAATAAGGGGAAGTAAATTGAGTCAGTTCTACATTTCAATACCAATTCCAATAAATCCCCCAATTGCCATGCACGTTAAAAGCAGTGTGAATGAGCTAAGAAGCATTCCATACCTGATGTTCAGTTTCAGCAGCATAAAACATTCCTAGTTCTTGTATTTCTGTAGTCACAATATAGCTCCTTATCTTGGCCTGTTGCTTTTCCTTGCTAACGGCTGCCATCCTAGTTTCCCCAGTTCCATTTGTGAAGATTATTGACCTGAACATTAAATACAATACACCATTGTTAAACCAATGGAAAAAACAGACACCATGTTCAAGATTTTTGAATGTTTATCTGTATCTGTCACCCACATCTGGACCTTTTAGCCAAAAATTGGCCAAAAACCTCTTCAGGGTCATGACTAGTCCAAAAGACATCCAAGAACTGCCTATCAAATTTCAAAAGACATCCAGAGAAGTGATAGTTGTCCAAGTGTGTAATAAAGGATGCATAACAATGGATTCCACAAAGCTCTATCAAATTTCAATAACACATCAGTGATAGGGCTTTCCAAAAATAAATTTAAAATTCTATCAATACTATAACAAACCCTTTTTTTCTGTCTCCAAAAATTATTTGATAAGAATCTCAACCAATCCGATTTTGGTCCCTTTTTACCAAAATTTTGCAGATAACCATGTCTTGATTTGGGGAAAATGATCATATCCGCCAAAAAAACTAATTTTCTTTTACAAAACCATCATCAAAACAAAAAAAATCACCGATCCATCAAAGTCTTCATCTTTTCAAACTCAAACAAATTTCCAAAACCAAAAAACACGAAGTCGACGAAAACTTCACGAAAAACGCACTTCGAGATCCAAAAAAAAAACCATTTTTTTTATAAAAAAAAACCTGGATCAAGATGTCCCCAATGCTTCAGACGAGATGATGAAACGATCGGAGCGGTGGAGGATCGAAGTCGGACGGAGGCGTGATCGAGGTCGGACTGCGATGGCTACGAGGGGACGGCGACGACGATTTCATCAAAGATCGAACGGGGATTTGATCGAAATGGAGATGGTGAAATATTTTTAGTCGAAATGAGAGGAATTAGGATTCACTTTGTTTTTGTTTTCTGATAATATACTAAGGAAGATCGAACGGTTGTGATCAAATGTGAAAAAATGAACGGTTAGATCATACCTCTGTAGGAGTTAAGAAATCACGTGCATTGATCTCGAATTTATCAATACTTGATGTTAAATTACATGTGTGTAATATTATTATTGTGTTACACGTGTAATACTGTGTTACACGTGTATTAGGTCTTGTATCATTATATAAAGGGATTTGTCCCTCTCTTAATAAATTGAGGTCATATTATTCTTTTCTCCTAAAAGTCTAACATGGTATCAGAGCCCCTTTAAGACCTCAAATAATTTTTTTTTTTTCTTCGGATCTTTGTTGAGATTCGACGTTTATTACATCCGTCGTTGTTCGTGACGTCATCGTCATCGTCGTCCGCACCGCAGCCGTCCGTGCCGTCCGAGTTGTTCGTGCAGATTCCCGTCCGCGCGCCGTCCGAGCCGTCCGCTCGCCGTCCGCGTCCGCCCGTGCCCGATCTGTTCTCGCCAGATCCCGCCCGTGCCCGGTCATCCGCTCGGCAGATCCATTCGACGCTCGGTAGATCCGCTCGGCAATCCTTCGGCGCACGATAGCGCGGCGCAAGTTAGCGCAAATCAGCGCTCGTCCAGGTCCACTCTCGTCCGCGGATCAATCCAGCCAGGCCCACGCGCGAGGCCCAAGCGCGCGTCCACGGCTCAATCCAGCCAGGCCCACGCGCCAGGCCCAAGCACGCGTCCGCGGCTCAATCCAGCCAGGCCCACGCACCAGGCCCACGCGCGCTTCCGGGTCCGTCTGCGCCCGGCCCACTCGTCCGCGCCCGGCCCATCCGCGCCCGGCCCATCCAGCTGCCCAGATCCTGCTAACAACCGGCCGTCCGGCGATTTTCCGGCTACCGTCCGGCAACATTCCGGCAACCTTCCGACACCGTCCGGCGACTTTCCGGCGACCGTCCGGCAACTTTCCGGCACCGTCAGACAACTTTCCGGCGACCTTCCGGCACTTTCCGGCTACCGTCCAGCGATTTTTCGGCACTTTCCGGCCGCCGCCGGCCAATTCTGTCCCGTTTCTTTCCTGGACCGTTACGACTTCGTTCGGACTCCGAATCTAGTCATCCAGGTACTCATTTTGTTCAGTTTTTCGTTGTCTACGCATTCGTGTATATTTCGGATTTCGTTGAGATATTTCGATCATGTCTTCGTCCGAAAAACCAACTGATCCGAATCCCACGTTGCCGGTAACCACTGCTCTTCAATCAACTGTTCCCGTGGACTCATTTGAGCCTCTTCGTGATGTTCTTCCGAATTCGACCGATTTTCTTTTGAGCTCCGTCGACGATTGGCCGTCTTGGCGCGCCACTGTGAAGAGCACCCTCAGTCCACGTGATTTATTCAGCCACCTTGATGGTACTATTGCTGTGCCACCGTCTGACTCTCCAGCATATCTCTCATGGCGGAGACGTGATCAGCGTTCCTCTTCTTATGTGATCAACCCTGTTGATCGCTCTCTTCGGGCTGATCTCAGTGTATTCGATACAGCAGCGGAGATTTGGGAGTCTCTTCTTGAACGTTTTGTGGAGAAAAGTGGCGCTCGAGAGTATCAGTTACTTGCTGAGGTTCAGACAATTGTTCAGGGCGATCTATCTGTCACTGATCTATACAATCGCATGTGCACCTGTTTTCGTGAACTACGCAATCTTGAGCCGGGTCCACGTGCATCTCTAGCCGAAAGAGCTGCCTTTCGTGAACGTCGTGAACTCTACCAGTTCCTTATGGCTCTTCGTCCTGAATATTCCACGTTAGCTGGACAGTTGATTCATCGAGATCCTTTACCACGATTAGAGGTGGTCCTAGCGGAAATTGTTGCCGAGGAAACTCGTCTTCGCACTGTAGCATCTCGACAGACTACTTCCTCGACCATATATTCTGGAGTTCTGGCTGCTACCTCTCCTGTTGCTCCTTCTGCAACCTCATCACGCTCTACAATTCTGTGTGCGCACTGCAAAAGGTCAGGACATGCCGTTAATAATTGTTGGGGTCTTCATCCAGAGAAACGTCCGGTTTTTCGTCTGCCACATCAAGCCTCTCAAGGACGTGGTCGTGGTCGTGGTCCAGCTCACCGTCATCATACTGCTGCTATTGCTAACGTCACTGTACCAGGTTTGCCTGCTTCTTATCATCTTGACACCTTGATCAATCAGCGTCTCGAGCAGCTTTTACAGCATCCACCTCGGTCCGAGTCTACTGCTCCCTCAGCCTTCTCTTCCACTCCGGGTACCTCTGTCTCTTGGATTTTTGATTCTGGTGCATCCCACCATATGACACCAAACAGTTCTATACTTACTGCATGTTCACCTGCACCTGCTCATTTACCTCCGATTCATACTGCTGATGGTTCCGCTTTAGTTATCACCCAATGTGGATCTATCACCACCACCTCAGATCCCACTGGTCGTCTCTCCATTCCATTTGTTTTACATGCGTCGGATCTATGCATGAACCTTATTTCCATTAGTAGGCTTTGTGATTCCGGTCTGATTGTTTCTTTCACTTCCTCTGGTTGTCTTGTGCAGGATCCACACTCGGGGCGGAGGATTGGCGTTGGTCGTAGAGTCGGTGGATTGTACTTCGTGGAGTATCTGCATCTCCCTGTTCCAGATCCCTCTGTCTTCTGTGGTAGCGTCACTTCTAATGCCGATTTATAGCATAGAAGGTTAGGTCATGTCTCTGAGTCTCGCCTTAAAGGCCTTTTTGAGTCTGGTGTGTTAGGATCTACTTCTTTTTCTCCTTTATCTGTGTGTGAGGGCTGTAAATTGGCCAAACCTGTGGCCTTACCTTTTAGTCCTAGTAATAATCAGTCCTTCCAGATCCTACACGATACAGACAAATCGTGGGTCAGCTAGTGTATCTCTGCATTACCAGACCTGATATTGCTCATGCAGTCAGCATAGTTAGTCAGTTCGTATCTGCTCCTCGTTCGGTTCACTACAGTGCTCTCATGAGGATCCTTAGATACTTACGTGGGACTATTACCAGATCACTATATCTGTCATCATCTTCATCTCTGGTTCTTCGAGCTTACACTGACGCTGATTGGGCAGGAGATCCGACTACTCGTCGATCCACCACTGGTTTTTGCATATTTCTTGGAGACTCTCTTATTTCCTGGCGCAGCAAGAAACAAGATGTTGTTTCTCTTTCCAGCACAGAAGCCGAGTATCGAGCTATGGCCATCACGACCAAAGAAATAATTCATCTTAGACGTCTCTTGGTTGATTTTGGAGTTGATGTTACAGGTCCTACTCCACTTTACTGTGATAATCGGAGTGCTATTCAGATTGCTAGCAATCCAGTTTTTCATGAGAGGACTAAGCATATTGAGATTGATTGTCATTTTGTTCGTCAGCACTTCCTTGCTCAGACACTGACGCTTCCGCACATTTCCTCTGCTGAGCAGATCGCAGACTTCTTTACGAAGTCTCATCCAGTTCCCAGATTTTTGTCTCTCATTCACAAACTCACGTTGTATGATCCACCTTGAGTTTGAGCGGGGGTGTTAAATTACATGTGTGTAATATTATTATTGTGTTACACGTGTAATACTGTGTTACACGTGTATTAGGTCTTGTATCATTATATAAAGGGATTTGTCCCTCTCTTAATAAATTGAGGTCATATTATTCTTTTCTCCTAAAAGTCTAACACTTGAAAAACCTGTCAAATAACTTATTTACTATAAATCCATGAGGATAGGATCCACATGTCATGCAACAACAAAAACCTGAAGATTAGGTTCCTCCATGGAAAGCCTTCCAGTAGCTGTTGAGGTTTGGAGCCAATGACCCTGTATTATATACTTTTGTGATTTCACACATAGTTTAGATCTTGAACACAGTGATCCCAGAGTACTATTTAAGAGCTTTGCCAGTGTCCTGTGTTCTTTAATCACTGGAATTATGGGATGCTGATTCCTGGAAAAAGTCCCACTTAACTGTAAGGCCTGATCAATATGTAAACACAAATTTATATACTATTGAAAAAGGAAGGATACATTCATGGATCAAATTACCTGCTTGTATTTCATTTCATCTATATTTAAACTACTTTTTAAAGAAAAAATGATTTCAGGGGATTTATATTTAAACTATTTCTACAGTTTATTTTTCCATAATACTAGTAAAAAAATCTCAAACAACATGGCGATGTCATCCCGACGGTGGTCTGGGCCATGCGTGTAACCATCTTATTTTTAACGAACCAGAGTATATGTGGAAAATGTAAGAGATATAATGATTAATCTTATTGAAAATCAGGGACATGCATGTGCTGGGGCTAATACTTTGGTATTTACAACGGTTAATTATCCGTCCCAACTAGTGTATTATTTGCGACGGATCTAAGACGGCATCATATATCCGTCGCAAATATATTTTTTTAACAACGGTTCAACTTAGTCGTCGTAGAAGGTGAAAAGTATTTACGACAGAAAAAAAGACCGTCAAAATTGTTAGTTTTTGAGACGATTT
This sequence comes from Acorus calamus, assembly GCA_030737845.1. Classification (NCBI taxonomy): domain Eukaryota; kingdom Viridiplantae; phylum Streptophyta; class Magnoliopsida; order Acorales; family Acoraceae; genus Acorus; species Acorus calamus. Next base: position 961,635 of record CM060874.1, read on the forward strand.
TTGCGAGTAATGGCTTTTTCTTGTAGTGTCAAATACCTTACTTTAAGGGGATTTGATTTTATTATTAGCAAATTATAAAATTCAAAACATAATATGACATGTGGGCCTTATGAAGAAATGATGACATGTGCTTTGATAATAATCTTAAGTCTGTTCACTTTTATTCTACCCTATTCTCCACCTATTATGCCACCCGAATAGATAGACATGGGAGTGACTCTAGTCTCAATCCATGTGGGGACTGGGGCTCCCATTGCGATTTTAGGAAGACATGCATTCCTAACATGGGAGTGTGACTTTTAGTGCTTCTATGATCATATTATATTTATATTTGCGTACAATAACTATGTGATATTTTTATTCATTGGGATTATCATATATAGTATTATTGAAAAAAAGCTTGAGACGCTAATGAGGTGTCCTAGGACAATTATAGAAAATGTTCAATTGTCGTCATCCAATGCCTTTGTGACAATGTCAAAGTCAATTCAAAAGAGTAGATTGGTGTAGGGCTCAGCTCGAATTTCATTTTGTAACACCCGCTTTTTATTAACTAATCTTACACTAGATCAAGCTAATATATATAGTATCCCCTCGTTTGTGTCAATATGGGTCAATACTGTAAAATAACTCTTATTCGTTGTTTGTTTCACACAAATAAATCATGATAATGATACATGAATAAGCTAGAATAAGGCATAATAACAATTTCAATTAAAGACGAGAACTGCTTATAAGGATTTATCTTTGTTAGATAATTAAAATATTCTTCTTTATCATTTTAAAAAAATTATCTCACCTAATAATATCATACACACATTCCAAAAACTTTCACATCTATCAAATCGTTACGCATCTCTAGCTCACATTTATTCAAGGGCATATTAAAAAGTCATAAACTTTTATCAACCATTTATTATCATTTTATCCAAGATGAACCAAACAACAAAAAAATCACATTTACGTTTTTCAACGAGAATAACAGAAAATACAACTAAACAAAAATTTGTTCATTCTACATTAATTGTTATCTATCACAGTAGAGCTATCAAGACTTAATAGCCCTATGTCACTTCCCATAGGGTGGGTATGAGAATAACACAAAATAATATCTATTCATTTCATTATAGTATGTAATTCAAATTTAATAAAAGTCAGCACTTTATTATAGTGTTGTTACACACACGTTTTTTTTCCAGTCTTAATTTCAATTGCATATGTTTCGTTGACTCTATATACTCACATTAACGATGTATATGTTTCGATAGATTTTTCACGTTTTCTACAAATGCATCCATCCAATTCATATATGTTTCATTTTTTTATAAAAGCATGTATATATCATTAAATGATGTAAAAAATCAAAATATGTGTATGCTAGAATTGGGGCTGAAAATTGCACATGACATTATCAATTTATTATATAAATATATATTTTAAAAAATTCAAAACAATCTGCGCGGACAATTGCGGGCCGATGATCGGGACCTCATATTTGTTGTCGAGATCGGTGATGACTACGGTCTACACGGACGACTGCGAGTCGATGATGGCTTGCGCGCGCGTGTTGTTTATCAGGTCAAGCTAAGCCTATCAATTATCCGAAAAAATATCCGCATCCGATCCGAATCCGTATCCGAAAATGCAGAAAATATCCGATATCCGAAAAATCTGTATCCGTATCCGATAAAATAATCCGTATCCGAAAATTTTCGGATCGGATACGGATATACCCCTATCCAATCCGAAAAATATCCGTATCCGATGGCATTAAAAAAATATTAATATTAGTATTTAATATCTACCATTGGATTTTGATCAAGTGGCTCACATTCTTTCTAATAGTTGTAAAGTTAGGACTTGTGTTTGTGAATTTTTAATTTTAAGTCAATTTTTGAACTTTAAATGAAAATTTGTTATGTTTAATTATTTATTTATTCTTTCTAATAGTTGTAAAGTTAGGACTTGTGTTTGTGAATTTTTAATTTTAAGTCAATTTTTAAACTTTAAATAAAAATTTGTTATATTAAATTATTTATTTATTTATTTCGGATATTTCGGATAATTATCCGAATTCGTATCCGAAATTTCGGATCGGATACGGATACACTTTTTAAATATCCGTCGGATAGGGATACGGATATGGATATAAAAAAAAATTTCGGATACGGATACGGATATGACCATATCCGCTCCGTATCCGGTCCGTTGACAGGCTTAGGTCAAGCGCTGCGGGAATGCATGCGTGAGTCTTAAAATGCAAATCTTTTATCTAGATGTTTAGGGGTTTTGAGGTTTTTTTTTTTTTTTTTTCATTAGTCTTGTTCTTCTGTGAAGATTGAAGTGGAACAGTTATTCACCGGTGCGGATACCTTGTTAGACGCACAAGGGTGGGTATGAGAATAACACAAAATAATATCTATTCATTTCATTATAATATGTAATTCAAATTTAATAAAAGTCAGCACTTTATTATAGTGTTGTTACACACACTTTTTTTTTCCAGTCTTAATTTCAATTGCATATGTTTCGTTAACTGTATATACTCACATTAACGATGTATATGTTTCGATAGATTTTTCACGTTTTCTACAAATGCATCCATCCAATTCATATATGTTTCATTTTTTTATAAAAACATGTATATATCATTAAATGATGTAAAAAATCAAAACATGTGTGTGCTAGAATTGGGGCTGAAAATTGCACATGACATTATCAATTTATTATATAAATATATATTTTAAAAAATTCAAAACAATCTGCGCGGACGACTGCGGGCCGATGATCGAGACCTCGTATTTGTTGCCAAGAACGGTGATGACTACGGCCTGCGCGGATGACTGCGAGCCGATGATGGCTTGCGCGCGCGTGTTTATCAGGTCAAGCGCTGCGGGAATGCATGCGTGAGTCTTAAAATGCAAATCTTTTATCTAGATGTTTAGGGGTTTTGAGGTCTTTTTTTTTTTTTTTCATTAGTCTTGTTCTTCTGTGAAGATTGAAGTGGAACAGTTATTCACCGGTGCGGATACCTTGTTAGACACACACATTCAAATCAACAAAGCATATATTTCTTTGAAATTTTTTATTTTTTTTATATGAGTGCATGCAATTTTTATATATCTTTTATAAAAACAAATACTTTTTTAGTTGCGATATGTTATTTAAAAAAAATAAAAAAAAAGGGGATAGAAAGAAAAAAAAAGACTGTGTAACAGTTATTTATTTGTGAAATTACTAACTTTGAGCTACATATTAATAAACGCCTTTAAACATAAAAATAAGTACATGTAAAACAAAAGTAAGACTAAATGATATAGATTTTATGGGATTAAAGAATCAAGGGGATTTTTGTTCAAGTCTGCCAGGAATAGTAACACGAATTGATCTTTATATAAATATTATTAATATTGAAAAGACTTGTATTAATTGGGTGTCAATTTTAAATCTTGATAGGAGAGAAGAACTTTAGTCCTATGAAGTAGCTGGATTGGTTTTATTGGGGAAGATAAATGGCGATCAGGCTAAAATCTATGACTGGCCCACATGTCATATCATGTGAAAATGAGTTGTTATTCAAGAGGATGCATCCATGTTCATAATCTATCCCTTAGAACACACGCGGGAATGCACCTTGTACCTCTAGCGAGCACCACTTACGATTCCGATCGCCCTATTAGGGGATTCAATGAAATTTGAATAGTCTTCTGGATGTTTTTCTTTCTTTTTCTCATTTTTCACTCCCTTGAAAGATGTCTAATTTGATACATTATAAAACAAAAATGACTACAATTTAATTTATCTTTTTTATCAAAAATATATATAAATTCAATTCAAAAGAGTAGGTTGGCGTTGGGGTAATGCTCAGCTAGAATTTCATTTTATTTTGTAACACCCTCTTTTTATTAATTAATCTTATATTAGATTAAGTCAATATATATATTAAAAAATTCAGAACAATTAGAATCCGGCTGAAAAATGTCAAATCTTACTTGGATCCTTGTTGTTCATGTTACTCGAGAAGATTCATTTATGTGTACATACCCATGTAACCATACATTATATTAACTTTCCCCTATATAAATATAATTATGAAAAAATACGTTGGAAATTAACACACATTAGCTGTGATGCATTGGACGTGTGGGTGTAAATAGAGCCGTGGTGGTTCTTATTAGACGTCAAATGTCATAGGGATAAATTGGGATAGGTTCTCCTGTCAGTTTTTTAAAAGTCTCACCTTGTTTAAAGGGTTAATTTAGAGTGGTGGGCTTTGGGTCCAAGCCAAGATCCCAATAGGCAAAAGCATACACAATATTTTTTTTAGTACTAATTTCAATCTTATATACAACATTAGCATTATTCACTCACATTAACGAATTATATAACTCATTAGAAATACTTTACATATTTTGTGTAAATGAATCCATGCAATTATTCTTTAAAATATAGACTTCATTTTTATTATATATAAACATCAAAACAAGGTATATTATTTTTTTTAAGATCAAAACATGTACGGATTGAATGAGAGTATATATATAACATTTCCCCAAAGCCAATAGCTGGCAAAACAAATGTGTAGTTTTCCTTCATTGTGTCGTGAAAAAGATGGGAAAATGTTAAACATAAACCCATTTACATCTCACCTACAGTTCGCAATTGTTTTGTTTTTTAAAAAAAATAGTAAAATTCATCTAATGATATATAAATACTTTGACGAACGATGAAATATATACTTTAACAAATTGCATGAACTCATATTTAAAAAATGTGAAAAAATTTCAATGATGTATGTATGTCGTTGAACAGTTATTAAGGTAGATGAGATTGCATGTTGTAATCACTACAAGAAAAAAATGTTTGTCGCAAAATGTTTGTAAGTTTTTATATAATCTTCTCAACTTAATATATTCTTGTGATCAATCCTATCTAAAGTTGACTGTTTTTTTTTTCTTTTTATCAATTTATTTACATTCATGTGGACCATCATAAATAATGAACTTTTATATGTCATGATTTAGAAATCTTGATTTTAAATACTTGATGGTAATAGGTTGAAATTAATATGAATTTCAATCTCCGAGTAGTAAGTGGACATTTTGTACATGTTCTATGATTTATGTATATTAGAGATAACAATTAATTTGATTAGATTTGAGAAATCAATCAGACATGAGTGGATATTGATTATTCTCGAATGCATAAGTTCTGATGTTAGGCAATGTTTTTTTATTATTATTATTTTTTTATATCTGGAAATACATGTTTAACGTTAAAGTGTCTTATAGAACACAATTACCTTGCAATATTTGGTTCTGTGGCATTGAATTTTGTCTGTCAACGTGATGTACCATGTAATGTGAGCTTATGACATATTAGATCAATTTATTTAACATTTGTTCTATAACTAATGCTTCTAAATTTTTTGAAAAAAAAATATATACGCATGAAAAGACAAGCATGTTTAGACAGAAAAATAAGCAAATTTTCTTAATTAGAAATGCTAGTTGTGTTGTATTAATTTGGCACTTATATTTTATAAATTATATAATTTCTTAGGAGATCTGAAGCTATTCCAATATATAGTTTGTTTGTATCATGCTAATATATTTTTGTTTTTAAATTTTGTCATTTAATTATGTATCTCATTTTTTTCATGATGAATTTAGATGTGTGATTTGAATTCTTATTTCATGCTAAAATGGACAATTATATTACTGAATTGGAAGATGGGGATGATGCGAATCATCCAGATATACTTACAGCAGTGAATATTGGACCTAAGCATAATGGGAGATTTCGCAGTCTAGGTGGTGGGGTTACTCCAACACAATAGTTTGGAAATGGTTGAGAACGAGAGAAAGGAAGATCATCTAAAGTTGCACCAAATCATTTACACAAGAAGATACAGCATATGGAGGAACAACATACACAACAAATGCAACAAATGCAGCAAGAACGTGCACTACAAATGCAACAAATTCAAGAAAAAAAATGCAGGAGACAATGGAGGAGAAGATGCGAGAAATACATGAACAAATTAGTCAACTTTCTCAGTTCCAGAGTTTATTTAAGTTTTTTTCACCCTAAATGCAATTTTTAAATTTGGTCTTTTATTTCCTGTGTAACTTTGGATATTCTCTTACACTCTTATTGTGTTATATGCATGTAATGTTTATTTTTCTTTATGGATGTCTTTATTGAAATTATTATTTAGAATAAGGATGGATAATTATTTACAGAAAAAAAATTATAATCGGGTTTTGTAATTGTCATAATAGGATGTTGAAAAAATAATTAGCTGCGATTTGTCAAACATCACGATAAATGACTCAGCAAAATGGAGACATTTTGCTAACCGCAGCTATATATAAAAATAAAAAATATCTGACCATGATATGACTACGATTTCTGCAACCGTCTCCATATATACCGTAGTTATATATCAAAATAAAAAAAATATCTGACCAAGATATGATTGTGATTTCTGCAACCGTCTCCATATAAACGCAGCTATATATGAAACTTAAAAAAATATCTGACTAAGACATAGCTGCGGTTTCTGCAACCATCTCCATATAAACCACCGGGATAAATCTCAACCACAGCTATAACATAAAACGACACTGGTTATCAAGGGGGGTTGTAAACCGTAGGAAAAAGTTATGGTGACAGTTTGCTCTCTATAGGGACGGTTATAAACCGCCACCGTAGATGATTTTTCTTGTAGTGAATGGAGATTATGTATAATCATCCATGTTTACAATCTGATATGCAACACACACACATTTTTAACAAATATAAATATTTAACTTCTAAAGTACGTTCTTCTATAATAATAAAAAATAAAATACATACATACTTATACCATTAATGAATGCATAATTTTTTATTGTTTTCATAATTAAGTATAAACTCTGACTGAATTATATACATCACGTTAGTGATATGACTTACTACAAACGAGAGATTACAATCGAGATTGAATTATAAATCACATTAACGACGTGACGTACAACAAATGAGACTGCTAGATCAGTAACCAAAGTAAACATTTACGTTTCATGTTGGCTATGGACATCAACATTTACATTTGAGTGCTGCTACATTCAGTCACGATTACCAACCAAAACACAGACCATATATACCTCGTTACAGATTTAATTAAGTATATACCTCGTTAGATGATGTATATACCTCATTGAATTTTTTCTTACACTTGTTAAAAATGAGTTCATTCAATTTGAAATGGAACGATATATACAATTTGAAATGGAACGATAAAAATGAGTTCATTAAATGATGTTTACTATTTTTTTAAAAATGAAAACACTTCGAACCTGTATTTTGGTCTATAATCGTGACTGAATGTATCTTTTTACTTTACATTTACACAAAAATAAAGGCCCATACAAAAACACACACACATCAGCCTCTAACAACAACCAACTCCACATGAGCCGGCGAAACCTCCCCACTTGTGCTCCCACCATCCGTGGCCAGCAGGGGGCGGAGCCAGGGGGGCTGGGGCCCGGGGCCCCCAAGCCCAAGGTTCGTTAATGCATGGGTAATGCATGGTGTGAATGATTGTAATATTTTTTTTACATGTGGGCCCCTCAAAAAAACATTATTGCTAATATATATCCTTTTTAAAATTCTATTGCCACCCACAAAAATGTTTAAATTTTGCATGAATGCCCTTTTGAGGGTATTGTACACAATTTTTTTTTTTTTATGTTTTACAAAGAAATACCTTTCAAAATGGTATTCGTGCACAATCCCTTTTAAGTTTTGAGGGTTACACATGCAAAAACCCTAATTCAAGGAGAGTGTTTAAAATTCAAAAATGTTAACGTACAGTCTCATTTACATCCGGTTAACATGCATACATTTGATTATTTTTAAAATATATGCATATATAATAAAGTATATTCATCTTTTATAGAAATGAGGTATATACTCATACGAAATAAACACATATTTTATTTATATTTTCTGTAATAGTGTAACATGTATTGCGTTAATTGATTTTATATATTACATTAGACATGACAAATGCAAATTGGGTTACAAAAAAAACTAAGTGTATTAGCGTTCATTGAGATTTGGAGTCACAGGTCTTTTTTATATTGTTTTCATAGAAATGTTGGTATATGGTTTTGAGGGGTATAAAAATCACTAATTTGAATGTTTTTTAATTTTTAATCATTATATATTGAATCCCTCAAATTTTTTGAAGTGAGGTTTAAAATTCTCTTTCCAAAATATAAGCTTAAATGATATTCTTATATGTTTTTATGATCAATTTTCTTTTTCATATTCATTTTTTTAATTTTTGAAGCTTCATTTTTTGTTTTATTCATTGTGATGAGAATAATGATATTTCAATATATTTTGTCTAAATCTTCTATAAATTATTCTAGATCACCAAATACATGAAAGAAGTATAAAAAAAAAACTTTCAATCTAAATCATCATTATTTCAACAACTCGATCATTATATATTTAATTGTCTTAATTTTGTCTTAACTTATCATATATCTATAATCATTTTTTTTTATTTTCCTCCATCTCTTGACCCTCCGGCCCCCCTTTACTCTAATTCCTGGCTCCGCCTGTCCGGCTCGGAAGATCCCTGGACCGCGGGTCATAGACTCACCGCACTCTGCAAACCATCATCATCGTCCACAACACAATCAGGGCTCACATTGGCATGCTTGCTATCCGCAAACGTCAAAGCCCTCCCCATCGTCGAATGCCTTTGATCATAGTGCCTCGACACCTCCACGAGCCCCCACAAGAACGAACTCTCGGACACCAGAGCCCTCAATTCGCCCCAGTTTTCGCATATGTAGAGGATCAGCGAAACGATGAGTGCAAGCGCCGTTGTCGTCCCGGTGATCAAGAAGAGGCCCCAGAAGCTGTCGAAGCTTAGGCTGTCTGAGCTCACAGTGCCGCCTTCGCTAGGGCAGGTCGTCAGGTCTCCAAACCATTTCTTTTCAATCCCCGACATCTTATCCCCTTCGATGACGTTCAGGATCGCCCTCGACACGTCAGAGACCAACGGTGATTTCCTTGGGAAGACCTGCCAAAATTGCCACAAGTGTTCATGCAAATGTTCAACTCACATGTTTAACTTGAGACAATTTGCATAAAATAACCTCAATTTTTTAGAATAGTTGTAAAAATAATTCAGCTTTTAGAATAGTTGTAAAAAAATTAACATTTGACCTGGTTAACACTGATTGGAATTTTGTTTTTTTTTTTAAAGATGTGACATTACGTCTCTTTTTTATATGTATCAAGTCTTCATCTCACTTGGTCATGGAAAATCTCATGTCCAAGTTATTTTTTTATACCATAGGCATGATTATAACTTATAAGTCATGTTTCCTTTTAAGTCTTTGACTTTAGTTTTTTACCTAATAGACATATGCATCTTTGTTATCTATTAAATTTGATTTAGAATTTAGATAAAAATAAATAAATTTAAATATTTAATTATATCTAATGTATAAGATTATTTTGAATTGTATCTCAAACTCAACTGATAATATTGAAATTTTACTTTGAATTACGCAAATAAGATTGAGATAAAATTTAAATTTTAAATGTTACTTTATATTAACATAAGAGGCATGATATCTCATTTTACAAAAGAAACGGGATATATCCAGATATAAAAAATGGACCATGGTTAATTTTTGCTAAATATTTGAGTTGGGTTTTTTTTACTAATATTAAAAAAAACTATAGTTAGCTATGCAAATTGCCCTTTTAATGTTTGAAGTTTGTGAATGCTTACGAATCCGAAACCGCCGGTCTCGTAAGTCCGTCCGACCATCGTATAGTCGGAGCAATGACTGACGAGGAAGAGCTTGAAGTAGGGGATCTCGTCGAACAGCGCGTCGACCCCACCGTTGGCGCTGCCTTTGGAGAGCGCCTCATGGTATTCGTCTGGGGTGTCGTAGGCCCTGAGCATCGACTCGTCGAAGCCGATGCGCTTCAACAGGTCAACCACAAACGAGCCCTCCTTATACCCGACGTGCTTCCCGTACTTGAAGAGCTCGCTCACGTCGGTGATCGTCGGCTGAAGCTTCTGCACTGTCAACATCGACGTCAAGCTCGCGGTGTAGCTCGAAGTGAGAATGAGCACCACGAACAACCATATGATCACCACGAACCTGGACAGGTTGCTTTGCACCTTCTCCCCTGTTAAACATGTGAGATGAGACGTGTCAATTTAATTGTATATTAAAAATCGATGAAAAACTGATAGAATTCAACACTAACGCGTAGACGAGCGTGGAGAATGCGAAGTAGAAGATGGTGCCGAACTGTTTGGAGGGCTCGCCCCGGAACTCCTCATTGATGCGATGCTCGATCAGCCACACTACGAAACCGGTGTAGAAGAAGAAGGCGAGGCTGATCAGCCGGAGGTCCGTCGTGAGTGGCTTCAAAAATATCCACGCGTTCTTCCTCTCGGACCTGATCGGGACGATCTTCGACACCCCCGATTCGGTGTATGGAAGCGTGAAGTCCACGTACTCCGACCGGTTCGCGGTGATCGTTATGTCCCCCACCACGGCGTCGAAGTTCTATTACAGCACCAAAGAACATCTCAATCTTTAGAAAATCCAAAATATCGTATCATCTCACATATTTAACACTTGTGACGAAAAAAATTGATGGAGTATAGCACTGACTAAGATCAACTTACATGAAGGAAAACTCGGTGCACCATGTCATTATATGTCCCCACAAAGGGAACGTATTCATATGGGACGGAGTACGGTAGCGATTGCATAACGGCGTCGAAGATGTCAATGCAGTACCCACTCACGGTGGTCGTGTTCGTTCCATTGTCCCACTGAACCTTCACGAATTCGTAGAACCTCTTCTTCACCGGAACGCCGATCCTCATCTTCCTCCCGCTCGTCTGCACCACCCACCCCCTCGGCACAGCCCAAGACTCACCGGGCCATATAATCGGGCCAAGGCGGGCCACGGGCGCCGTCGTTGAATTCAGTCTCCGAGACAGCCCATCCACCGGAGTCCAGAACCCGATCCTCCGACCGCCTCTTCCAATGACGTTCACAATCTCAAAAGCCGACGACTGGAGCTCCCCGTCGACGAGGCGGAACGGCCCGCTCAGCCCGACAAAACCCGTTTTTAGAATCGCGTTCAGAAGCTCAGCCCCGCTTTTGGAGACACCCAAACTCTCCAAATCAGTCGAATTATTCACAACATCCGAGCCCGTAAACCCGAGCCCGGCCCGCACGATCTTCTCAGCTGCCATCGCCACCGCCCGCGCCGCGTCGTACGCCCACAAAGCGAAGACGCTCGCATGGTCCGCCGTCTGGAACCTCACCTTCCACCGCGCATTGAAGTCTTGAAGCTCCTTCGACTCGGGCACGTAAGGCTTCACCCCGATCACGCCCTGCATGGACTCGATCACCGACGTGTCCAGCGAGTCGAGCAGGTTCGTCATCCCATCAGAGACGATCCACGCGTAGCCCTCGCCGAGCATCCCCGCTTCCCTCGCCTTTAAAAAGAGACGGGCCCCGCGAGACGACGTCATGTGGACGACGAACACGCACGTCTGCATCGACATGAGTTTGTAGAGCTCTTCGAGAATCTGGTCGTCGGAGGCGGACGGGGAGATGACGCTTCGATAGGGGACGCGCGCGTTGGCTTGGGTGAGGGCGTCGATGAGAGAGGGGAGGAGGGAGGCGCCGAAGTCGGTGTCGTCGTAGATGGGGACGACCTCGCGCCAGCCGAAGTGGGAGACGAGGGCGGCGATGGCGGTGGATTGGGTGGAATCGTTGAGGGCGGCGCGGATGAAGTAGGGGGTGCTGGAAGGGATGAGGGAGGGGCTGGTGGCGGAGAAGGAGATGATGGGGACGTGGGATTTGGTGCCAATGGCGGAGACGAAGGAGGACTGGGATGATTTTTGGGGGCCTAGTATGGCTTGGACTTAGTGGTTCTTTATCAGGTCCAAAGCTGACATAAAATTGTGGATAAAAAGTCAAGTTGCGGATAAATTGCAGATGAAATTTTAAACATGAAAAAACTGGTTTTTAGACCTATTGATTTATAAAGGATAGATGGCATGTGATTTGATATGTAACTTAACATTATAACAGTAGAATATATTGAATGAAAAAAAGAAATTTTTAAAAGGATATTAAATATCAATACCAGTTTATTCACAATTATTCCGTCATATCTATATACTCATTTATTCAATGCAAATAAATAGGTTTTGGGGTTTATTGACCATTATCCCGTCCTATTCCCACCTATTCTGCAACCCAAATTTTAGTTAATTTTTTTTGTTACTGGATCCAAATATGTCATGTTATTTTTATTCATATTATAATTTATACTGCTATCACTCATCTCTTCTGTGTCATCTTACATTTCATTCAGATGCAAAATTAGTATATAGAAAGGATGTCAAGATGATAACTAATTTCAGACAAAGTTAAAATTGATTAGTCAATATAATAAGATTAAAAGATAAAAGTGAATTAAGATAATGGAGCTTATAATACCTTGTGATATATATATATGGAATCGATTAGGTGCGGCGAACGGCGGGTGCGGTAGCGATCACGGGTCCATCGCATCGGACGGTCAGATGCGATTCACATCGACCGTCAGATGCGATGGACCCGTGATCGACGGCCTGTGATCGCTGCCGCACCGCCATTCCACCGCACCTAATCGGTATATATATATATATATATATATATATATATATATATATATATATATATATATATAGAGCACCGATTAGGTGCGGCGGCCGCACCGTGCGGCGTCGACCACGGGCCGTCGATCACGGGTCCATCGCATCGGACGGTCGGGTGCGATTCACGTCGACCGTTGGATGCGATGGACCCGCGATCAGACGGCTGCCGCACGGTGCGGCCGCCGCACCTCATCGCGGTCGTATATATATATATATATATGAGTTATTGCGTGCGGCGAACGGCGGGTGCGGCAGCGACTACGGGCCGTCGATCACGGATTCATCGCATCGGACGGTCGGGTGCGATTCACATCGACCGTCGGATGCGACGGACCCGCGATCGAATGGCCCACGTCGCGGTCACACCCGCCGTTCGTCGCACGTAATAATTTTCACACACACACACATATATAGGAAACGCATTAGGAGCGGCAAACGGCGGGTGCTGCAGCGATCACGGGTCCATCGCATCAGACGGTCGGGTGCGATTCACATCGACCGTCGGATGCGATGGACCCGCGATCGGACGGCCCACGTCGTGGCCGCACCTGCCGTTCGCCGCATCTAATCGCGAGCGTGTGTGTGTGTATATATATATATATAGTTTTCCGATAATATGCAGTCGTGCGGTCGTGCGGTCGCGATCGTGAGCCGTCCGATCGCGGGTCCATCGCGTCCAACGGTCAACGTGATTCGCACCCGACCGTCCGATGCGATGGACCCGTGATTGACGGCCCGTGATCGCGACCGCACCGACCGTATAATATCATTACTCATATATATATATATATATATATATATATATATATATATATATAGTCGAGTGATAGCGTGCGGTTGGTATATACGTTGGTATTCTATATATATATATATAAGTTTTAACTTGTTGTCAAAGGGCACCTTAAGATCATGTTGATGAAATGATTAAGAGTTTAATATATACGTTGGTATTCTAAGAAAGACTACAACAATCATAGTAATTACTGAAACTTATAGTTAGATATTTGATTGAAGATATTCAATGAAACATGGACAAATGATCTTCCTTTCGTTGTGATTGGAGTGAATAAGGGGATCAGGACAATCAACTAATGCTTAAATTGAATGAATACAATAATGTCTGGTTCACACGCAACTGAAGATTTGGGTCTGCCGATCAATGTTGTAAAGTCTTCCATTTTGTCCTTTGTGCCAAAGTCGTGTTCTTTTCTTTAATTTCTTAAAATGATACTAAAACACCTATACATGATATATATGTATATATATACACGTTACCCACTATGGTTAGGTCTGTCATCGGATCAGATACAGATCGGATCAGGTCGGGATGGACCCGGACCCGACCCAGACATGGGTCTATTAGACTCGGGTCCTGAATGGGTCCCAGCGGACCCAGCGAATTGCAGACCTAGGTCGAGTCTAGGTCGACCCGGGAAGTAACAAAATTCTCTCTCTTCTTCTTTGGGTCTTTGTTGTTGTGGGTGCTAAAGCGGAGGCTGATGGTTCAGAGTTGTGAGTGTTGAATCAAGGTCGGAGATCACGTCGGGCCAGGTAAAATGGAGAAGATGAGGAGATGAAGAGAAAGAACCATTAACGTTGGAGGCGTCGCCATTGTCGACTGCCGCAGATATGTTTTTTCTCCGACTTCCTCTACTTCTTTCTTTTTCAATCCTTGGTTGTCAATGGGAGGTGGAAAATGAGGGGATGAGAGAGGTCAAAGAAAAGAGAGTGAATGGGGCCCGACAGCAAAGATGGAAAAAGAAAGGGAAATAATAGATTAGGGTTACAAAATGAATTGATGGTCTAGATTTAATCCCATAGAATCAATGGCTTAGATTTAATTGGTATATTGTTAGTGAGTAACTTGATTTAGTATGCCTGATTTAATCGAATGATAGAAGGGAAATGAGAGAGAGGGGGTCAGAGGGGTATATTTGTTAGGGTAGTGATCTAGTGGGCTTGAGTAGGGTTAATGATTTAGTGGGTTTGGACATGGATATTTGGGTTGGGTCATAAAAAAAAATAAAAGGAAAGGGTTATTATTTATTATTAGGATTCATGACCTAAAATAATATCAGGTTCAACCGGTCCATGGGATTGGGTCGGGATAGATCCGGACCCGTCCCGTTTGGATGATCGGGTCTTTCGGATCGAGTCCATATCAGGTCTCGGGTCCTTCGGATTGAGTATTTTACGCTTTTTATCGGGTCAGTTCTGGGTTAACCCACGACCCATTAACAAACCTAACTGTGGTGTTAATTTGAATAATTAAAGCCAAAATTGCATAGGTCAAACACTTCGAAAGCCTTCTGAATTTTTTTTCAAAAATTATTTTTTGTGTAAAGAAATCATAATAAGATATATATATCTTCTATGTAAGGGATCGCATGAAAACTTTTATGGCTCAATACATACTATCACGTAGATAACACAATAACATTTAAACTGTATTGCATATTTTTTTTGTAAATAACAAATAAATAAAGCACAAGCATTTTAAGAATTGAAGAATCAATTTTTTTTTGTTGTTTACATGTCACTTGCTCATCGGTCAACACAGATATGTACATTGTCACTCTCACATAGCATGCAGACTCTGATAAAGTCATGTGAAATTTCGATAAAACCCATCTTAAGCAGTAAAAAAATAGTTATAACTATGTTCTTTATTTTTCTTATAAAACGAATGTAATCTTTATATTTTTCATAATATCTAACAATATATAATCGACACATGGGTAATCATGTCTAAATACACACTCTCATTCACTACGTTACCACGCTTCATGTGATTAATTTTGTTACATGCAAAATCACTGACACATTAAAACCCCATTGACCAATACTCAAATTTTTCTAAATAACCTCATGTAAACCGTCTGAAATTAATGCATATAACTCCCTGACTTTTTATAGAGTCCATATAAACCCATAAAAATACATATGTAAATTTAAATAACCCATAGAGTTAAAATTTCGTTGACAGATAAGGAATATTAAGTAAATAGTCTATTTGATTAACCCCGATTGAAAATATAATATACAAAAAAAACCTTCCAATATGTTAAAAATAGAAAAAATCATCTGTAAATGATAATTTAACTCATTCAAATATGTTATAAAACCGTATTTGGAGGGTTAAAATCTTTACTTACAAATTATTTTTCGCATTCTTAACACATTGAAAGAGATTTTTACTATACTATATTTTCAATCAAGACCAGACAGAATATTGACAGAATAATCCTAATATGTCAATAAAAATTTAACTTAGGAAGCTATTTAGATTTACATATGTGTTTTCAAGGGGTTACATGGACTTTAAGAAAAGTCAGGGGGTAAAATAGATTTCGAACAGTTTACAAGGGGTTAAATGTATTTTTCCCAAAAAAAAAGACATACCTGCAGAGGCGGTGGCGATGACGTCCATGTGGGAGTCGCGGCCGTGGAGGACCACTCGGGTGGTGTAGTCAGGGTGAGTCTCATAGAAGTCCTCAATTGCCATGGAAATAGAGGTGTTGCTCATCTTCCCAACCAGACTCCCAGAGTCAAGTATCAACCCCACATCAAACTGAACCTTCTGAGCCATAAGAAAGCTCAACAAGGAATAAATAATGAGGAAGTGCGCGGTCGGTTTGGCAACTGTGGGCATCATGGATCAGTCCTCCCCCCAAAAATGAGAGGATCAAGGAGAAGAACTTGGAGTCACAAGTTCTCCACTTGATGAAAGGGTACGTTGTGGGATTTTAAAAATCTCTGTCCACATGAAGAGGTGGCAATGCTTTCATTTATTTTATTTATTTATTGAAATAAAGGATTGCTCTCCTATTTTACAAGTCAAATTTGACTATTATGTTTTTTCAAGATTTCTTTCGTCGTATGCTACACGGTTGAAATTACGTTTGACAAGAATTAGAGATTATTTTGATATGCTTCATATTTGCTGATCCATGATTACTCATACAAGGATTGTAAACTTTAAGAACAAGAAAAGAAAACGAAGAGGGATGATAATATATATTTTTATTCACTTATTGTTGTATTTTGATTAAATGAGAGGTCATTCTCTTCTCTAAATTTGTTTTTTGATTCACTGGTTGTAGGCAATACTTGTTAATTATTATTATTTGATTTTATATTGCTTACTCGGCCTGAAGTAGATCCGCCCCTTATTCCAACAGAAGGAAAACGTACGAAAGCAAGAGAGAGATCCCAAATCATTTGAATATTCTTCACAGTAGGAAAGCAAGAGAAACGGTCCATTTTCAAAGTACTAAAAATCCACACACCAAAATTTTCAGTTTGTCCATTTTCAAAGTATTAAAAAATCCACACATCAAAATTTCCAGTTTCTTCTAGGAAACGGGCCGGTCCGGGCGGGGTCTGACATTTCCCTTGTAGAGTAAAGAAAAACAAGCAGTCGTTGTAAGGGAGAATGTGTCAAGAGAAAAGGGGTTCGAGCTGAGACTAAAGTAAAAGATTCCCTAACACAAAAATATTAGTGGTATCTAGGACGCTTTACCCTGTCGAACGCCATCTAGAATGTGCTCAAAGTACTCGTGGAAGATAAATGGCTATCAGGCTAAAATCCATGAGAGACACACATGTCATATCATCGGGAAATGAGGTGTTATTCAAGGGGATGCATCCGTGTTCATAATCTATCCCTTAGAACACACGCGGGAATGCACCTTATACCTCTAGCGAGCACCACTTACGATTCATATCGCCCTATTAGGGGTCGTGCATTGTCGATCAAAAGGATTCAATTTAAATTTGAATATGAAGGAACTTACCTGGGTATTGCACCACGAGAAGAAATCCCTCAGACCTCATTTAGATAGCGACATAAGATATTCGTGAATAGATAACTATTCTAGCATAAATAAACAATAAGATATTTTATGTTTGGTTGAATTTTTGTTAATCTCGTTGGTAAACATAGTAATGAAGTTTTTATTGTTTGGTTGACCACGGATAAGTTGTAAATAAAATGTGGATAAGAAATTATAAAAATTAAATTATGATACAACTTGTAGACCTTCTGAAAAAATGATGACATGTTATTTGATACATTTTTTAAGTTTATTCACCCTTATCCAACCCTATTCTCCACCTATTATGCCATCCAAACAGGTAGAATTGGGAGTGACTCCAGTCTGAATCTATGTGGGGATTGGGGATTGGGGATCCCATTGCGATTATAGGAAGACATGCATTTCCGATATGGGAGTGACTTTTACCCTCGTTTATGTCTAGAATAAACAGATAATATAGGTGAATACTGTAAAATAACACTTAATTCGTTGTTTGTTTCGCACGAATAAGCTTTGATAGCTATGCATAGATAAACTAAGATAAGGCATAATAACAATTCCAATTAAAGGTGAGAATTGCTTATATATAAGAACTTATCTATGACAGATAATTAAAATATTATTTTCTATCATTTTTAAAAGTTTATCCAACCTAATAATATCACACACACATTCCAAAAACTGGCACATCTACCAAATCAATTACACATCTCTCACATTTATTCAAGGGTATAATTATCATTTAAAAAGTCATAAACTATTATTCACTATTTATTATCATTTTATCCAAGGTGAACCAAACAACAAAAAAGTCACATGTATGTTTTCCAATAAGAATAACAGAAAATACAACCAAACAAAAATTTGTTCATTCTACACGAATTGTTATCTATTCCAAAATAGCTATCAAGACTTAATAACCCATGTCACTTCCCATAGGGTGGGTATGAGAATAACATAAAAGGATATCTATTCATTTCATTATAGTATGTAATTCAAATTTAATAAAGTCAACGCTTTATTATATTGTTGTTACACACATGCTCTTTTTCCAGGCCTAATTTCAGTTGCATATATTTCATAAACTCCATATACTCACATTGACGATGTATATGCTTCGATAGAAATTTTTTACATTTTCTATAAATGCATACATGCAATGCATTGGAGTATACGTTTCATTTTTTATAAAAACACGTATCTCATTAGATAATATAAAAAATCAAAATATGTGTACTAGAATTGGGTTTGAAAATTGCACATAACATTGTCCATTTATTATATAAACATATTTTAAAAAATTCAAAACAGTTAGGATCTAGCTGAAAAATGTCAGATTTTAACTGGGTCCTTGTTCATGTTACTGGAGATTATCCTTTTATGCGTGTACACACACACACGTATATACATACACACTCAAGTAACTATACATTATATTGACTATCCCCTATAAAATATAATTATGAAAAAATACGTTGGAAGTTAACAGACGTTAATTAGTTTGCGGACCCGTTTTTTAGTTTGCAGGCTTCCTGCATCAAAAGCTTTTTTCTTTTTTATGTTTTGACCTGTTTTTTTTTCCGTTGATTGGTGATCATAAGCTTGTTATGCGTGAAACTTATGCATTAGATTTGTCATTTATTTGAAGAGAGAAAAAGTCGTGAAAACCGAATGAATAGAATTCATTCACTTTTATAATAAAATATATAACGATATAAAAGTAAATACTCTTTAAGGATAATAACATGTTCAAGTGTATTGGGACTCTACCAAGCAAAAAAAAAAAAAGTGTATTAGGACTTCTTTTAGCCTTAGAAATGGGCAGCCCAATTAGCGAACAAATTATTTTATTGTGCATAAAATCAATGACATAAAAATATACAATCAATTTAAATGAAAATAATCGCACTCAAGTCCACGATAAACCAAGTCGACACATGCCGAAAGGGGGATATATATCGGGGACGGATATTTCAACCCCTCCACTTAATCCACCCACCCCTCCCCTTTTTTTTTTCTTTTTTTTTTCTTTTTTTTTTTTGTGTTTCTAACCCACCCCTTCCCCTCCCCCTCCCACCACCCTACCACCACCTCCCCCTCCTCCCTATGCCGCCTCCGAGACCCCTCCCACCACCACCACCACCACCACCACCACCTCCCCCTCCTCCCTCCGCCGCCTTCGAGACCCCACCACCACCACCACCCCTCCCACCACCACCTCCGAAACCCCTCCCTCTCCCACCACCACCACCACCACCTCCCCCTCCCACCACCCCACCACGCCCTCCGCCGCCTCCGAGACCCCTCCCCCTCCCACCACCACCACCACCACCTCCCCCTCCCATCGCCTCCGAGACCCACCACCACCACCACCACTCCTACCACCCCCCACCACCACCACCACCTCCGAGACCCCTCCCTCCGCCGCCTCCGAGACCCCTCCCCCTCCCACCACCACCACCACCACCTCCCCCTCCCACCGCCTCCGAGACCCACCACCACCACCACTCCTACCACCCCCCCACCACCACCACCTCCGAGACCCCTCCCTCCGCCGCCTCCGAGACCCCTCCCCCTCCCACCACCACCACCTCCCCCTCCCCCTCCCACCACCACCACCTCCCCCTCCCACCACCCCACCACGCCCTCCGCCGCCTCCGAGACCCCCACGCATAGGTCGGCGGCGTCTCGGAGGTGGTGGTGGTGGGAGGGGTCTTGGAGGCGGCGGAGGGAGGAGGGGGAGGTGGTGATGGGGTGGTGGGAGAGGGAGGTAGTGGTGGTGGGAGGGGGAGGGGGAGGGGTGGGTTAGAAACACAAAAAAAAAAAGAAAAAAAAAAAGGGGGGGGTGGGTGGATGAAGTGGTGGGGTCGGAATAACCGCCCCCATATATATCCACCCCACCAAATGAAAACCCTACCCTTTTTAAAAAATTAAAAAAACATATTTTTATATACTTTTAATAAACACAACCCACCCCCACATTCAGTGAATAGACGCACCCCACCGCTAAAATTAAATAAAAAATCTCTATCTTGACTCTTCCCTTCTCAACCCGGCCAGCGACTTCTCCGACGATTTCGTTGTCCCCTCCATGCACCATCACCAATATTTAAAAAAAAATGATCAATGAAAATCATTATAAAAACTCAAATTTATTACTCTCCCGAGCAAAAAAAAAAAAAAAGGAAAAAGATGCAACCATGTAGAGGAAAGTCTATCATCCCTTGGTTCTAGAGGAAAGGCTTCGTCCTTTTGATCGGCACCGTTACGATCTTGACAGCTGTGCTCACCGCCTCTGCTATCACAAAGATCATGCCACCATCCTCTCCGATGGGGTGGTTCGTTTAACGGGGTGGGAGAGGAGAAAAGTGGGGTTAAAATAACCACCGCATTGCCGAAGATCACTGCCAAGCACTCCCACCAAATAAATTGCTGCAATGGGCTAGATTAAATATTGCTGGCAATGGAACTCAACATAATTTAAGTAATTAAGCTTGAAGTACCAAATTCACTTTCGTGAGGAAAGATTCAGGCAAAAGAAAGCAAAGGATCAAAACTTGTCAACTTTAATTGTTTATGCCCAACACGTATGTTAATTAGTTGTTGGAAACCAAATTTAACGTTCATAAACTCGTGTTATCTGTGTTAATATTTTCTTACTTTTTCTCCTTTTTTAATCTGGTCTGACTTTGTGTATTTATAAGTCTTCACCAACACCTTTAATACAATTAAATCTTTTTTTTACTCTAATATGGTGCCATTGGCATCACCTCATGATAGATCTTAAATGTATAAAAAAAAATTCTCTACTCTTCTCCGTTTTGGCATGGGACTAGGGGATGTTTGGTAACAAGGGTTGGGGGTGATTCTACTTTTCAATTAAGCAGAAAACTTAAACGTATTATCAAACACATTTCAGGGAGTAAACATAATTAAAAAATTATTTACAGTTTTTAGTACAAAAATGTTGCTTTTTAAAAAGCACTGAAAATACGTTTCCCATGAATCAAAGTCTATTTAAATCACTTTATTCAAAATCTTATTCTTCAAACGTGTTTTCAAATGCTAAGTCCTCGATTGAAACTAAAAATGATTTTTTATATTAATCTAATGATTTGAAAAAGGGGCATCTATCCCCACCACCTCACTAAGTCCCCCGTCTAAAATAAAATTGAGTGGTGGGACGGATACAAAAACAATATTCGAGAAAAGAGAGAAAGGGGAGGAGCATGGCCAATGTCATGACCGCGTGGATCCTCTCACCGTTGCCATCACCAACCCCCACACCGCCTGGTTCCTCACATCAACAACCTCGACATCTTCATCACAGGTGCCAGTCAAGATCGCGGTCACCCTCCTCGTCGCGCTCTTCTACACAATGCCCTTCCGTGAGGGCCTCTCCCTGACTCCCTCGGCTTTCTCATGTTTTGACCTCATCACATCACCCAGAAAAGAAAAGAAAAAAATTGGATGGGGGGTTCGGTACTGAAGGGGGTGGGTATAGCCCAAGACGCTTATGATATATTGCGTCGTCACTGATGGGTGTGGGTCTTTCGATATGGCTAATCGGCTCACATGTCACAATGTAAAGCTGGTATTTTATTAAGTTATTGTACACTGATGACTGTCCTGCTAGGCAGCTAGAAAATATAGTAGAAAACATTATAATAGTTATTTTGTACCCAAGTCAAAATGACTTATAAAAATAAATAGTTACGTTACACTCATATTATTTTTTATGATTTTAAATATAGTTTTATATATCTCGTTTATCTCATTCATTATTGTGGAAGGCGAAAATGTCCTCCTCCTTGAATGGGTTAGGCTCGAAGACGGTCTAAACTTAGTTTGAATAGATCCGTGAAGAGCCGATTATTAGAGTCTGCCGTTGAGGGATTGACGAGGTTTGTCTTGACTAAACCTGATGTAAATTAGGCTGCCTACGTATCCTTTTTTAGTTATCAAGTCACACGTAGTTTCTTTTTTGTGTGAACCTCCGACGGTAAAGTTCAATCTCCATTAAAATGATATTTCAAGCTTCGGTATAGGATTCTCTTTTTTTGAAGAAAAAAAAAAAAGTCTCCGCCCCCCCTCTCTCTCTCTCTCATTTTCTCATTATTCTCTTTGTGAAGGGATACTCTTCTATTTATAGTAGAAGGGGTGTGTCTATTGCCATGTAGGTGTGAATATATCATGGGATAGAATCCTCCTTCAGCCCATCTTAAGATGGTGTTGTGTTTATGGCTTGAGCTTCTACAATTGTTATAAGATATATTACTTTTTTAAAATTATTCATGCACATAAATGATATTATTGAATTTATTGAAGTATGATTTAATCTTTTATATAAAAAAAAATGCATACATCTTTAAATGAAATATATGATATTTAAAACGAAAATTAAAAATACGTGCAGTATGTATTTTAGTATGTATTTTAGAAAGTAAAATTGATTGAAAGTAACATTTTGTGAAAATAAGTATAGACCCACCTCTTTATTTAAAAAAAAAACTGAATTATCAAAGCCCCCACCTCCAATTCCACCGAAATGGGAGAGCTGTGACTCCCAACTTCTCCGCTCATTCTGTAAGGAGTACTGATTGATGATGCCTCCTTCAATGGAGAAACCAAATGGGCTCCTCAACATGATCTTCTTGATGAGCTTCATGGGTGGTGCGGCCATGGCTCAGAAGGTGCAGTTTGATGTGGGGCTGATACTTGATTCAGGGAGTCTGGTTGGGAAGATGAGCAACACTTCCATTTCCACGGCTCTTGAGGACTTCTATGAAAGTCACCCTGACTACACCACCCAGGTGGTCTTCCACGGCCGAGACTCCGACATGGACGTCGTCGGCGCCGCCTCTGCTGGTATGTTTTCATGCATGTTACATCCAAGGCATGTCCTGAGGTTGACAAAAAGAAATGGGGGCATTAGGCTTGTTTGTAAAAAAGCCCCCTAAATTCACTTATTTTGTTTCTAAATTTTATTATTACAAAAAATGAATATTTTTAAAATTTTAATTTTCAGTTTTTTTTAGACAATTAAGTCTAATAAAAAAGAACAAAGAGAATATATAGCTCTTTTTTTAAAATGGAATAATCTAATTCAAAAATACATAAAACAAAAATCCCAATGAAAAACAGAAACAAAAATATAACAAAAAATAAAAATAAATAAAATGTGATCCTATCTTTGTTCTTTGTATATCAAATAATAATTAAAATAAAATGTAGCAAATGGATTTTATCAAACAAAACATTAAATCCCAATTAATTAGAGATAAAAAAAATAGAAGATAAAAACAAATGAAAAAGATTAACAAACAAACCTAAAATAAATAAAATCTAAAGAAAAAACAAACATGTGAACTGAGTTTCTTCTCTACAAATCAAATAACAAATAAAATAAATCTCAATAAAATATGAACAACTATAAAACATGGAAAAGAGTTTAAAGTTAAAATAAAAATTGAATATAAAATAAAATAAAATCTCAATAAAATAAAGATAAATTAAATTTATTTTAAATTTTGAGACCCTCCGAAAGTGAGGGCATTAAGAAACTGCCCTTGATCGCCTATGCTCTGGGCTGACCCTTTACATCTCTCTCTCTCTCTCACACACACACCCACACACACACCTTCTTTTGCTTAGAAATAATAGATAAGCCTAGTTTGTTTCCTGATGACATATAGTAAGTTTGTTTAATTTTGTTTACCATGCTTACCTATGGTAATTAAAATTTGAGTATTGGTTAACGGGGTTTTTATTGTGCAGTTGATTCTAGGTGCATATAACAAAATCATATGAAGTGTGGTAACCAGTCGTGAATGAGTGTGTGCGCATGTTAGACACGCATGACTACCCATTTGTCGATGATATATATCAAAATATAAAGATTGCATTTGTAATGTGATAATAATAAAGATTATAGTTATAACAAATCAACATTTTATTTTAAAAAATAGTGTAATTAAGGTAAATAAAAATATGTATGTCATTAAATAAATTATATTATTTTAAAAAAATTAAAACGCTTGTAGACTTAAATTAGGATTGGAAAAGTGTGATATATTATCTGATCTCATAATATGAGAAGGCATCAGCAATGGAATCTCGGACTCAAATCTGATCACGGCCCAGGCGCACGGGCTTTTTAACCCAACGATTCCAAACCCGACTCACCCATTGGATAAAACTCAGGCCTACGGCCCATCCACAGACTCAGGCCTGAATGGGCTGGGACTGGACTTCGGGTCTCCCTCTGCCATTTGAACTATTAGATAGTCTACAATCTACATTGGATTTCTTTAAAAGTGTCGTTTGGGTAGTGGAATAGAGGGAGTATAGGAGAGAATAAGGGTAGAATAAATCTAAAATCTAATTAATTGGAAGGAATAGACTTTGTATGTCAGAATATGTGGGAATAAGTTAGTATTTGCATTTCAGATCCCCTTGAAATTGTGTTATTCCACCTCATCTATTCCATTATTATAAGGACGCTCACATGTCATCAAATTAATTGTTATCGCATCTTAATAAAACAAGGGGTCCACAATTCAAATCATTTTTCATATTTTATACATCTTTATTCACGTCTTATTTACATTTTATTCACAACTTATTCATGATCAGTCAAACAATAAAAACTTCATTACTACGTTTCCATTGATATTGTTACTTCTTCTTATAATAATCATAAAACCCAGAATTACTTACAATCTCATTTTCCATGAAAGCAGCACTTGAACTGTTGAAGACAGATCGGGTGCTGGCAATTATAGGCCCACAACAATCCGCACAAGCCAAATTCATCTCCGAACTTGGAAACAAAATGCAAGTGCCGATCATCACTTTCTCTGCTTCTAGCCCATCCCTATCTTCTAAAAGGAACCCCTTCTTCATCCGCGCATCGGTGAATGACTCCGCTCAAGTGAAAGTCATCGCTCATTTCGTCCAGAACTTCAAGTGGAAGGAAGTCGTCCTGGTTCATGAAGACACCGATTACGGGCACGGGATCGTGCCTGACCTCATCGATGCCTTCCGAGATGTTAATGTTGCCGTTTCACGTAGGAGCGTCATCGCTCCTTCGGCTACTGATGGTGAGGTTGACAGCGAAATCGATAGGTTGAAGGCGATATGGACGCGGGTCTTTGTCGTGCACATGTCCTCCTATTCATTGGGGTCTCGTCTGTTTACGAAGGCAAACGAAGCAGAGTTGATGAGTGAAGGGAGCGTCTGGATCACGACAGATGGCTTGACCAACCTATTCGAAAATGTTCATCCTTCGATGATTGATTTGATGCAAGGAATTGTGGGTGTGAGGCCTTATGTTAGGCAGACAAGAAAACTTGTGGAGTTCATTGGGCGGTGGAAGAAGAGACTCCGTGAAGTCCATCCGGACATTGATGTGTCCGAACCGACGGTTTATGATTTATGGGCGTATGACTCAGTACAAGCTCTATCAATGGCTGTAGAGAAGACGCTTGGGATCTCTCCAAGCGGTCCGAAACTTTTGAATTCTTTGATGAACACCAGTTTTGATGGGCTGAGTGGGAAATTCAGCCTCGTCGATGGACAGCTTATCAGTCCTTCCACATTTGAAATAATCAATGTGGTGGGTAGCGGGAAGAGAAGGATTGGGTTCTGGACGCCCGAATTCAAGATATCGGGAAGCGCAACTAGTAAAACAGACATCAAGAGCGTGTTTTGGCCTGGGGAGACGACTGATATCCCGAGAGGATGGGAAGTATCGACGAGCGGGAAGAAGCTGAGGGTTGGTGTCCCAGGGAACAATGGGCTTACTGAATTTGTTGAGGTGGAACAAGATTCCTCCACAAACAAGACCAGATTTGGTGGGTTCAGCATCCAAGTGTTTGATGCCGCCATGAAGGCATTGAACTACTCTGTTCCTTATGAATACATTCCCTTTGACGAGAAGCACAGAATGTGGACTTTCGATGATCTCATCTACCAGGTCTACATCAAGGTCAGTTAAGATTTCTGCTTTCTTTCTTAAAAATTAAAACTGCGATGGTTCATACCGGACTAATGTCTTAACAGAAATTTGATGCCGTGGTTGGAGATTTCACGATCACGGCCAACAGAACTGCATTCGTCGACTTCACGGCTCCGTACATTGAGCCGGGGATTTCGATGCTTGTGAGGGTCACAGAACAGAGCCAGAAAGGGGCGTTAACCTTCTTGAAGCCGCTGACATCCGGAATGTGGTTGACGAGCTTGGCCTTCTTTGTATATACAGGTTTGGTGGTCTGGGTTCTTGAGCACCGTATCAACCATAATTTCGGAGGGACCCTTTCTCATCAGATCGGCACCATGTTCTATTTCTCCTTCTCCACACTCGTGTTCTCCCACAGTTAGTCTCTTGCTTGATTTGTCTTGTTTATGAATTACAGATGATTTTTTAAAAAATTTAATTTGGTTGCAGAGGAAGCACTGATGAGCAATCTGTCAAAGATTGTGGTGATAGTGTGGGTGTTTGTGGTACTCATCCTTACCTCGAGCTACACTGCGAATCTGTCGTCCATGTTGATCGTCGAACAACTTCAGCCGACCGTATCGGACGTGACCCAGCTCATAAGGAACGGGGACTATGTCGGATACCAAGATGATTCCTTCGTGGTCAAACTGTTGAAGGAGATGAACTTTGTTCAGTCCAGGCTTGTACCCCTTCACACCATTGAAGACTACGTAGATGCAATCTCCAAGGGGAAGATCACAGCAATCGTAGATGAAAATGAGTACCTGAAAATCTTCCTCTCTCGATATTGTGGTGGTGATGATAAGTACACCATGATAGGGCCGATCGCCAACTCTGGTGGATTTGGTTTTGTAAGCCCTCCCTATCTCCCTCATCCAGATGAATTCGTGCATGTGAATTGAAAATTTTAAATTTTTCATCGTATCATATGCAGGCTTTCTCTAAAGGTTCACCTTTGGTGAACGATATCTCCCAAGCGATACAGAAAATGGGGGAGGAAAGGAAGTTGGAAGAGATTCAAAGCCGATTCTATGGGAACACAACAACCTGTCAAGACAAAGTTGGGGTGGTGCCTTCCAATCGCCTGACCTTGGATAGCTTTTGGGGGCTTTTCCTCGTCACTGGAGCCACTTCAACCTCTGCTCTTGTTATATCCTTGGCTACCTTAGTCTACCATAAAAAAGAAACAGGAGAGCTCTCCTCACCGAGAGCTTTCCATGATTTCTTCAAACGCTGGAGGTGAAACATACGACGGGTACAAGTGGATCTGAATATGTTGATTTCTGTTAAAAAATGGGATGTGACAAATTACAAGGTGAGCAGGAAACCGAGTGTTTATGTAGGCCGTTTGAAAAAAAAAATGATGATGTGATACTAATGTTGTTTGAAGTATTGTGGAAGTTTGTACTTCAAAAATAAAATGAATAAGGAACACAATGAACACCAGAATGTAGAGCTTCCTTGGCAACGCAGACGATCATTACGGGTGGCCCTTCCTAAGAAAAGTTCAATATGGAGGGCTAATTTAGTAATCATTCTCCATTTCTATGATCAATCCTGCACATCCCAAACAAAATTCTTAATAAGACATCATTTTTTCATGAAATATGCTTTCATCAGCTACTGTCAAACAAATTCTTTGTAGAACTTGTTTTGTAATTTTTAACATATATAAATTAATATATAAAACATTCAAAAATCTCATCTAGAACTATGTAAAACTGAATTTACCGGAAAAAAAATGGTTCCAAAGATATCTTAATCATCTAATTGGATCATAATTTTCAAAATGCAGACACGCTATTAAAGAAAATAGTGCATCTGAAACTTCTTAAGAAAATAGTGCATCTGAAACTTCGTTTTTTTTTTAAGAATAGTGCATGTGAAACTTATATACAACTTATACGCTGATTTGACATTTATACGTGTAGAATATTCTTTTTTTTTAACCACGAAATGGCCAGCATAACCAACCTCATTATCCTTGTTAAGCTTGGAAAACAATCTCAGTAACCTCTGCTGGACCACCCAGGGACTTGCATTCGGAATTCTTCATTCTTAGGAGCATTCACAGGCTTCAGGGACATTCAGACACAAATACTTTGATTTCAACTTACCATATCCTTGACGCACAAATTATTTCGTTTGTATATAACCAATGCTGTGAAATTACATTGAATTTAAATGACATGGTTACACACAAGTTTACAGTTAACAAAGAAACATATAAATGCTTACACCCAAGGCCGATGTCATTTCAAGTATTGCCAGCCGCAGACTGATGAGGGTCATCTATCCCACAAAATGTAAGGGCCTTTATTTGCATAATTGCACCCCTCAAAACACTCTACACTACCAATTTTTAAAACCTACTTTAACAAGGAACTAATTATAAACACATGCATGATTTAGAACCAGAAAATTTGTCAACCAGTTAAGACAAATTATAAGAAATTTTATTTAGACGTGAAGAAGAGTTTAGACAGATTCTAGCAATAAAATGTGCCAAAAGTACCAAACATCTCTGGACAAGTTGACAGTAGCACCCCTCTCCACTTATGGGTTAAATTCCAGCTGCTAGGAAATGATTTAACCAAGGGAAAGAAACACATCCGATGCACAACATAATGAACACTCGACCAACCTGGCCCAACTAGCTGCTCTTGACATATTCAAGCAGAGGATGGGTTGATCTTCACCCCACGGTGGTTGGTTGACTCACGCACGGGTCAATCTCAATCCCACAAAAACCCAAGGGACACTGAATAAGAACCTCTGACGGACTTAAAAGTTAAAAGCCAGACAAGTGAATTTCATTTTTTTAAAAAAAACTAGCAAATTATGGATTAATATAGAGCCCAACGGACTTTAAGACTTTGGAGTCTCAAACACCTTACTTTAAGGGGATTTGATTTTATCATTAGCAAACTTAACCTTGTCAGAGGCAACTGAGTTAAGTTAGAATCAAAAGTGTCTAACTTACACTGACTGGAAATTTTGTTGAAGCATGGAAGCAGATATCACCAGCCTTAATATGGAAAAAGGATCTCTAAGCAACTGCAGTACGACTGGCTGTGTTGATTGCATCACTTTTGGTTACAATGTTCTTACCTGAAGTTCATGTCCTCTGAAGCAGATCATCCACCCTTCGACCCTGTTGAACAATTCTGCATAACAAATGAACCAGAAAGAATATATCGGAACACATGCCACCGCCTATGTTGACCATGGAAGTGAATACTTACAGTTTAGTTGGTGCCGAAGCATGAACTTATGGATGAATGGTGAATGGGGAATATTATGGTAGAGCAAATGGGATGACAGTGGCTAATGAGAGAAAATGACATATAAAAGCACCCCATCTCGCAGCTTTACATGTAATGACATGACATGAAATTGAGCATCAAAACCATGCCCATGAAATGGCAGAATGAACATAAACAAGATGTCTCTATTGTCTCTAATGCCAATGCAAGACAGGCAAATATAACATAATCTAGTTTATGATGACACATAGCTATGCCACCAAACCTTCCTGCAAGAACATGACCTACTTATCCATATTGAAGATACAAATAACATATAGCAAACAGCATGCCTCGAAAATATGCCTCAATGTAAGATGGCAATGACACTCATGATCACCCGTTGCATTGCACGCAAAGATGCTGATGTTTACTTATGAAGTGAGATGCAACTGCATGATGCCCATCATATGATCTTTTCTATTCTCTATGCTTCATGATGAGCATAAGGAGTGGAATACATCACTTCCGGCTACTGATAAGTAGGAGGAGCTCCATTGGGTTCCGTCACACCACCATTGGCCGCATCCTTCCTTCTCCCAAAGGGATTCTTTGAATACGTGCCACAAGTCAAGATAACAATTGATGAAACATTATAATACAGATTAAAAAAAAATCATCAAGGCTTTTGATTTTGTCCCAAGGACTACGCATAACATAAAAAAATTCATAATTAAACCAATATCCTTCAGCGATGTTGACAGTGATCAACTTTTACAAATACATCAATGAACACCAGGTCTTCAAAAAAATTTAAAAAAAAAAATTGTTGTAAATCTCCTTGATTAAACAAATAACAAAACCATATCAAGCGCCAGGAAAAAGGGACAGCCTCTTTGGTACTTTAATCATCCTCCAGAGTTAATAGAAACAAAAAATTTATGCACTTTGCAAAGAGAAAAATACAAAAAAAAGAACGTTATGGAGCAGAAAGTAGGGGGGAAAACTTGGTCCATCATCCCTAAGTTATAGTTCATGTCACAGTTCTAGGAAGGCTGCTCACTCAATCTAATAAAAGTAGACTTAACTCATGTAAATAAAATGGTATCCAAAGTCGAATATAGCTCAATATAACATTTCATATGGAGCAGTAAAATAGATTTATCAGCTAAAAATTTATTAATAAATAAAAATTTAACGATTTTCTAAAAGGATATTGTATTCGCATGCCACCCCGTCCAGAACTAGGAATAACAGCTCCCTGCAAGTTTTGGTGAACAGCTGTGGCACTGGTAACATCCTGCATAAGTAGCATAAAATTGAACACTTGAAATTATATATTCATTGTCCATCACATAACCAAGAGAAGATCAAAAATATGTTGTCATTGCTGACCTCAAACTCAATAAAGCAAACAGTATTTCTTTCCTGACGCAAAACTTTCATTTGTTTATACCCAGGTTGCCTGCATTAATCAGAATAAAATGCAAATCACTGCACAAAACATTGAACAAGACACAGACAGGAATAACAAAATATATGCAGAGCAAAAGCCAAAAGGTGAGTAGAAATGTTGTATGTTATGAATGATATTTTCAGACAGTGAAAATCATTAAAAAGATGAGATTTGGAACCATACCCTATAAAAAGACTCTTTAATTCTTCTTCAATGACATTCTCCCCAAGGTTGCCGATGAAAAGAGTATTACAGGGTGGATTATCTTTCATGTTCTGCAGAAAAAAATAAAAGATTGATGCCACTACTCTCTCAATCCAAGATATATGAGTTTCCTAAAACCCAATCAAATGAACCACCTGCAAGTAAACACTTGCAAAGCAAAGCATTCACAAAAGGAGATATATAATTGAAAACAAAATCGAAGACGTGAAAGCCATTCAATAACCACGACAATTTATACCAATGTGAGCAATTGTTTCAATCGACAATATGTTCCACTAATATGTAATAATTTGTGAAAGATGGGCCACCTTGTTATTCAGAGATTATTCAAGAAAGATGGGAGGTCAGCTAATTGCTAGACTGGACAACAAAAACATTATCAAGGATTTAAAGGGACAGCAAATACTATTTCAGATGTGTTAGAATCTGTGATGTGGTCAATCAGAGGCAATCCAAGCAAGCAGAATAAGTTCTTATATGGAATTATAAAGAGATCAAAATGAAACCAAAACGACTTTCAAAGATCATATTTGTATATTTGAAAATATTTAAATTTTAAAAGAACTGTAATCATTCATAGGAAAGATGAGTAAGAAATTAAAGGAGAGAGGTGAGAAGATCAATGAAACAAGGGCATGCTGCCTGGATAACACAGAGAAATGCATCATGGATGTACTGAAGGGGTGCGGTTCACATAAATGACATAATCTTAGAGCAAATGTGCTGAACCTAGGTATTGCAAATGCGAAGATGTAAACATTTTGCACACAAAGGAGTTAAATGACCTTGGAGGTATTGCAAATTCCCATATCAGCAGTAGGGAACTTGGTGGTAACTAGTAACCAAAGGGGAGAGAGCTTGTCCTGCTCTATTTTTTTTTGGGTGCTCCGTGATTGGTAATTTTAGTGGTTGTCCCATCAATCCCCACCCCCACCAAACCCAACCCCGCCCCACGCGCGCGCACGCACGCACACCCTTCTCCATAAAAGAATAAAAATCACGTACAAGATAGTTCATATTCAGATTACAATTAATTGCCATACTTTATGAATCCATATAAAATACACAGATTAGATACGTAGAACTGGATTAGTATTTTAAAAAGCAAGACTAAGCGAACACCTAGGTGGAATCAGGCCTAGTCCAACTCTCTAGGGATTAAGCGGTCTTGTTATCATCAGGGATTAAATGAAGATTAAGCTGCTAGGTGAGATCAGGCAGAGATCAATGTTTAAAATATTGATTTGATCGATATATCGAAAAGGGTCCAAATCGATATATCGATTTTGATCTTTCTTTGTTGGGTATTAAAAAAACGTTAAAGAAGCAGGAAAAGGGAGAAAAGCAACATACATATTTATTGATGAGTATTTTTTATTGAGTTGCTGAGGTGGAAACGAAAAGGGTTTAAATTTTAACAATGAGAAATATAATTCCAAATTTCCAATAGCCCAACACTTTCAAATTTAGTTTAAATGTTTTGAAAATAATCTAAGAAACCCAAATACTTTCATTATATTTTAAAATAGGTTTTTTCTGTATAATTATATTTTTATATGTCATATATGGAATTTCATTATGACCACAAAGCATTAGAAACCTCCTCTTTTCATAAGTTTGTTTAAAATTTCATTATCATTGCTGTGTGAATGTGATTCATTTATTAAAACACTGACGTGAAAGGGTATGTCGCTGTAAAAAAAATCAATTTCTCACAAGAAATTGACGAGAAATTCAATTTCTCGCGAAAATTTCGATAAATGTCCTATATTTCACGGTTTGCTCGGCAAAATCAATATATCGATCGATATTTAAAACAGTGGCAGAAATTGTTCCGGTTTTGTTGATTTTCTTCCCTATTGTATATTTGTATTATTTTTTTATGGGAATCTATTATATAATTGTAGTATTGTACTATATTTTATTTTATTATTTTTATTTTTAACTATTATAATACACACACACACACACACGGTCATCAATAAATCCCCACATAATGCCCACTTGACCAATTAATCCCTAGGCGAGCGCTAACTACCCAACCAGCTTCTAGTCGCTTTTTAGAAATTGATCTGAACACTGTGCCTTAAGCCTTAACATAATAAATCCCCAAACTTAAATGCATAGCAGTTATAAGAAATGGTTGGAGACATGTTTCATGTAGCCATAAAGCAACCTGATAAGTTTCCATGGATCAATACAGGCATGATTTTAGACTAGTCTACCAGCACTAAGCAATGAAATGGCTGCATGAGAATTAGAACGATGGTGATTCAAATGCCATGAGCAAAAGGGAGACAATGACAATGAAGAAATATAAGATAAATAATGAGAAAAGCAAATAAATCACCGAAAAATTATAGCACCCAATAATAATAAGCATTTAAGAAGTGGAATGACAAAATAAAATGTTGCAGGTAGTGAAAGAATAATAGAAACAACAAAAGGGGGGAAGCAAAATTCAAGAACATCATTGACAATTATGTAATGCCAAACAAAAACATAATTGAATCAAAACCATGAATATATATGTAAAGAGAAAGAGGCAACAAACAATAAATAAAAAAGAAGGCCACAACAACTGGACAAAATTCAAGAAAATGCTACCAAAAGAAAGAACATGAAAACAGAAAGAAATTTAGAATATGAGAGAGAGAGAGAGAGAGAGAGAGAGGCATGGAAGATTTTGACAAAATATGTAGGATGAGGCAAGGAAAAGAGAAAGCGATGAAAGAGATGAAATGAGAACCAAGATATAATAGGCTAAGATAGATACAAAAAGCAAATTGGTACTTATATAGACCAATAAAAAGACCGCATCTAAATTATGCCAGATGGAAAAAGAGTGAGATAAACATCCACCCTCTAATCTGCAACTGCAGTTACCCAAGTATACAACCATCAACTGTCGGCTAACATTCACATCAATTAGTTAAAATCATTTTAAATTGACAACTACATAGAGCTAAAATGACATCAATCTTTAAATAATATAATATAAGATAAGAATTATGTAGGACCCAAGGCCAACTTCCAAAGACGACTAAAATGGATTCACAATAGAAGCCAATGGTCTCAATTCATGAGTTACCCACATTGAATAAAAATGGTAGACAAGTAAAACTTGTCAATTAAGAAGGCGGACCCAAAAAGAGGGTGAAAACTGAAAGTGTGATTTTCTTTATGCATAAGATGACAGTATTTAGCAGGAGTTCAATAGAATAACATTACCCAGTTAAGTACACCATAAAAGCAAGCACATACACACATATACATATATGTCTGTATGTGTGCATGTGTGTTGTACACAGTACCTGAACAGGAGCATAACCAGCAGGTGCAGGCACAGGAGCAGGAGTTGGTAAGGTCATCTGAGCACCAGGATAGCCTGTAAATGGATCATAAGGAGTAGGAGGAGCTACATGTCTGTACAAAACCAAATAAACACAGCTTTAGTAATGAAGCTTGTTTCACTTGAACTAAACAGTTGACCTAAAAGGCTAAAACTAGTGCACTGCAACAAATCAGAACTAAATTGTATTCATAAACTCACCCAGGTGGTGCCCACACAGATGGTGGAGGATGAAATGGAGGTGGACTTGGATAAGGAATATGAGTATAATCACCGCCTGTTCGCAACCGTTTGCTTGGATCAAAAGAGGTTGAATCAGGAACCACACCTGCAAATCCAAGCCACACATGAAGATGAGACAAGCGAGGATTTCTGAGTTATAAAAGTGTGCCTGAGCAAGCTGTCCCAACAGCGAGGTGCACCTTTACTATAATTCACTACTAATGCAACTTCATTAGCTTTGTTAAAGTAATTAAACTTAAAATTCTTGATCCTCTTTAAAAAATAATAATAACAAGGACAGATAACATGCATGTGTCAATAAATCATAATGAATAAGGCACCCATATAGATGCATCCATAAGCATGGTTACATTAATGCAGAAGGGGGGCTTCATAGGGTATAGCACGCAAAAAAAAGTGTTATTGAACAGAAAATTGCATACATGACCCTCCATTCCATACTGACCAATTAAAAAAACTGAAGTATCTCATCAACTAATGATCTCTAAATCATTTTCGAATGAATTAATGGCCATTAAATGACTAAAAAGTGATATTGAATCATAAGAAGATGAGAAGTATGCAAATTTAACTTCGCAAGAAAAAACTCCCTAGTCACCACAGACGTACAAAATGAACCTAACCATAGTCACTTCTTCCTGAACTGTCAATGTGAGCCTTGCATACAATCATTTTATTAGAATGTGTCCCTACTCCTTGGATCAAATTAACAAACTCTGAATAAAGAAGTTCCAGTAGACCTGGAAAATTTTGATTTTTTAAATTAAAAGACTTGTTCATATCTGGTAAATCGTAAACAGTACTGGACATTTCGAAATCCATGTAGCAAATAGCCTCTTCTTAGGTAATCTAGTAGACTCACGCAGAATAAATGTTCAAGTACCAATCGAATACTAGCAATCGATCAACGACATATTCGATCCCCAAACCCTAAAAAATCATACCGACTTAATAATAAAACGCCCTCACCTCTCTTGATGAAGAGGTTCTTCTTCGCCATTTCCGTGTGCAACACCGCCTTCGCCTCCGTGTCGAACACCAAGTTCTGAACAAGAGACAACGAATGAAGCATTCAAAAATCGGTAATAAATAAAAGATAAAGAGAAAAAGTTAGATCAGGACCTGAAGAGCGTCCCTGGCGGCGAGGGCGAACTGGGCGCTGGAGAAGAGCGCGAACCCCATCGGTTGCTCGCCCTTGAAGTTGACCTGCGACGCTTCGTAGCCCGGGAGCCACCGCAGGAGGTTCTGGAGCTCTCTCTCCTTCACGTCCTCCGGGAGACCAGTTATGAATATCGTACGAACCTGCGCAACAGAGAGGAGGAGGAGGGGATTGACGGCGATTTCTTGGGGCGGAGAGAGAGAGAGAGAGAGAGAGATAGAAAGACAGACTACCTCGTCGGGGATGGCGCGGCCGGGGGTCTCGACGGCGGAGAGGGGAGGGTGAGGCGGAGGAGGAGGTGGGGGTCCCCATGGCTGGTGGTAGGGGTGGATGCCCGGACCGGCCATTGCTGCGAAAATAAAAACCCTAACTCTGGCACTCTCTTTCAGACGCACTTCTCTCTTGAGTCAGCGATTTTGGGACTTTTGTGAGAGAATGGCTTGGGTTCGGGGATTTAAAGTGGATTGAACCACTACAAAAACAGCTGGGCCTTCATAGGTGTGTCCCCCCGTCCGGGACATTATATCCAAAGACAGCTGTTTGGGCAACGGAATAGGTTGGAAAGGGTGAATAAGCCCAAAAAAATAATTATGTTTGTTTGATATATATAATATAATTATTAGTTTTCATGCACGTGCTAAAGCACGAGGTATAACATTCACAAAAATATATATAAATAAAAAATAATGATATTACATAAATTTATATAAACATCATCTATATATAATGCGTTTATAAAAACAATGTAAAATGTTATCTATTTTATTTAATATGTACAAAGATAATAACATGCGTATATATAATAAATGAAATATCAATCACAAGTTCTCATTAAAAGAAGAAAAACATTGGACACACTGATTTATTGTATCAAATACTAATAAAATCATATAATAAAGAAAGACTCATCAATATTTTTTTGGTAGAAGAATACTAAAAATATTAATACTAATAAAAAGTAAGTGCATCTATCAATTCGAAATAACATAGATATCTAACAAATAATATTATTCAAATCTTATGTATCATTGAATAATTTTAAAATTTAAATTAAATTAATATCAGATTATCTTATTAGATTAGATAACTGATAAAGTAAATAAAACTAATATATAACAATGTTGATGTTTGCTCCAAATCTGTACAGATTATTTAAATTAAGCTTTCAAAAAAAATTTAATTAAATGAAAATAAAAACAAAAACTAATCTACTGATATGTAGGCAAAGAATATTTGCTTGAAAACAAAAATATGTCATAGAAATGTTGAAATCTTCAAGAATAAAAGATGATATCATGTAATAACTGATATTTAATTAGTTAAAAATTATCGAAACACTTGAAATAAAATAAGTCATACAATTAAAAGAACATAAAATAACAACACACACACATACACACTTACACCCATTTAAGTTTTGAAGCATAGAACTCCTATAGGCACGAATTAATTCATCAAGTATATAACTCCTATATACATCGATAAAATGATTAAAGCACTTTTATCTTTATACAATCCTAAAACATAATTCAAATAAATTAAAACAAAACACATAATAATAGTATGGGTTTTTCATTGTAGCATAACCGAACAAAATTATTCATTAAAAAATTATTTCAAATAAAATAATTAATAATCAGCACCCACATAAAAATATTCAAATAATATTATAAACAAAACACAAAAAAAAAATAGTTTGTTTTTCTTTTTATCTTCATTTCTTATTAAAGTGGTACTTCTCTTCATGAACGTTCCTCAATCCCTTCAACTAAAAATATACAATAAAATAAAATATCATAATAATAAAACATTAAAAAA
This sequence comes from Acorus calamus, assembly GCA_030737845.1. Lineage (NCBI taxonomy): Eukaryota > Viridiplantae > Streptophyta > Magnoliopsida > Acorales > Acoraceae > Acorus > Acorus calamus. Next base: position 999,711 of record CM060874.1, read on the forward strand.
ATGATTAAAGAACTTTTATCTTTATGAAATCCTAAACACAATTCAAATAAATTAAAATGAAACACATATTAATAGTTATGGGTTTTCCTGGCATAATCGAATAAAATTATTTATTGAAAAATTATTTAAAAATAAAATAATTAATAATCAGCACCCACATAAAAATATACAATAATATTATGAACAAAACACAAAAAATAATTTTATTTTTTTATTTTTTTTACCTTCATTTTTTATTTATTGAAGTGATATTTCTCTTCATGAACAACGTACTCCAATTCTTTCATCTGAAAAAATAAAAAAATACAATAAAATGAAAGGTCATAATAATAAAAAGATAAAAAAATTATCTCTTCAATTAAAAAAAAGATCATAATAATTAAAAAAATACAGAAAAAGGAAGATACTCGTTTTATTTTGGAAAAAAACTAATTTCTCTAAAAAAACCATTAACATGTGATTTAAATAGTATTCCTGCATGGAACATCTAATATTATATCAAATTGGAGTATTTTGAGAAAATCAAGGGATAATTTTAATACATAAATTAATCTTAAGAAATAAATAAGTTTAGCTTAAATCAAACTCAGTCAAACCTATATTTTCATATCCTAACATATCATATCAATCTTATTTGATAGATTGGATTGTATTAATGAATAATTTTAAAATTTAAGTAAATTTACTACTATTAGTAATTAAAAAATTGATTAAATGATAAATTGAGAAATGAAAATATTGGATCACAAAATCATTTTAATAGATAAGTAATAGATATATCTATCATGTAGTTATCTACTATATATTTTAAAATTTAAATTAATAGATACATTAGTAATTGATCAATTGTTTAAAGGATAAAATGGAAAATGAAAATACTGGGTCACAGAATCCTTTTAATAGATAAGTAATAGATAATTATGATTGAACTTGATCTTGGTATTCCATATCTCTCACGGAGTTATGTAATTCCATTCAATCTATTATAGTGGTATATTAAGGTCTACATATCAAATTATTTTTCATCATCTCTTATAAAATTAGGGACTTATATTTTTTAATATTTATAATTATTTATTCACATCTTATCCATCTTTATTCACAGCTTATTTATGACCAATCAAACAATAAAAAATTCATTATTCATTTTTCAATATAATTAAATAAAAATATAACCAAACAAAAAAATGATTTAATGTATGATCTTATATATTAGACAGGATGATTACATGTATCTATTTTTTGCAAATAAGTAGTTTTTTTGTTTTTTCTATACTATTTCACTTTTTTTTATCATTTTTCATTATGAAGCATATACTAAAATGATTGAATATATGATTTTATACATTGATTTGTAATGATCTCAACGACATGGCGATCATAAATGTGATCACAAAATGGATAAGGTGTATCAAGCTTTTTTGTTAGATGATATCAAATCATGATTGGATTTATCAATGCATACTCAATTTTCAATTTACATATATGAGGGGACACACTCAAAATCTCATTGGGAATGGAAACTGACATGCCCATCTCTTAAAACGCATTCCACCCATGTTTTTAATATTTTGTAAAATCATATACTTCATCTAATGGATTGATATTATTTTTTAAAAAATGATGAAAATTATGTCTTCACTAAGTGGAGGTGTGTGAGATAAACGATATTGTATCCACTGTTCACGAATGAGCTTCGTGCGGCCACATTTGCAGGTTGGGCGTTCCCGCTTGTGCGCCCGTAAATGAAAAGTTTAATCGGGCTGCCCCGTTTAACATGTTAAACGGGCTGACCCGTTTAACATTAGTAAAAAAAAAGGGCAGTAGGCTCTAACTCTTCTTCTTCGTCTCCTTCAGCGACTTCTTCAACCATCTTCTTCAACAACTCCTCCTTCAGCGCCGCTTCCTCCTTCAGCCAGCCCTATTGAATCTCTTATTTTCAATCATCTTCTTCTTCAACGCTGATTCCTCCTTCAGCGACTACTCCGGCTCGGGTATGCCATCTCTTAATCTATCTCTTATTCACTCCCCCCTCTCTAATTTGAGTGATTTCTAATTCTCTGTCTCGGTCTAAAACGACGTGATTTGGAGGGTTCGGATCTACTGGTATTTGATAGAAAAAAGTAGAGTATGAGAGATTGTGATCTGGGCATTGGTGTGTCGTGTTTGGTGATGATTTTTTCTATTATGTTTGGGTGAGGTCATTTGCCAAACATTTTGTGGGTCATTTTTATGATGAAGTTTAAATAAGTTTTTTAGAGTTGGGTGTATCAAACTCAAACCGAAAGTGGCCTTTGTTGTTTGAAATAATCAGTCTCATGGCTTCAAGCCTCCAACTATCACTGTAGCCAGATCTTAGTTATAACTAGTAGAATGTTTGAAATACATAATACATTCAAATTCTACAATGCCATACTCTACATCACAGCCACTCCAAAAACCTTCACAGCCGTATCGCGCGAGTTAGTCGTGCGCACATGCTTTGCGCGCTCAAGATCCACTTCACGAGCCTGCTCGGCGCATGACCATTGAATCATTGAATGATTGTATCATTGATTCATTGTATATTTGTATTATATATTTATATGAAACAATTATATGATTGTATTTGTTTGAAACTCTTTCAGTGTATGATTGTATCATTGTTTGAAATAATTAATTATGAAATTTTGATGTATCGGTAATGGTATAATAAATTATAATTATGTAACATTGTAACTTATGCTTAAATGGTTAACTGAACTCTTATTTATAAATCATTAGAATAATTCATCTTTTAATTTTTATTAATAAAAGATACAAAACCGCATATACTCCCGCATACCGCATATACTCTATGCGGTACTCTAGTCACATGCAAACTGCATATCGCATATCAGAGCACTGACTGTATCCGCGACTATAAAAAGTACCCACTAATGTGACATGATGGGCTGGGCTAATTAGTCCATTAACTAATCTTTCATAACTATTAGGAAAATAATACATTCAACTTCTTGCAGCCTAATTATAGTCCACATCGTTATTAAAGTGCACGTTGTTATAAGAAAGATGTATATACTGTCAAATTGCAAAACGTATTAAGTGTATCAGCCTCTTCATAACCGTTAATTGTTTCACAATCTCCGTTGCGAGAGCTCAGAGAGAGCGGGATAGAAGAAGAAAAAGAAGATGAGCGAGCTATTGTTAACGACGGTAAGCAAGAAGAGAGATCTGGACCGTCTGATCAGAGACACCCTCGACAAGGTCCTCGTCCTCCGCTTCGGCCGACCCTCCGATCCCGTCTGCCTCCAACTCGACCAGATCGTAAGCCCCCTCCCCCAAATTGTTAGGTTTCTTCCATGAATCGAACATCATTAATTCGATCCATCAAATCAGCTGGCGAGGGCGTCCAGGGAGGTATCGAAATTCGCGAGCGTGGCATTGGTGGACGCCGACGCGGAGGAGATACAGGTGTACGTGAAGTACTTCGACATCACTCTCTTCCCCTCCACGGTCTTCTTCTTCAACGCCCTCCACATGAAGATGGACTCCGGGTTCGATTTCGATTTCATTCCCTTTCGATCGATTTGATTTGCATCGAATTTTATCTTTCTCTAATCGTTTAAATTTGTATACAGAGTTATTAGCATAAATAAAAGTGAATGTGATGGCCATCTATGATTCCTTCATAAACATGTTTCTCCTTGTCAGAAAATTTTCCATGTCTGTATATACTGTATCATTTTGACATTAATCCAACAACATGTCTTCAATTTATGAATCTTGTTCTGTTTCGGATTCGTTTCTAGTTTCAAGCTTGTGCATATATAAAGGGCTTTCATTAGAAAGGGAAAATAAAGATAATTAACAAAGAAACTCTCCGAATTAAAACAACCCAAACAAAAGGATGACCTCAACTCCTCACTACGGGATACGGTAAGTCTCCACAACTGAGAAATTGCGCCTACTTATTAGCTGCACTTGGTAAATCCTGATGTTCCTGTTGACGCATCCCCTGTTTTTTATGTTCTTGTATGGTATGGCCTTTTCTTTTTCTTTACTTTGATGGCTATTCAAGTTATATTTTCTAAGGATAAACTCAACTTAATTTTATCAATTCTGTCAAACCATGTTGCTGAAGGGCTCAACTTTATCCTATCAATTCTGTTAAACCATGTTGCTGAAAGGATATACATCAGTAAGTATTTCCACCCATCATTCAGTTAAAGGTTTCATATATACTGCTGTTGATTCAGGCAGGTGTCGAGCAGTACATTCAAAATTTCCTTATGGATCCACCCAACAAGCATATCCTCAAGCAATACTATGTCAAATGCATTAAGTTTCTAAAAAGACTTGGGATTTATACAAACCATGGAATATTTCAGAAAAAAAAAACACACAAAATTCTGGCATTTATCAGTTATGTGCAAGGGTTTTACAAAGCCATAATGAATCAATTATGAATTGAAGTCCCAAATCTGTGAGTTGTAAGTTCTTGATTTTTGCTTCTTCACTGTTCTTTATTATGAATGAATTAAAGTCCCAAATCTGTGAGTTGTAAGTTCTTGATTTTTGTTTCTTCGCTATCCTTTATTTTTAATGGATTGAATTCCCAAATTTGTGAGTTTTCTTGATTTTTGTTACTACGCTGTTCTTTATTTTGAATTGAATTCTGCCAAACTTTAAAGAGTTGCGCTTAGTATTTCGTGCTCTATTATACTGTGTTGTTTTATATATCCATATTAAGCATCCATGGAATCGGTTCATTTATATTCAACATGACGTGTTGAGTGATACACTTGACATGATTAGATAATGGAAGCCGAGATATTTATAGTCAAATTTTATGCCGAGTGTCCTTCTATATATATATCTGGAAGGACACTCAGCATAAAATTTGACTGTAAATAGCTATACATATGTTAAGACTTAAGATGTTAGTGTTAACTTTGTTATAACCTGGATGTCTAATGTAGAATGCAAGTGTTTGATCATTTGGATCATGTTATGTTGTAAAAGTATCCATCTCAATCCCTGTCTGGCATTGCATTCTCTTCTCTCTGTTCTTCAGGACCGCGGATCACACTAAATGGGTTGGTTCATTTCAGAGGAAGCAGGATTTCATCGATGTTGTTGAGGTACACAATCTAACATATTCCTGTCACCGTAGGTGTAACTATGAAGTTAAAGAATTCGTCAAGGCAAATTGTTGTCATGGTCATTTCACAGTAAACAGGATTTTGTTGAATTTATTTAGGTAAACAACATAATAATCTCAGTCATTAAAGTTTTTTTTTTTAAATGTGCTTGATAAGTTTGAAGAACTATCGAAATTTTTTTTTTTTACTTCTTTGTGTTATAAATGTCACAATCAATTGGGCTGGAAGAAATATGTTAGTTTTTAAAAAATAAATTGATAAATACTATGACTCTGATTCTGATGGATCTGGAGATACAGTGTATATGAACATTTTTATCAACCTTTTCATTTTTACTTGCATTAGTAGAACCATGTGGAGAAATATGAACATGTTATACACACACAAACAATAAGCTGAGGTTGTATTGTACTGAAAGTCTCTTAACAGTAATGCAATGACGCGCTGCTTCACCAAATTTGTAATTGAATTGGGTTTAGTGGTAACTGTAATACAATGATGGAAGAGTTGCATGATATCACGTGGAATCCTACCACCATCATTTTTGTGGATTGCTACTTTACCATTTGGATCAATAATTACTATATGAATGGTGCCAAAAGAATATGAATATATGATTGATCAATCATTGTGATCATTAGTATTTTGCATTGTTATTTTTCTTGTGATTTTTTTAACTACTCAGAGATAAAATTCTTATGACGGTCTGAACTGATTTTTCTGTGTGTCTAATGACATGTTGTTTTGCCTACTCTTAATTTACCATGCATTCAATTTAGTATATTTGAAGAATAAAGTGAGCCAATGCTCACTGTTCCTGACAGAGAATTAAGATTTTTAATTTTTATCAGTCTCAATAACAAAATAATGGCATGCCTGAGATGCTATTTAATGATTTAAAATAAACGTAATTCTTTGTCTGATTTTGTTTTCCTTTACAGGCAATATATAGGGGGGCCATGAAAGGAAAGATGATTGTGAACTGTCCATTGCCACCTGAGAGGATACCGAAGTTTCAGCTTCTATTCAAGGACTTGTAACATCATTCAAGATGAGTATATGGGATCGTCACTGCTCGTGCATTTACCTTTCCATTCAGGGCTTAAACTGCATCAATTGTGATTATTGAAATTGATATAGTTTGTCAATGTACCTGAATTTGTAATTGTATATACCCCATATATGGACACACTATTGAGCAGTTGATGAAGACCTGAACTTTTGGGTGTCATGAAAGGTAGGATTACTTTTAATCTTCCCATCGTTTTATTTATTTTTATTTATATATAAAAAAAAGAACTCCAAAAAGTCAGTTTTTAGTAGAGGACTGAATACCTGCCCAGATGTATAAAATGTCAAACTATTCTGATGCATCCATCTTGTTTTTATGTCACAAGGTTTAATTGTGAAGTTTTTCTAAACAAGTGGAATTCTTTGCACATGTTTTTTTCATTAGCATGGACTCCTGTCATAAGAAGAATTCTTCTTCTTTTTCAATAATTCATTTTTGATAAATTTCATGGGATGAATAAAATTTTGCACGGGGAGTCCAAGGATGATCACATGAATGGAGGAACTGACCCCCGTTTGGGGTGAAGCATAAACGTCGGATAGGGGAGAATACAGTAGAATAACCCCAAAACAGCTGTTTGTTTGACAAAAATAAACCTTGATAGTTATGTCTGGATAAGCTAGGATAAGGACTGATAATTACTCTCAGAAAAAGCTAGAATTGTTTATCAGGGCTTATCTATACTAATGGATAAAAATACCTTTATTTGTCATTTTAAAAAATTTATCTTATCTAACACTCTCTGCACACATTCCAAAAATCTATCACATCTATCATATCACACACACACACATCTCATACTTATTCCCAAACACAAATAATTTATGCAGGGGTATAATTGTCATTTAAAAAGTCATAAACTTTTATCTATCTCTTATCTACCACTTATCCCTACTTTATTCAAGGTGAACCAAACAACAAAAAGATCAATTTTACGTTTTTCAATGAGAATAACAGAAAAGACAACCAAATAAAAATTTACCTATTCAACATGGATTGTTATCTATCCCAGTATAGCTATCAAGGACGAATAACCTTATGTCACACCCCCAAACGGGCCGAGTGTTCAAACTGGCCTTTAATATGTTAATCAGGTACCACACCAATAGAATAATCAATGGACATACTTTGAGCCTTCCAAAATAGAATGGATTTGGTTTTCTAATTCTAGGTCCATTCAAAAGTAGCAATTTAGGACTTTGTTCCCCTGATAATGGTATTCCTAATAGTAGTATTAACTGATATAAGTTTTCAAATAGGGTGGGATGTATTTCCATTGCAGTCATTCATCTCTACATTTATTGAACTTTAATAAAGTTCAATATTTACCGATGACCAATTTGATCGAATACCCTATTAGTAATTTAGTATGGTCCATCTAATATCCATTAACGTGTGTTCAATTAAATTTTACCAAGGAAATAGTTGTTATTTCATCATATCAATCTATAAGACTAACTCTTCCCATCTACGGTTACGACTAATGTTTTAAAAATTATACCTGGCTGAGTTGGCTTGTTCAATCTAACACTCGACCTGCATGGTTTCTAGTTCAACTATCCTGAAAACTCAGTATAGTGTAAGTAGAGCATCTTTAATCTTATACTCAAATATGTATTCAAATTTAAATTTAAGTAAAAATCCTAAAAAAAGCATAGGGGAAGCGGTCAGGATCATGTTCGAGAAAGATCAACTGCACATCGGGATCTAGCTTGGTGAGACTTTGCGTTGAGAGAGGAGATGTAGAAAATCTTTTCTACATCTCTCTCCGGTCCTTATGTGCAGTCTCTATCTTGTCATGTAATTTTTTTAATCTGTTTTTTCTCATCTTCAATTCGGAAATTCGGACATTATCTATTTTGAAAATTTTTAATCTGTTTTTTCTCATCTACACTGTCTATTTTTAAAAAAAATTAATGAAAAATGCCCACAATTTGCTTAAAAAAATCACACAAAAATCTCTTCAATCATTTATCCATACAAATATCAATTAAGTTTTTATTTCTAATTTTTGCTCAAATCAAGAGAGACTCAAATATTTATTTAAATTCCAATGGCTATTTTTTTCTCTTAAAACTTTATTTTTTTTAAAAAAAATTGAATAAAACACAAGGTGACGATGGGAAACACACCATATTGAAAAAACTTATTACTCAAAATTTTAATAAAATTTGGGTATAAGTTCAAATAAATGTTGGATATAGCGGAATCTTAAAATTTAAACACTGGCGATATGGAGTTTAAGAAATGATGTTATCTTCAAGGGAAGAGCCTTATATTTCGAGAACTAGTTGGAGATGACGATCCAAAGCATCAGAGACTAGGACACTTGCATGTACGGGGTCTCGATTATTCACATACATAAAACTGCATTCCGTATCACTGAGTAGTTGAGTCTTACAGGGAAAGGGTTGAAGTCCTTTGTACCTAACATCGGTGGGTACAATTGAGTTGATACGGGCTGCAGTACTTGGCACCATGAGTGTGTATTTTCCTTTTATTATTGATTTATTTCTTTATTTTTCTACTCTTTTCATCTCATTCAATCATATTCTTTCTTATCATGGGAATAGAAAATAACTACATTTTTCTATAATAAAAAATCAATATTTAAAAACTGGATACATGTTGTTGAACAAATAACTTTCTAGACTATACTAAAATATCGACGCGGAAAACTAAAACTCAGAAAAGATTTCTAATAATATCATTTTAATTTATATATTAATATTTTTATTTATATATTCTAGCGATATCGTTGAAATAGACTATTTTTACAATATAAGGTTCGTTGAGGGATATATATTCAAAAAACTCATTTTCAATTATAACATTTTTTTTTTTGTAATTTCATAATAAATTTTATAACGATTTATTTAATTATTATTAAAAAATTAATATATCATTTATGTATATATAATATAGTATATTATATTACATATAAATGGAATAAAAACAAAATAGGAATATTAACAGTAAACAATTTTTTTTTAATTAATTTTTTTTTACGTGTTGTAAGCAAAATTGAGTACAATAACGTCTGGTGGAGTAAAGCCTATAAGGGGGTCAATTAGAAAGGAGTAAATCCTGATCACTGATTCAACAAAAAATATAATAATATATAATAAAAACAGTACAGAACGCACGTACCCAATGTTCGAAGCGCCGTCGGCAAATGATATATACGATCTGAATACCTGTACTACCTTTATGCGGGGTGTCCATCTTAATCTCACCGGAGGGAGTTGATCACATCCCACACCAACCCGCACATGGCCTGATTCATGAGAGGGACCCTTTCACTAGATTCCGCATCTTTGGTCCACACCAAACTCTTCCACCCACTATTTTTAAGTTTCAACAACTTTTATGGCACTTTCTTTCTTCACATCCCTCTCTCTCTGATCTGTTCTGTGTACATGTCTCTCTCACTCACAGAATTCATAGATTTTGTTTATATTTGACCCCTAGTTTGGGCTGCGGAATAACTTGATAATAATAGAGATTGAGAAAAAAATAGATGAATATATTTATTTTGTAAAAATTAATCGTTATTAATATGTTTTAATCAGTAGCATAAATTATATTGAATTGTTTATCAAGTTTATTTATTCTAATGGATTTAAATATCATTATCTGTCATTTTAAAAAATATTATCACATAACACTTGCGTATATATTAAACCACACGTCTCATCTATCATATCACAATAATCACATGCTAATAAAAAAAAGTTATTTTGTATGAATAGTTATCTATATATCTTGCTTTAACTATAAGAGACGAATAAATCAATGTCACACAGCACGGGTTGAGTTGTTGGTGATTGTGACTTCAGGCCTTTTGAGAATATATACTATGGATTTTTCAAGACCTTGATCCATGCATGTCATTTTTTTTTTAATTATATTATAGGTTAGTGTTCCAATGTGATTCTTATTTCATGTGAAATGTGAATGGCTTGGGTCTTAGGCGGCCGGATGTCACGTATCTTGGGTTTTATTTGGTTAGGTTGTACATACTAGGAGGGTGATTTAACCAAATTGTTTCCTAGTTATTATCACTTTGACCGTGCCCCAAATTTTAAACAGTTGATTAATTGAGATACTTCAATGAAACTTTAATTTGATGTTCAAGTGGTACCAAATTGATATATATTATAATTAAGAGGAACTTCAACACTTGTTGAATTTTTTTTGTCTTAAACCCATATTATCCATAAACTATGTGGGTCAGATATATATTGATGAGTCATTAACCATGAACAAAATATATATTGATGAGTCATTAACCATGAACAAAATATATTATATCATGAATCACAAATATCAGTTAATATAACGAGGTAGCAACTTGTCTCCTGGTTTTAAAAAAAATTTATTTCTTTTTGTACAAGCTTATATAAGTCCCGTTTGGGACTGTGTTGTGGGACTGGACGTTGCGGGAAACAGTGACACGGTGGAGAAACGGAGTTTTAAAGCATTTTAGACGCAAGTTTTGTGTTTTGGTTTGGAGGTGGCGTTCCATCACGTTTGCCAATGCAGATCCTAAACGCAATCCCAAATGGACTCTAAATCATATAAAAATCTAATAAACCCCCAAAAAAATCATATTGGTTATTTAGGGCACACCAAATCTATGTTAATTTGGAACATTTGTTAAATCACAATTCAATATATTCCCAAAAACAATAAAACAAAATCTAATATACTCGCCTTCCTCTAAGCATTAAAACATTGTAACATTAATAATGTCCAATTTAAAGATACAAATAGAAGAAGGGAGGGGCTGTGGTGTTTGTGGGTTCTACCCACCGTTTCGTATGTCTTTATTGGGCGTCAATATTTTCTCCCACAGAGTTCTTCAACCTCCCTCTCTCAAAAAAATAAAAATGTGATTTTTTAAGAGGTGAACCCACTCGACTTATTCGACTTTGTAAAATCATCTATTATGTCACAGATCGACATCACATGGTCGAACTGGTCATAGAGACCTAAGCCCTCTATGCGACCCATTCGACTTTGTATAGTTGTCATTTATATACTTTGTTCGACATCGCAGAATATAATATGTCACAGAAACCTAATGATCTCATATGACTTATTCGATTTTGTGAAATCGTCAATTATGCAGTGTTTTAAAACCTAACCCGATCTGTTTGGTTCAACTAGTTAAACTTTCATCTGCATTGAATTCCGGTTCGGTTTAGTCATATAACTCGATGATATAAAAAATAAGTAAAATTCAATCAACCCATCGATTGAACCAACGGTTTTTGTAAACCGGCTGCAGGTTAATTATATCGAATGATTTTTTATCTATAGAAATTGTGATTAATCACTTGTTAAAATATAAAATCTAATAAAAGTTTAGATTTTATATACTAAAATCATGTTATGATATTAAGTAAGACATTTATGCAAAGATTTTCTAAAATATTATATATTTTTATTTAGTAATGATAATTAAAAAAATATTATATTATAATTATGTCATAGTTCAAATCTGGTTGACCTAACAGTTGAACCAATGACCCTTGATTCATTCATTTTTTTTAGTTAATTGAACACTTCAATTTTTAAAACATTATCATTATGTCACAAGTTGATATCACAGAGTCGAACTGATTCCAAAGACTTGAGGCTCTCTCTATGGCCCATTCGACTTGTGACATAATGGACGACACCACAAAGAGATATTCAAACACCGCATCATGTGATTTGTCCTTCATTATATTTAACAACGCACCATCATTTGAAGATATCATTTTATTGAGAACGCTATAACATGCGAACATATTATTCAAAACACAAAGTCAAATAAGCCGTAGAGAGAGCCTTAAGTTTCTGTAACTAATTCAATTCTTTAATGTCAATCTGAAATAATAAACGATTTCACAAAGTCGAATAGGCTATAAAAAAAGCTTTATATCTCTGCGACTAATTCGTTTCTGGATGTCGATTTGTCACATAATAGACGACTTCACAAAGTCGAATGAATGATGAGGTCATTCTTTTAAAAAATCACATTCTGACTGTGAATATAACTACGTGCGTGAAAATAATCGGTGGACTAAGTTCATAAGGTGACTAAGTTCATATAGTGTCGCTAAGTCCAGGTTCCATGTACCAAAAAAACAAAAAGAAAAAAAAAACGTAGCTTCAATCGTTATCTATTCTCACTCCCTTCAATTACTTTCCCCACATTAAAACAACCAATCTTCGTCGTCCAAAATCCTCTCACCAGATCCCGAAACACGAATGCGAGCGCGAAGAATATAAAAAAAGCCGATCCCGAAAAGCCCCTGCGACAGTATATAAGTCCACCACCCGAAAACACACAACACACACACTGGCTCTTAAAAAAAAACAGAGAGAGACCCAAAAAAAGAGGACAAAAAAACATGGCGGCGGCGATGGCGTCGATGGCGGCGAAGGGTGCGATCTCCGTCCGCCACGCGCGGGCGTCGCGGCCTTCCCTCCTCCCCGTCTCCTCCTCTATCTCTCTCAGATCTGTCAGTCCCCGTCAGGTCTCGCTCTTCCTCGGTCGCCCCCTCCGGCAACCGTTCGATCCGAGGCCCCTCCATATCTCCAGATCCAGATCCGTCCAGATCGTGAAGGCGACCGCCGCGGCGGACGCGAAGCCGACGGTTCTGGTGGCGGAGAAGCTCGGGGAAGCGGGGCTGGAGCTCCTCCGGGAGTTCTCGAACGTGGACTGCTCGTACAACCTGTCGGCGGAGGAGCTGTGCGCGAAGATCTCGCTGTGCGATGCGCTGATCGTGCGGAGCGGGACGAAGGTGACGAGGGAGGTGTTCGAGGCGGCGAAGGGGAGGCTCAGGGTTGTTGGGAGGGCGGGGGTCGGGATCGACAATGTGGATCTGCAGGCGGCGACGGAGCACGGGTGCCTCGTCGTCAACGCCCCCACGGCCAACACTGTTGCGGCCGCAGAGCACGCCATCGCGCTCCTTGCAGCCATGGCTCGCAACGTCGCTCAGGCCGACGCGTCCATGAAGGCTGGTGAGTCCTCTTAAGTAGATCGAACTCAGTCTGTTTTTCTGTTTTTTGAAATGTGAAGTTTGATTGTGTGTGATTTAATGTATGGAACGTGGAGATTGATTTTCTTTTGTTTTGTTATGTGATTCGTTTGATCTGATTGGTTTTTGTTTGTTTTGTAAGTTCTTTGAGATTGGTGCATTTGTTGGATTATTTGTTGTTTTGTTCTTTGATCTTGTCGATTTGTGATCTTCATTTAGTTAGTCTTCATTCTCCAATTGTTCTTGTCATGCACTTTTATTTATTGTACTCTTCAACTTATACTGGAAAACTTCTATTGGAACCATCCTCTTTGACAGTCGAACGATTGCATGATTGATGAAAAATGTTGTATCTTCCTCAAATTTACTTCTCTAACATATGAGATATACCCACACATTACCAGTCTAGTTTCATTCCTTACAAAATATGTCTAAAATCACTGAGAAAGATATGTTCTAACAGTTGATATAAATTTGAGTAGTTCTTTCCCAATTGGTTAATTGCAATTTATAGTACTGCCCACAGATTATTGGATCAACAACATGGATTATTTAAGTTGACATTGCCAATTTGTGGCTATCTGGTCCAAGCTAAGATTTCTTTTTTGGGAAAAAAATAGTTCGCCAATTTCATTAATTTGTCAAACAAGAATACCAAAAAAAGCAAGATAGGGCAGGGGGACAAGGGATCTCCCACACCCAAAACAGGGTATTCTCAGTCCCTTACATGGGAACTCCCTCACTCTGAAAGTAAGTCCCCTCCCAAGTTAAATTTCAAAAAAAAAAAAAGTCCTCTCCCAAGTTTTATACCTCATTGACACTAGCTTTTGAAAGTAATTCTACTGTTTGTCTGTGGACAGTTGAATTGAAAGGGGAGACTATTGGGAATTGACATCATATTTTGTAGCTCCACTGGAAAAGTTCAATTGATATGTTGAAGGAGGTGTAGGAATTTTGCATACTCCAAAAAAATCATTCCTTTTTTACATGTTTGATGTTACTCATAAGAAATACTTGCAGTTAGCCTTCAGGATCATGGAAGACTAGGAACAATTTATACATGAAGCCTGTTGGGAATATAATAATTCTGATTGTCATAATATATGCTTTTATTTCCTTTCCCTATTGCCCAACTTTCTCTCTCATTTTCTCCCTGCATTACATAATATGTGTCATTCTGTGCTCTGGCTTGAGATGTATTGTGATAGAAACTTTTAAATGATCATTGATTTTGTAAATTTTTGTTTGATCTTTTATTTGATTTGAATTCTTTGATTAGCACAGTGATAGATTTAAGCTGAAATAATTTTTATGGACTAATTTTAATGGAGCCTTTCATCCTTAAAGTTCCATATAGCAGATCTTTACCTATTGTGACTTAATAGTTGGAAATATCCAGAATTTTTTGTAGTCTTTTTTCATGGCATGAATTTAGAGAAAAAGAGGTAAATTCATTTGCATCATGTTTGCTTACTGTTCTCTGTATCTTTGCCTTGTGCAGGAAAATGGCAGCGTAACAAGTACGTTGGTGTCTCTCTGGTTGGGAAGACGATTGCGGTTTTGGGGTTTGGAAAAGTAGGTTCTGAGGTTGCTAGACGTGCCAAAGGCCTTGGCATGCATGTCATCGCACATGACCCATATGCTCCTGTTGACAGAGCACGTGCCATCGGTGTTGAGCTAGTATCATTTGATGAGGCCATATCCACTGCAGATTTCCTTTCCCTCCACATGCCGCTCACACCCTCTACTTCAAAGATCTTTAATGACGAATCTTTTGCAAAGATGAAGAAGGGTGTGAGGATCATTAATGTAGCCAGGGGAGGAGTTATCGATGAAGATGCTTTGGTGAGAGCTCTTGATAATGGAACCGTTGCTCAGGTATGTAGAAGTTGCTCTTCTCACAGTACATTTTTTCTTATCACAACCTATAATTGCCAAAATTTGTTCTTCATTCGGAGCAGGCCGCGCTCGATGTTTTCACTGTAGAGCCACCACCAAAAGATAGTAAGCTAGTACTACATGAGAATGTGACCGTCACACCTCATCTGGGGGCAAGCACCATAGAAGCTCAGGTACTGCACTCTTTGTTTTATAATCACCATCTCTGATTGACATGCATCCCCTTCACTGAGACAAATCATGTGTAAAATTTTTGAAGGAAGGAGTAGCCATTGAAATCGCGGAGGCCGTCGTTGGAGCATTGAAGGGAGAACTCGCAGCCACTGCTGTGAATGCACCTATGGTCCCAGCCGAGGTATCACCATTCAAACCATATTTCCATCTCATACTCAAACCAACCCATCTATACAAAACATTGATTTTAAAGTAAATTTTCTATCTCAGGTCCTGTCCGAGCTAGCACCATATGTCATTCTAGCAGAGAAGCTGGGACGTCTGGCGGTGCAACTGGTGGCCGGTGGCCATGGCATCAAGGGACTGAAGGTCGTCTACACCTCCTCTCGGAACCCAGAAGATCTCGACACAAGGCTCCTCCGCGCAATGATCACCAAGGGCATAATCGAGCCGATATCAGATGTCTTCGTGAACCTCGTGAACGCCGACTTCACCGCCAAACAGCGAGGTCTCCGCATCAGTGAGGAGCGCATCTCGCACGATGGGTCCCCCGAAGACCCGATCGAGTCCATACAGGTCCTCCTCTCGAACGTGGAGTCCAAGTTCGCGAGCGCCCTCTCGGAGACGGGCGACATAAAGGTGGAGGGGCGCGTGAAGGACGGGATCCCCCACCTGACGCTCGTCGGGTCATTCAGCGTGGACGTCAGTCTGGAAGGGAACCTCATCTTCTGCAGGAACATCGACCAACCGGGGATGATCGGGCGGGTCGGGAGCATCCTCGCGGAGAAGAACGTGAATGTGAACTTCATGAGCGTCGGTCGAACGGGACCGAGGGAGCAAGCGATCATGGCGATCGGGGTCGACGAGGAACCCGACAAGGAGAGTTTGAAGAAGATTGGGGAGGTTCCCTCCATTGAAGAGTTTGTGTTCCTCAAGCTATAGTGAACACTTCTTAAATCTGTTTGAATTTAAATTTTTTTTTCTTTTAGATTCGGGGGATTAGTAATAACAATAAATGCTCGGTGAGAAGTGTCATTGGTAAGTTCATGCAGGTTGGTTGAGGTTGTTGAGAAGGTTTTAAGTGTTGCAGTGTTTCCAGTTTGTCTGTAATATTATTTTGTGTTCTGATTGATGGAGATGTTGTAAGGCTTCCTGTGTAACAATTTTTTTGTGAGCATAAGCTTTCTTCTGTAATATTAGTCCGTGGTTCTTTGTTTTTTTTTTTTTTTTTCCGGTACTGTCACTATGTATTGGTCTTGTATCAGTGAAATAAATTAGTCAGAAAAAATGACATGGATGGTGGAGTAACAGTAGTATCCACCAATCCTTCATTAAGAAATAAATTTTAGACTTGCATGTCAAACAAATTGCTAGCAGAGATATTCTAAGCATTTATAAAAGGAAAATGTTAGGCTCAGTTCATTAGCGGTCCCAAATACAATTTCAATCTTTTTTTGGTTTTCTTAAATAATATAAGTAGATATGTATTTTTTTTTCTAAAATTTGATGATGAAGCATTCATATCACTTTACTTATGCAAACGGATCCATCAGTGAACCATGGATTATGCAATCTGGTAAAATCTAGTAGAAAGATTCCTAGTAGAATGAACACCTACTATGCAGCATGCACTAATGCTTTAGATTTATGTAATTGTAGGTTCTATCTCTAATCTCTCACACAATACAGAGTAAGAGCTAATTTGATAACTTTAATCTAGAATGAGAATTTTGAATTTCCAAAAATTCTAATAGATTTCATGAAAGGGAAAATTTTGCCTAAAATATGTAGGAAAGAAGATAGGAATGGATGAAACCAAATACAATTTTTCTTGGTGTTCTAGCAGAAAAAGAATAAGAATGAACGATCATTTGTCTGCTTTGACCCTTTTGAAGATTTGTTTGTCTATGGTCTATGGGTTTATTGTCTTGTTGCCTCTGTTGATTAATTAGCTCCACCTAGGGATGATTTTTCTTGTTGCTGAGTTTCCACTGTGCTTGCTTTCGGTCACAAACTGATTTCGGATTGTGAATAAATGTTACAATTAATTAACCTCGATTTCAAGCAACAGAAGGCATGGATTGGGAGTGTGCAACCTAGTGTTGTTCTTTCTATTTGTTGTATTAAATGTTAATATATAAAGTTCTCTGATATTTTGTAATGTTTTGGTGAAACAGGGGAACAGACAACCATCAATGTCTTCTATTTTTGGCTTATACTTTTTAATTACTTTTATTTTCCATATATTAAGAATTGTATATATCCTGTTATTTAGCTTAGATTATGATCATGTTCTTTGATATCCACCAGAGACCAAGTTCTTTGATTCGAATGAGATCATCTATTGCATCAATTACTGCACTTCTGTCATCTTTGCTGCTTTCAAAAAGACATGCTGTTAAATGTGATCTAATCAAACTTCTTCACCAATCCTTACGGGCCCGTTTGGGGTGAGTTTCATGAGATAGTCTTATTAAATTTTTGTTTGATTGTCAATTATTTGATATTTTTATTGTTTGGTTCTGATTGAAATAATTAGGGGCGTAAATTATTTGTGTTTGGGAATAAGTATAAGAGATATGAGTGTGATATGATAGATGCATTTTTGCAAAATTAGGTGAGATAAATATTTTAAAATGACAATAAGGATGACCTCTACACAGTATTCAAACTGCTCTTAGGTATATATAATCTCATTCATCCTTGTCTTTATGCTATGGCTTTTAAAGCATTGATTATATAATCTCATTCATCCTTGCTTTTTATAGTGTATTTGGTTGCGCGATTGCAAAACTGATTCTGCAGTAAGCTCATCCCCACAACTTTTGAAAATTGTAGCTTTTGGGTACAATTTGCATAAAATATGTTTGCAGGAAGCTGTTACAATAAAACTATTTGGTTGCACAATTGCAAAAACAGTTTTTTACAAACGCAAAAGTTGTTCAATCATGCAACCAAACACCCTCTTAGTCTCAACTAGGGGCGGAGACAGGGGGATGGATTGCCCCCCCCCCCCCCAAGCCAAGCAAAACTCAACCCCGTTTGGATACAGAATAGGATTTATTCTTAGGTATTTATTTATCCGAGTATAAGTGAGTATAAATAAGGATAAAATAATTTTATGTTTGGTTGTGTTTTGAATTATTCTCGTTGGGAATCGTAAGAATAAATGTTTTGTTGTTTGGGTAAAATGTGAATAAAGTATGGATAAAAATTTATAAAAGATAAAAAAGTAATGATAGTTGATTTGACATGTGATTTATAAGAGGTGGTGACAGTTGATTTGACAGTGGGTCCACTTATTCTTTGGGTGGAATAACCTAGGATAACTTTTATTCTAGGGGTTGATTGGAATCCATATACCACTTTATACCAGTTTATTCTGGCACACTTTATCCGGGGTTATCCGGGCTTTCCAAATAAGACTTAAATTTTATCCTGGGTTATCCGGAGTTATCCGGGGCTTATCCGGCATCCAAACGGGGAGAAAATGTTTTAGGTGGGCCACTCCCATACATAACAAATCAAATTAAATGATCAAAAACACACACAAAAAAAAAAAAAATCAAATCCTCTCCTTATATTCCCACGTTAACCAGTCCAGGCCCCCCAACCAAAGCCCAAAATAAATTGAGGTGGGCCACTTCCCCACATGGTCCATCAATGATCAAATTAAATGCCCAAAAAATAAAAAAGAAACAAAAAATTAAGAAACCCCCTCACCGCCTCCTTATATTCCCATGTTTCTTCCCAGCGCCACATCCGCAGCGGCGCAACATCAAATTCGTGCGTTCTCTCCGAAACCGCATGTTAGTCTCTTCTCACATATTGTTTTTTTTTATTTGTTTTTTGTTTATTTATATATTGTATTTACATGGTGTATATATTATATAATTTATTCTTAATTCTTTAGTGAATTTTTTATTTGTTTATTTTTTATTTTGTTTAATTTTTATTTATTATCATATGATTGATTGGTTAATTTGGAATTTAGATCTCTTTGTTGTTATTTGTTATATTAAATTTTTTAATATTTAAATTAACTTGTGTTCTATATAGTTTTTTTTTAATTTATATTTTACAATTGAAATTTAGGTCAAATCATGAGCAAGATGGAAAATGAATATCTTGCAAATTGCTTGATTTTATATATTGAAAGAAATAGCTGAAAAGTTTGACAATGATTTGTGGATGAATTCTATGATGTGAAAAATCGTCAGGCACAATTGAAATAGAAGCTATATATATATATATATATATATATATATATATATATATATATATATATATATATATATATATACGGGGGCGATTAGATGCGGCGAACGGCAGGTGCGGCCGCGACGTGGGCCGTTCGATCGCGGGTCCATCGAATCCAACGGTCGACGTGAATCGCACCCGACCATCCGATGCGATGGACCCGTGATCGACGGCCCACGATCGACGCCGCACCTGCCGTTCGCCGCACCTAATCGGCCCTCTATATATATATATATAATATGTCTTAAATTATATATTTATATTTTTTAAAAACAATTCAGTTGAAGTTCCTTATTCAATTATTTACGACCCTTTTGCTTTAATTCTTGGCTCCGCCCCTAGTCTCAACTCAAATATAGCATCTCTCATTGATTGGTGTTGCTTTACAGGTCCCATTTCACCATGGAATTCTCTGGACATTGTGATGGAGTTATTCATCTTCTTTGTTCTTATTCCTTATTTCCTCTCCCCTCGTTGTCATGACTCTTTTTAAAATTTTCCTGGGAGTGGACCATACCACCTAATAGCATTAATATATATAAAAAAGATCGCTGCTAAAGGAATTCTTCTCCTTATGCAAAAACAATAATAATAATAATAAAATTGGATTTTGGGATGATCCCCCAAAATCCCTGAATTCTTATCAACTAAAACCACCAAATTAAAAGGCCCAACCAACTTAAAACAAAAAAAAGAGGCCCAATCAACTACCAACAAAGCAACAACCACTACATCTAATTGCCTCTGTAGCACTCATAGTGATTCCCAAAAGCTTTTTCTGTTTTTCTCCTTTCATGCCACAAGGAATATTCTCCACACATCAATACTTTGCACGTCCATTACCAATACACCCTAACGAACCCATAAGTAAGGGAAGGGAATAGTTTGGGAAGAAAATAATAGGGGGTAGTCGATACGGACTTTAATAGATTTCTGTAGACATTATTTAAGTGATGGACTTTTGTAGATTTTGCAGACTTTCACAGACTTTTACAGACTTTTGTAGACTTTTACGGACTTTCGTAGATTGACCCACATGGACTTTCACAGACTTTTACAGACTTTTGCAGACTTTCACAGATTGACTCTCATGAACTTTCACAAACTTTCATAGACATTGGCAGACTTTCACATATTGACTCTCATGGACTTTCATAAACTTTCACAGACATTTGTAGATTTTCCCAAATCACTCTCCTCACAGACATTTGCAGACTTTCACAAATCACTCTCATGGACTCTTATAAACTTTCACAGACTTTAACAAATTTTAACATATTGACTCTTTTTACATATGGAATTCTATTAATAAACACAATAATGTTTTTGAATTTTTAAATAAGAAATAAAGAACTCATCATACCCAACATAAAATATAATTTAATATAATAAATATTAATAAAAATTATTTTTAACTAGATAATATTACATTAGTTCACCATGAATATTGATGTTATGGTCATCCCACATACATTTAGCTATACATATGAGTCGATATCAATATTTCATATATATTTACATTCATAAAAAATTATTCTTCATTAAAAACAATCAATCTAAAATATAAAAAAACAGAGAAAAAATATCTTATATTGAGAAAAATCCACAATGAGCTAACATTTTTTTCTGTTACTGAGAGAATTTCATAAGCTTTTATAAAGGGGAGGGATGAGTTTTTAATTAGGAAGACAATAAAAAAATAAGGAAATATATATATTATATAAAAATTATATATTACATCTCTTCAAATATAATGAAATAAAATAATAAATTATATTACTTAAAATAAAAAAAATAAAAGTAGTCATTATATTACTTTAAATAAAAAATGAAATAAAAGCAATTAGTATATTTAGTCATATATATACACATATGCCTAATTTTATTTTTATTTATGTTTAAACATTATAAAAAAAATATGCATGATTGCAACACAAGCAAATCTATCATTCCCATATATTCAGCAAACATATTAGGTGATGACAATATTTCATACAAATGGACATTTAGAAGAAAAAAAGATGATAAATAAAGAAAAAAAATGTGAATAAAAATATGAAAGGCATGAGATAAAATTATAAAAGAGTTTTGTTAAAAGCAAAAAAAGAAATATTCACAATACTAGAATAAAAGTCCATGAGAATCCCACTCATTTGAGTGGGATTTTGAAATGACTTTTTTCTTTGTATTTTTCTTTTTAAAGTCCACAAAAGTCCACAAAAATCCCTCACTTATGAAAGTCTTCACAAATCCTGTTTAAATTGAATAACACAGGACAAAATGTCTACTATGAAGAGTCTTAATTGTATAACGCTGGACTTTTTGTCCACAGAATAATGTCTCTATCGAATAACACTGGATTTTTTATCCACGAAATAATGTCTCTATCGAATAACACTGGACTTTATGTACATGAAATAATGTCTCAATCGAATAACACTGGATTTTTTGTCCATAAAATAATGTCTCAATCGAATAGCACTGGACTTTTTGTCTACAAAATAATGTCTCAATCGAATAATGCTGGACTTTTTGTCCACGAGATAATGTCTCAATTGAATAACACTAGACTTTTTGTCCACGAATCAATGTCCTGATTGAAAAACACAAAATTTACAAATCCATGGACATAGACAATTTGTCCATGAAAATCCTAATTTACTACCCCATATAAGTGATGTGATAAGGGATAATTGTAGAGATAAATGAGAGGGGGAACAACTTATCTCGTTTGGTATAAAAAATAATCAAAATAAGGTGTGGACAACCGATTTTAAAATGAAAATGTGGATTTTTTTTGTTCCACCAGAAAAATAACCCTCGCCAAATTAACCCTCTGAGTTCCATAATTGCTAAGGCCATGTCAAATATAAGATCATAAAATTAACAAATAGAAAGACCTCTTTATTTGTCCCATCTCTATTTTATTCTTCTTGTAAGATCGTGGCATAGAAAATAATATAATTAAGTAATTAGAATAAGAGAGTTAGGTTTAATAAAAGGCAAGATGGCATGACGTTTTGCAGTTTTTTTTATCTCAATAATCTATTGATGTTTGAAATGTCATAAAACCTGTACTGCCGCTATTTAAGCTACTTTTCTTATTTTCCCATTTATTTGATTTCTTTATCCATCCGCATGCATCAGAAACTTTTCTTTTCCTTTCTTAAAAATGAAACTGGTAGACTAGCTAATTTTTTTCATTCAAGTTAAAAGAAGTACAATTCAAAACAAGGGAGATGAAAGATTAAAAGACATGATCCTCCATCCCCCTCCCCAAAACAACTTTAAAAGGGAGATGAAGGATTAGAAGGCATTGCATTAGAACTTCAGTGTGCATATTTTTGCCTTGAAAATTGTAACTTTATATAAATATGGTGTGATACATATTTTTTCCTTAACTAGAAATGACTTACCCCTAGTCTGTTTGCAGATGCCAGAAGCAGTGTCATATCGGTTCGGGATGGACAGCAGACAGTGAAGGGGGCCATTGGCTGGTTGCATTCGGACGAAGTCGATCTTTTTGACAAGGAATCGGCGGATCAGAATCTGCCAGGCTCGCAGGAAAGCTCCAATGTGTTCACCTGATGGGGGACTCTGTGAATACCCAGGTGTGTGGATCCCGAGCAGCGATAGATCTTTTACTGTCCAAGATGGCTACGAGTGGTGGAGGCGTAATAGGGATCCCCTACCGTGGGCCTGGATGGCAAAGGAGATTTGGACTCCTAAATTCCCATTGAAGGTTCGTATGTTCTTATGGCTCTTTTCGCAAAACAGGTTACTCATAAAGGTGCGTAGGTCTACTTGGTCCAACCAAACGGACATTGCGTGCTGGCTTTGCGGAGGGGCGGATGAAACAACAACGCACCTTTTTGTAACGTGCCCATTCGCAAGGTAAATGTGGACCTTGTTGGGGTTGGCGACAGGGATGGATGTGCGCTTCACGGATATTGAAGGCCTATGGGAGGCAGGGAAACGAATGTGGAGGAGAGGTGATCGGAGTGTCGGCGCCAAGTTCACTCTATCATTTATTCCAGCGGTCACGTGGGCAATATGGTTAACGCGCAATCAAGTCGTGTTTTGGGGTGTCATTCCGTATGTGGAGAATACTTGGAATTTGGTGATCTGCTCAGTAAAGAATTTGATGCAGAACGGGTGGCGGACGCGTTTCGGGGGGCGATGAACCCGAAAGGGTCCATTTGAAGATTTCCAACTATTTACAGAAAAACCGGCTAGTAGAAATAAATGGCGCCCCGAACTCGGAATTGGCTGAAATTTTTACTGGAGGTAGATGTCGAGGAGATCTTCAAGAGTTGTCGCTACGCCACAACACGTCCTTATTTTTCCATTTTTCCCATTTTTCGGCCCTCAAAATGGCATTTTTGCTATTTTTAGTAACTTTTTAGATTTAGCGTATCTCCTTCATAATAATTCGGATTTGACCGAAATCAAATCCCACGATCTTCTAAGATCCCCTAGAATTAGTTATAACAAACTTTCGTTTTTACTATTTTTAGTAAGTTTTTCCCTATTATAAAAGGGAGGCTTGTAATCTAGGGTTTGCAACTTTTATCAATATATTTCTGAGTTTTAGTATTCTCTTGAGAATTGTGGTTTGTTGAAGGATCTCAACGCTTGTTGGATCTTTATTTTAGTTTTTCGCTGCGTTAGTTGGTATCAGAGCGAGGATTTGCCTTGTTGTGATGGCAAATAACGGAGGGGGAGACGACCAATCTAGCGACGCTGGTCGTGGATTGGAGGATCTGTGGAAGGCGGTCGGGGAACAACGTGATCAGATGCGGGAACAACGAGATCAGATACAAGAACAACTGCAGGAGATCCGCACAATGATCGCTGGCCTGAACCTCAACGCCAATAACACACGTCCTGAAGGTGATAGGAGACGCGTCGAGGGAGTCGCCCAAGGCCGACCTATTACTCAAAACACCGTTCGACGTCCCACTCGTTATCAACCTGATGATGAGGAAGACTCGGAGGATGAAGGAGAGTTTCAAGTATATCAGCCGAGAGGGCGGCGTATGGAGTACAACGATTACCGATTGAAAGCGGATATCCCGTATTTCAATGGTAATATGCAAATCGAGGATTTTCTCGATTGGATCTCGGAGATCGAAAGATTCTTTGAGATGATGGAGGTTCCCGAAGAAAAGATGGTCAAATTGGTGGCTTTTCGATTGAAGAGCGGGGCCGCCGTTTGGTGGGATCAACTCCAGAAGACTCGGCAGCGACGAGGGAAGGCGCTTATTCGTTCCTGGAGGCGGATGAAACAACTTCTGATGGAACGATTTCTTCCACCAGATTATGAGCAATACCTATTCCAACTATATCAGAACTGTCGCCAAGGTAATCGATCGGTATTTGATTATACTGCTGAGTTTTTGAGGCTTTCGGAAAGAAATAACATCGCAGAAACCGATGGACAACGGGTGGCTCGATACCTTAACGGGTTGAAGCCTTGGATCCGAGATCGGATTGGTTTACATGTGGTGTGGACCATCGAAGAAGCCAACAATATGGCGTTGAAGGCAGAACTCATGGACCAGAAACCCGGGAGTTCTTCAAACTTTCGCAGAAGCAACCCAGATTCTATTCCTTCCTCTGACAAAGGAAAAGGTCTGGCATCTCAAACTCCATTCAATCAGACGAGAGCTCAAGGAATACCATCCAAGGGAGCAGACAACGGACCGGGTGGTGTCAATCAAACCACTGCCCCAACAACTCGTACTGCACCAAGAAATCCAAACCCCTATGCTAAGCCTGTACCAGGCAATTGTTATCGGTGTGGAAAGCCAGGACATCGTTCTAATGTATGCCCAGAACGCAAGACCGTGAATCTAGTAGAAGGGGATGACGATGAGGATGCAGGAGATGAAGAATTTGATGAAGATTTCACATATGAGGGTGCCGAGTTCGCGGAGGAGGACGGAGATCGAGTCAGCCTTGTCGTACAACGATTGTTGTATTCTCCGAAACGCGAAGACTCAAATCAACGGCACACTATTTTCAGATCTTGCTGTTCCATCAATAAGAAAGTCTGCGATTTGATCGTAGATAGTGGAAGCTGTGAGAATTTTGTGGCAAAGAAGCTGGTGGATCACATGAAGTTACCAACAGAGAAGCATCATACACCTTATTCTATAGGCTGGATCAAGAAAGGACCGACGGTGAAGGTAACAGAAATTTGTAGAGTTCCTATTTCAATTGGCAAATATTATCAAGATGAAGTGCTTTGCGATGTGGTGGACATGGATGCTAGCCATGTGTTGTTGGGGAGGCCCTGGCAATATGATGTTGACATCACATATAGAGGACGAGACAACACCTATATGTTCTTCTGGAAGTCACATAAAATTGCGATGGCCCCCGCAGGACTCCAACCAACCAGCAAAGGCCACAAAGTCGATGGTCGATCACTATTGACAATCGCCGATTCTGAAGCAGAGTTCATGAAAGATGCAAAGGAAGCAAAGGGAGTCTATTGTATGGTTGTTAGATCTCTTGTTGTGGAGGGACGAGAAGAAATTCCAGTGGTGATAGCCCCTAGCATTAAGTCAGTACTAGAAGATTTCAGAGAACTTGTTTCCGAAGAGTTGCCTGATAAGCTACCACCGTTGAGAGATATTCAACATCACATAGATCTTATTCCTGGAGCAAGTTTGCCTAATCTGCCCCATTATCGGATGAGTCCGAAAGAGTGCGAGATTTTGAGAGAACAAATAGAAGGCCTGTTACAAAAGGGGTTCATCCGTGAGAGCATGAGTCCTTGTGCCGTTCCTACCCTGCTGGTGCCCAAGAAAGATGGAAGTTGGCGCATGTGCGTGGACAGTCGAGCAATCAATAGAATCACCGTCAAATACCGATTTCCTATTCCCCGTTTAGACGACATGCTGGATATGTTGGAGGGCTCGAAGCTATTTACGAAGATCGATTTACGTAGCGGGTACCACCAGATTCGGATCCGACCTGGAGACGAGTGGAAGACGGCGTTCAAAAGCAAAGACGGATTGTACGAGTGGTTAGTTATGCCCTTCGGTCTGTCTAATGCACCTAGCACCTTCATGCGGGTGATGAATCAGGTATTACGACCTTTTGTGGGTAAATTTGTTGTGGTATACTTTGATGATATACTCATATACAGTCGAGCTGAGGAAGAACACCTAGGTCATGTGCGACAGGTGTTAACTGTTTTGCGAGAAAATCAACTATTTATTAACCTGAAGAAGTGCAGTTTTATGACTAGCAGTCTCTTATTTCTGGGATATATAGTCTGTGCTGAAGGAATTCATGTAGATGAAGAGAAGGTGCGGGCAATTAGAGAGTGGCCTACACCTAAGACTGTTGGAGATGTTCGGAGTTTCCATGGTCTAGCCACTTTCTATCGTCGATTTGTTCGGGATTTCAGTACCATTATGGCGCCAATTACGGAGTGCATGAAGAAAGGAAAATTTTTATGGGGTGAAGCCGCAGAAAGGAGCTTTGCATTGATCAAGGAGAAATTATGCACCGCACCAGTCCTTGCTCTGCCCAGCTTTGAAAAGATCTTTGAGGTGGAGTGCGATGCTAGCGGCGTCGGCGTAGGTGCTGTTCTTTCACAAGAGAAGAGGCCAGTTGCGTTCTTTAGCGAAAAGTTGAGCGATGCACGACAGAAATGGAGTACATATGATCAAGAGTTTTATGCCGTGGTACGTGCCTTGAAGCAATGGGAACATTATTTGATTCAGCGAGAGTTCGTGCTATATTCTGATCATCAAGCCTTAAAGTTTCTGAACAACCAGAAACACATGGACAAAATGCACATCAGGTGGTCTACTTTTCTTCAAAAATTTCCTTTTGTTATTCGTCATAAATCTGGTGCTACTAATCGAGTTGCTGATGCATTGAGTCGTCGAGCCAACTTATTGATGACAATATCCCATGAGGTTGTGGGATTCGAGAGCTTGAAAGATTTATATGCTGAAGATGATGATTTCAAGGACATTTGGACTAAATGCGAACAGAACCAAGCCGTTAGTGATTTCCACATCACTGACGGGTATCTATTTCGAGGAAATCAGTTGTGCATCCCAAGATCTTCTCTGAGGGAGAAATTGATTCGCGATTTACATGGTGGCGGCTTGAGCGGACATTTGGGCCGAGACAAGACCATTACCAGTCTAGAAGAGAGGTATTTCTGGCCAAAACTGAAGAAAGATGTCGGGATCGTCGTTAAGAAGTGTTATATCTGTCAAACCTCGAAAGGTCAGTCCCAAAATACTGGTCTTTATATGCCTTTGCCTATTCCTAATGGTGTTTGGGAAGAATTGTCTATGGATTTTGTGTTGGGTCTTCCTCGTACCCAAAGAGGCGTAGATTCTGTGTTCGTGGTAGTCGACAGGTTCTCGAAGATGGCTCATTTCATCCCATGTCGCAAGACGTCAGACGCCTCTCATATTGCACGATTATTCTTCCGTGAGATAGTTCGTTTACATGGAGTTCCTCAATCCATCACTTCTGATCGTGACACGAAGTTCCTTAGTCATTTTTGGGTGACATTGTGGAAGATGTTCGATACTTCATTGAACCGTAGCAGCACTGCGCATCCCCAAACTGATGGCCAGACGGAGGTAACAAACAGAACCTTGGGTAACATGATTCGTAGCATTTGTGGGGACAAACCGAAGCAGTGGGATCACGCACTACCACAGGCGGAGTTTGCATACAATAGTGCTGTTCATCGTTCGACGGGAAAATCTCCTTTTGCACTAGTATATACTTCTGTCCCAAAACATGCTGTGGACTTGGTACGTCTACCTAAGGGTCCCGGTATGAGTGTTGCAGCGGAGGCTATGGCAGAACAAGCTCATGCCATACAGGAAGAAGTAAAACAAAAGCTCGAGCAATCCAATGCGAAGTACAAAGCGGCCGCTGACAAGCATCGACGCTCCAAATTATTCGAGGAAGGCGACTTTGTCATGGTTTTCTTGCGCAAAGAGAGATTTCCAGTGGGAAGCTACAACAAACTGAAGCCCAAGAAGTACGGCCCATACAAGGTTTTGAAGAAGATCAATGATAATGCATATGTCATTGAATTGCCGACAGACATGGGGATTTCTCGGACTTTCAATGTGGCAGATTTATATGAGTATCATGCAGAAGAACCTCTCTATTCAGATGATAACTCGGGGTCGAGTTCTTTCGAAGTGGAAGGGACTGATGCAGAACGGGTGGCGGACGCGTTTCGGGGGGCGATGAACCCGAAAGGGTCCATTTGAAGATTTCCAACTATTTACAGAAAAACCGGCTAGTAGAAATAAATGGCGCCCCGAACTCGGAATTGGCTGAAATTTTTACTGGAGGTAGATGTCGAGGAGATCTTCAAGAGTTGTCGCTACGCCACAACACGTCCTTATTTTTCCATTTTTCCCATTTTTCGGCCCTCAAAATGACATTTTTGCTATTTTTAGTAACTTTTTAGATTTAGCGTATCTCCTTCATAATAATTCGGATTTGACCGAAATCAAATCCCACGATCTTCTAAGATCCCCTAGAATTAGTTATAACAAACTTTCGTTTTTACTATTTTTAGTAAGTTTTTCCCTATTATAAAAGGGAGGCTTGTAATCTAGGGTTTGCAACTTTTATCAATATATTTCTGAGTTTTAGTATTCTCTTGAGAATTGTGGTTTGTTGAAGGATCTCAACGCTTGTTGGATCTTTATTTTAGTTCTTCGCTGCGTTAGAATTAGGGGGTGAGTTGTGCAGGGGATCTCCTAGGGTGGGATTTGTAAACGAGAGGTTCATTTTAGATTGATTTTTTTTCTTGGAACGGATCGTTGGTAGGATCCTCTCATACTTGGTTTGTTCTCTTGTGTATTTTCCATTTGGGCCCTCTTATAACTAGAAAAGACTTGCCAGACTTCAATTCTTACATGAAGAGATGCTAAAAGGTGCAGTGGTCCTTAATTGTTTATGCAAACTAGCAGGTTATTTCATTCTCTTATGATGTACTGTAGTTTCAAGTTCCAACTGACAAATTGCTGGTAGATGTAATTAAAATTTGGGATTAAGCTTCACATGATGCAACACATTGTTGTGATGATTTAGATCTGTTCGTTAAAAACTTTCATTTCTTGCTCCCAAGTCTAAATCAGTCTTTGGTTTCATGGATGCTTGAATAATTAAGCACGTTTTTTTTTCCATTATGTGAGACTTGTATGACCTTTTTAGTTGTTTGTGAACCCTTTTTTCTTTTTAGCCCTTCACAGCTAAGCCTGTCAATTATTCGAAAAAAATCTGAATCCGATCTAAATCCGTATCTGAAAAATCAAAATTATCCGATATTCGAAGATCTGAAGTACGGATATGGATATCAGTCTATCCGATCCGAAAAATATCCGTATCCGACATATACTATAAAAATATATATATATTTCTTATATATTATCCATATTGTTATCATGTATGACTAATCATAACGATAATATATTATAATATTATTAAATTTTCAATGTATAATATCTGAAAAAGATAATAAGCTTTAAAATATCAATTTTAATTTTGATATCTCTCTAAAATTTTATTTGATTATTCAAAATAATGTTAATATTCAAACATGTAAATTATCCGAAAAATATCCATATCCGAAGGGATCCGAATCCGAAAATTAATATCCGTATCCGAATCTGAAAGTTAAGATATGAATATTAGCATATCCGATCCATATCCATCCGATTGACACGTTTATTCACAACATCATATTATCCGTACGTTTAATTTATAATTGACTTATGTGCTTTTCAAGAGAACATGTCATCTTTAAGCTCCTATTTGTCAGTTCTTTGTGTTTATTGCTGATCAATCCGCACCTTCCCTGATAGGAAGTTAATTCTACATGATCCCCCTTTTGGATAGGAGAATAGAGATAGAAAAACAATAGATAAAGTGAAACAAGGAGAAAAAAGTTGTTTGGATATTGTAGGCCGTAATAAGGTGTAATATTGTAACCTCTTTTAGAATTAAGTTATTCAACCCACATATGTCTTTGATTTCTTATAAATCAAATATCAACATAAAATGATTTATATTAAATTATTTTTAATTTTCATCTTTTATGAATTATTGTCCACATCTTATCGTGTTTTATTCATAACTTATCTATTGTCAATTAAATAGTAAATTTTTATTATTACACATCTTAATGAGCAAACTAAAAATACAATCAAATCAAAAGTGGCTTAATCCACTGGTATAATCATCTATATCGAATAACCTAATTCTTTTGTCCAATTGGAGGGGGGGGGGTCCAGATCCTCTGCTTGTTTTTTTCATACTTGCTTGATTCGTGTGAGGCTGCCACATCACCATGTATGGTTGTAAATGTATCAAGTAAAATAGATATTTTTGTATGCACCCAATATTAACATTAGAATTCCAATGAAATCTCTTAGCTTAGCTTAGCTAAAATATGAGGAAACCTTGATTTTGTTTAATTGTGCGATGCAGCACTAACGTTGGTCAGGTATGCAATGAAACTATGAAACCCGAGAAATCTGAATTTCTAGGAGAGATTCAGGTCGGGTTGATCATGCTTTGTTATTTTAATTTTTTAATTATTCATGCTTCGTTTTAATATATATATATATATATATATATATATATATATATATATATATATATATATATATATATATATATATATATATACCCGAGTGTGTGTGTGTGTGTGTGAGATAAGTTGTATTTACATGGTTATCATATATAATTTACCAACATATCATGCTTTGTTGGTGATAATTATTTTGCAAAACCCCAACATATTTTAAAATTCTTGAAATCACACGTGTTTTACTAAATACATAGACCTTTCAAAAAATGTATACATTAATTAATATAATATATATTTCGTTACATTTTTTTAAACTTATGTGAGAGTCAGTTCGATAGCTTTTTGTTTAAAATAAGAATTCTTCATTTTCAATAATCAAATTCGAATAAATCCGTGAAATGAGATATTATATTTGAAATGTATAAAAATAAATATATAAATAAAATATTCAAACATATTGTTTTTAGAGTTCCAAAAGAATGAGAATAAACGTCAAATACATGTCATTAAGTCCAACTCAGAAAACTAGCTTGTTTATAAAATTGAATATGTCAGGAATGATGATTATCATTGGCCAAATTTAAAGGATAACACTATAACTCTACATTTTTTTCCCCTCAAGATTATAGGCCCCCACAAATAGCTATGTTTAAATGACTAGGATAAGCATCCCATGCCTAAAATTTCTAACTTGTGTAGCATATGATAATTGACGTAAACTTCTTATTTGATCAATATAACTAAAGTTACTGACACAATCACAAAAAAAATTGTGGGATCATCAACGTAACGTACCCGGATAGCACTGGCCTACTTATCATAATTAAAATTATAACATTATTATGAACAATTTTATGTAAAATATATCATATGCAGACATGCAGTAAAAAATAAAGACCTAGATTATGAATGTGTTTTTTATTTTATTTTAAATGTATGTACTATACTTATTTTTATTAATATAAATGTAATATATAACGAATATTATTTTAAAAGTACAAGTTACGCACAATCCAAAAATATAATTTTACAAACAATCCATATGTCTCGATAAGAAATATATAACTCGTTAATTTATAATATATCATGAAGAAATATTATTATTATTATTATTATTATTATTATTTTAAAATGATAGACATATGTTTTTAATTTATATATATATTTTTAAAATATTTAATTAAAAAGAAATAGAAATAATAGGTATGTACTGATGTATATTATTCATAAAATTGTTTTGACCATAAGATTGTTTTAACCATTCAAGTACTACGCACGTACTAATGAAGCAAGGTTATTTATGTCTTTTCATATCCCCATAAAAAGGCTAATGAAGGCTAATGAAGGTAGTTGTGGAGTCATTTCACTTGTGATTGATTGTTCGGAGGATGTGACGGGTTGAAAACGCACAAACTTTTTAGGATCCGTTTTATTTATAAAAAAAAAAAGTCTCCTACACTTTTCTCGATTTTTAAAAGGACTATATTACCCATCGAACATTATTGTATCCCGCCAAACCCCAATGGGCATTTATGTCATCTTCCGACAGGCATCCACAGAGTTCAAAGCCTATCAATTATCCTGGAAAAATAAGACGTATTCTTATTTAATATATATTAAAAAATTATTCAATATCTGTATTTAAATTTTTTTATATTATAATTCATTGTATTAATAGATTTTTATTTTTAAGATCAGTATGAATTTTTTTTATTTATTATGACTTCAAACCATGTTATATACTTATAAATTTTATAATTTTATAATTTATATTAGGCAATTATTTAATTTTTTACATATTTTATATATTAGATATATTATTTTTATATTTTACATATTTCAGATAATTATCTGAATCTCAATTTTCGGATAGAATATGGATACTTAATTTAAACATCTGTCAGATATTGAATACAAATATTTTTTTAGATGTCTAGTTTGGACTTTGGATACAAATATCAATCTATCATCTTTTCTTTATAATTAAAAAAAGGAAAGCAAAAAAAAGGTCATGATAATAAGTTTATGTTGTTTTCTCCATGAGATGATACCCAAACACCATCCAACCATTTCCAGTCATCAACTACCAACTTTACCTTTCCCTGATTCTGATTATTAAACTACAAACCAATATCAAATGCAGCAATGTCACCCACCCACAACATAAAAATTTTGTTTCCAAAAGCATAGAGATGCTATAAGATACACTGTTTAACTAAGGTAATTAAGATAAATTAGCAAAAAAAAAAAAACATCAACAAAAAATAGGTTCATGTCATGGACCAGGAAATCTAGTCCAGATTACGTGGGGCCCACAGCATGTAAAAGCCCACATCCGGCTCGTGCACTGCTTCCCATTGGTGGGCCCATCCCCACGTGGCCCATCCATCCGTTGCCATCACAGCTCATCTCGTCTGCCTTTTCACCCTCAAAAACGCTGTCGTAAGCGCTT
This sequence comes from Acorus calamus, assembly GCA_030737845.1. Taxonomy (NCBI): domain Eukaryota; kingdom Viridiplantae; phylum Streptophyta; class Magnoliopsida; order Acorales; family Acoraceae; genus Acorus; species Acorus calamus. The sequence continues at coordinate 1,033,351 of CM060874.1, forward strand.
ACGTCATACGCCTTGGACTTTCCCAACTTTGAACGGCATTGAAAAGTTTTTATCGAAGAAAAGTCGAAGTCAAAAATCTCGGTACACCCTTCAATAATTCAAGACCAATTTTTTTATAAATGGAACAAACTTTGATGATTTAATTCGTAACATTAAATTATTTCGGACCTTTGTAACGATTTTCACATGCTAATAGATGTGCTCGGTCAGATGGACCACACCCATGCTTATTAACTGTTAGGTGTGTAAATTGAATGTTGGATCTGTTTTACTGTTCTTATAACTTGTAATTTTTTCTATCTATATCTTATTGATTTTTTTAATAATTTTTATAAATGATATTATTAAATTCACTTATTATATTTTTTTATAAAAATTATTTCATTAAGTAATATGTATGATTTAAAAAAAACATGAATAGACTATGTTTTAGAATGTAAATTATATGGAATGTAACATTTCTATAAATTCGAGTGGGTGAGAAGACCACACAATTTTTTTTTTTGAGAACTTGAACTCTGAGAAATTGGGTCCAAACGCTTTTTTTTGTTTTGTTTTTTTTGGAGGGTACTGTGATAGACATAGGGTCCAATTACACTTTGGATATTGAAAATGTGATTTAATGATAATGGAGCTGAACATTCACTTTATGTATTATGTGGCATGAACATGTGCTCCTTTCCTAAATCTTGGGAATTAAGAATTTTGAATTACACATCTGCGGAAAAATAATAATAAGCTTTTACAATGCATCACATGTCATGTACACCTATTGAATCAACCTTATGTTATGTGTTATATTTGTAATAAAAGATGATAAAGAGGAGGCATATTACGAGCTCGATAAATGAATAATGAGATAATCCAATACAAATTGTGTGGCAGTAATTTCTGGAGAGGGAGATTTCGTATCCTCTTAATGATAGTTAGACTACCTCATCCGCATTAACATTAAGAGTCAAGTAGATCAGTTTTCTCATTAATTGTCACAATGTAATCTTACAACTTTTGTATAAGGATTTATAGATGGTTTAAATTTAAGAAAAATAAAATCCGGATTCAGTCAGAATTGACTTCGATAAATCCAATCAATATCAAATACCTACTCATGACACTTTATTTAACCGGTTTAATAAATAAAAAAATAACACGTGTACTCATTAAAATTGTACAGATGAATTCATATATTGCTGTGTAATTTGTTATTGACTGATTGACACAGTGAATCCGGACCTACTTTTTGGCTACTCGATTTCGGGTACATAACCAAATCTACCAACCCAATGACGAGGACAAATGAGTAATTTGACTGTTCAAAGACGCACTGAAAAACGATTATCGCGTACCCGACAGACGGACCGAAAAGTGGGTGGGTCCCATTCGTACAATAAATAATATTACTTCCACCCCTCCAAAAGCCAATCCCCGATTATCAGTGGTCCCCTCCCCCCACCAAGTCGGCACAGACCAATGACAGCTACGATTCCAAACATTAATAAAAAAACATAAAGTTTTAAATGGCAGATAAAGCTCCACGTGTTCACCTTTACAGCCTAAAAAAAAGAAATCTCAAACAGACAGACAAACAGAGAGTGAGAGAGAGAGAGATGATAATGGAGAGAGGGAACTGGACCATGTCGGCGAGGGAGTGTGACTCGTGCAAGTCAGCGGCGGCGCTCCTCTTCTGTCGCGCTGACTCGGCCTTCCTTTGCGGCGCGTGCGACTCCCGCGTCCACGGCGCGAACCGCCTCGCCTCCCGACACGAGCGCGTCTGGATGTGCGAGGTCTGCGAACAGGCCCCCGCCGCCGTCACCTGCAAAGCCGACGCCGCCGCGCTCTGCGTGTCATGCGACGCCGACATCCACTCCGCCAACCCCCTCGCCCGCCGCCACGAACGCGTCCCCGTCGTCCCCTTCTTCGAGTCCGCCGCCACCGCCGCGCTGCTTAAGAACCACCACCACGCGCCTCCGGCGGTGGACGAGGAGGAGGAGGAGGAGGAGGCGGAGACGGCGTCTTGGATCCTGCCCAAGTCGGCGGCGCCGGAGATGAAACCCGCCGAGTATTTCTTCTCCGACGTTGATCCGTACCTGGATCTCGAGTTCGCGACGTCCATGGACGCTAAGTACCAATTGAACAACCCCGCCGCCGACAGTGTCGTCCCCGTCCAGGCCCCGGTGAAGAAACCGCCACCACCAGCGGCGGCAGCGACGGTTTTGGTTCCTCCGCCGATGTTTCCCCAGTCCGACAACAATTGCTTCGACTTCATCGGGGCGAAGCCCTGCTACAGCACCTACACTCCCTCTCTCAGCCAAAGCGTAAGAGCATCACAGATCCTGGGTTTGATAGATTTTGAGTTTCGTAGGAATCATTTTTCACAGAAAAAAAAAAAAAACTTACATTATAATGAAAAGCTATGGACATGTTTTCATAAATAATACAAAAAAATTAGCATTTTCATAATACTTGCATAGACTTTTTTTTTTTTTTTTTAAACTAAGTTTTAAACTCATATCCAAACATCAAAAAAGCTCGTTGAAATGTATATTTAGATTTAGGGTCCGCTTGTAAACATATATTTAAAAATAGTTTTTGAAATAAAGCTATTTTTTAAGATGATTTTAAACTTTAATTTTTATTGAGATTTTTTTAATTCAAGAAACAAAAGCAGTTGATGTTTGATAGAGAAAATTATTTTTCAATTTAAAAATTTGATTTAAAAAAAATGTTGTTTATGAGCTTTTAAAAACATAGACGTTGAAGAAAAAATTAAAAGAAATTTAACTTTCGATTCAAAATAAAACTATCTCATTTAACTGCATAATTTTAACTTTTCAATTTTTAAAAAAATAAAAACTGTTCCAAACGTGCGACCAAAGGGACCTTAAAATCACTAAAAAAATTTCTTCAATGAGTTATCCATATACCCATGCAAAACTGTTTTTTTTTTCCTGAATCAAGCGTACCAAATCAAACTCGAGCCTTGACCTAAATATTTTATAGAAAATAATTGATAAAGATGAGAATTTTTTAAAATCTCATAATAAAACACATTAAATGAAATCTTTACTCAAAATTCCAATGAAATTTTGGATATGAGATGGAATAAGTGCGTAACCCTTCGAACGCAAACTCAAATTGTGAATCTAAGATTTGGGTATGTATTTGTTGCACCCACAGGTGTCCTCCTCGGAGGTTGGGGTCGTGCCGGACGGCATCCCGGACATAACGAACCGTACGGGAAGGCGACGGTGACGGCTGCGGCTGCGGCGGCGGCGGCGCAGCTGACGGGGATGGACAGGGAGGCGAGGGTGCTCCGATACAGGGAGAAGAGGAAGAACAGGAGGTTCGAGAAGACGATAAGGTACGCGTCGAGGAAGGCTTACGCGGAGACCCGGCCGAGGATCAAAGGGAGGTTCGCGAAGCGGACGGAGATCGAGCCGGAGGACGTCGTCGCCGTCGACCGGATGTTCTCCTCCTCCGTAGTCTCCCCGACTTATATGATCGACTCCGGATACGGCGTCGTCCCGTCCTTCTGATTGGGTTGGTTTGGGCCTTATTTTTTAAGCTTTTGTCGTTTGTTCTTCTTTTGTTGGTGTTTCAAACGTGGTTTGTAAATTAAATTAAGTGTTTTTAAGTCTTTTTTTTTTCTTAAGGGTTTCGCCCTCCTCGACTTGTGGTGTAAGAGCTCTGAAGAATGGATTTTGAGACGTGTATTTTTCCATCTCGGATGAGATGGCTCTCACGTTCTTGAAATCTATTTTTTTCTGTTTTTTTTTCCGAGTGAGGGACCGGAACCGTATTTTGTTTGATCAGTATAATATATATGGGTTAGGTGATCTTTTATATATCATTCTCAGAAGAAAAAAATAATGAAATTCCAGAAAATCTGGGGGAGGTTTTATTATATACAGTTTTTTTTTCATTATAATTTGGTTTTTTGAACATTAGACTGATTTGGGAATACTAGTTATGTTGCAAGTTACGGATATTTGGGATATGTAATATATTACCTAAATTTAGATTAGTTGCCATAAATTTGGTGAATACTATACTGAGTGAATCTGTATCCAAAGTGTTTTTGTATAACAAGAAAAAAAATGGTGTAACTGCCTGATATTTCAAACATTTCAATTTCGGTCTGATTGAATTCTGGGTCTATTATTGGAAAATGCTATTTTCCTTGAAGACTTTAGAAATTGGCCGGTCTTTGAAGGGTTCGGATCCTCTGTGAAAACATCACAGAGAACCTCTGTGAAACCCAATAGAAAGCCTACACATGTACCCCGGAGCACGTGAGATCACATGATCGACTAACGGAGACTCACCAAAGAAACTCACGCCGTCCTCACATTTTTCATCACGTGAGAACACGTGATCTCTCACATTTTTTATCTTCATTCGTCTGATTTAGAAAAATCGGGAATCCCTGCCTCATTTTAAAAACCTCTTTGAACAAGAAACCCTAGCCGCCCCTGCCGCAACCACCAGCCTCGGCCACCACCGCAACCACCATCGCCGCCTTCTACTTCATCAACGGCACCTCCGGTCACTGTTAAAAGGGCCAAAGTTGATCATCAAGGTTCTTGACGGCGGCCGCTCGCCGCCGTCAGGATCCCCTCCATCTTCCCCCTCCGGCGACGGCGGCGGCAACTCGTCCTCCATCTCCCCTCCCTCACCCACCGGTGGTGGTGGTGGTGGTTTGGTTTCTCTTCGGATGGTTGTGTTCTATATGGGGCTCTGTTGTTCTAAGTTTTTTTTTTTAATTGGTGTTTGAGGTTTTGATGAGAAGTTTAGGATTTGGTTTTATGGATTTTTTAAAAAATTTGTTTGGTTGTATGGTTTTTTTTTTAATTGGTGTTTGGGGTTTTGATGAGGATGTTCAGTATTTGTTATCATAAAATTAAAATTTTAAAAAACAGTGCAGGTTCTCATCTTCAAGTAAACAATTCAGGTCGGTTCACGGTGAAAGTCGAGTCTTCAATTAAAGTTCAGTTGGGGTTTGGATTAATGTTTCACAGTTTATGATTCAGATTTCTTACAGGACAGTGGCCATTTGAAAATATGCAGGAATGAAGTTCATTATTTTTTTCAAAATAAACGTTAATTTAGTTCAATTTAATTTAGCTCACTTCATTGATCAACATCAACAGACTTGACATGGTTCAGTAAACAGCACATCCATATTGAATGGAGAAATTATATCTCCTAATGCGAATGAAATAGACTTCATTAAATTATGTATACGTCTCATTAAAAATTTCATATTTTTTTTCTATATGTAGCTTCATATAATTTGTTGAACCATTATATTTACTTTATCTTGTTCACAGTTCAAACTAAGGGCAATTAATATCTAATTTTTCCCTTTTGTTTTTCGATAAATCGAGTTGACAATCAGAGTTGAACTGGTTATTGAGATGTGTATATCTTTTTTTATCTTTGTTACACAAGATTTTTTTTTATCTTCAATTTCAGTCCTATATATACCTCTAGCATGTTGCACTCACAAAATACATCTCTCTCGTTAGAAAATTTTTACATTTTCACTCAGGGGGAAATTCTAATGGAGGAGTCCGGGTTGTTTTTATAGGATTCAAGCGTCTTTGATAGACTTTTCCTCTCCTTGTCCTCGTGTTCTGGGTTGTTCTTTTACTTCTTTTACATGTCTTGGACATTTGCCTAATTTATAAATAAAAAAAGTTTAAGATTGTCTCCCTACCATTTTGTAAAAAAAATGTGTGAACTCAAATTGAGATTAGAAAAATAATTGTACCTATCATTTTTCATATTTTTTTCCAATCTTAAATAAGCAGGCCATCAACCTAGTGTATTTAAAAGTTTTATACTAGCAGACATTACTCACATTCTTTCATATAATGCAATCTTACTAAATCATCCCCATCCATTTAAATAAGTCGTTTGCTAACAAGCCTACTTTTGTTCATGAATATTGTCATTTTTGAAGGATAACCGTAAGCATTTGTATTTAAATATCTATAATAAAAATAGACCATGTCCAACAAAGAATGAGAAGAAAGAGAAAAAAACTAAAAAATAAACAAATTAAAGCAAAAAAACCATAAAACCCGGGTATAGAGTATTTTTTCCGAGCCCACCCTCATTTACTATACTCTTATTTAGTTGGTTGTTATTGCTTCAATGGACTAGCTAAATAACTCATCAAAATAATAGTGGGCCCACCTCTCCACCCACTCAAACCTTTCCACCCACCCAAAATAATATTTTTTTGAATATTTTGAATGGTGGGGCCCACATTTAACTGACTAAAGCACATTAACTTGTAAAATAACATGACAGGTAGGGCCCACATTTAGCTTTCTTTTAGAGCATTTTCAATGGAAATCTCTAAAATGGAGTCTCAAAATATATTAAAATAAAAAAGTGAGTTTAGAGTCTCACTACTCATTCATTAACTCCAACCACAATATCTATTTTCATCTCTATTCTATTTTTTTATAGAACTTTAATTTATAATATCTTTTTTTTATGTAGTACACATAATTGAGGCTTATTTGCGAAATTTAAAATCGGTAGAAGTTAATATTATTAGTTCTAGTGCAAGTGACCAGTAAACTTATCAGTTATTCCAAACTGATTTCTGTACCTGAAAAATCTGTATTCGTATCTGGATGAAATATATGTATCCAAAAAACCTGTATATTCGTATCTTATTAAAATATTTTCTTTTGTTGCACTATCAGTTTCGATTAGAATAAACTCATTTTAGTGCATAAGTGCAAATAATAATTAATATAATATTAATGTAAAAAAATAAAAAATATTATTAAATATATAGAATTTTTAAACATATGTTAAATATATTCAATATTAGACTCATTTGAATCGTATCGACAACATCTATCCAATGGTAATAATTTTATGAAAATTAAAATTATATTATACAAGTTATCAAATATTATTTAAAAAAATAAATAATAAATAACAAATCTCCATATTTGGAGGCTCAAACTGTGAGCCTCCAAATATGGAGTCTCATTTAATGGCCTCTAAAATAAAGACCGTTTTTGTTGAACGGTTGGAACAAAAATCAGCTCAAAATGCAGTTTTACCGAGCGATTGGAGTTGTTTTTAACACTTTCATTGAAGCAACATTTTTATATGTTTTATAAAAATCTAACACTAACTAATTAATTAACATGTCAATTAAAAATGTTCTTAATAGATTACTTGCTTACTGTCTTTCCCTACAGCCATGTCGGAAACTTGTAAACAAGCACAGCAATGTTCTACCCTCGAAGATAACAGGTTGATTGACAGTTTTTAACGTTGATGTACCATGTGATCACAGAAATTGTTACGCCAAGTTGCAAGTGGCGAACCTAACATGATATAAATTTCTCGTGCCCTGCGAAAAAGCTTAACAACAACGAAAGGTTGCCTTGAATACTGTGCCATGATTTTACACGTGAATCCTTTCACGGGGTCCTTATATAAAGTGCCAAAAATGTTTCCACTTTTTTATTATTTTTAGAAACTGATCGACGTCCACCGTCCGATTGTACCTACATCGAAATCTTAAAAAGTTTTTATTACCTCGACTCGGTAACCATCGGGATAACTTTTATTAAAGTGCATGAGTTACACGTGCTCTGCTTTTTCTTCTTTCTGATTTCCCAATGTTTTATATTACGTGCATGTTTGCTATAATCTATCATCAATTAATTTAAGTTATAACATGACTTAGGCTGCGTTTGATTCGGCTGAATGCTGAATTTAAGTGCTGAATTATTCAGTGCTGATTATATAAGTACTGATTGTTTTATGCAGTTCAGTTTAAAAAATTGTTTGGTTCAACGAAAATTATAAACACTTATTCAAATAAGTGTGTTTGATTCACCACTTAAAAGTAGTGTTTATTAGAAGAGTATTTTGGTCTATTTAATAAGTATTGAATGTTATTTTGATATTTGGTTGAATATTTAAAAAATGCGCTTATTTTTTAACTATTTCAAAAATATGGATTTGTTCCCCGAAATATGTCCCAAAAATGAATATTTCACAAACTTGAATATTTAAAAAACGTGCTTATTATTTAATTATTTAAAATATATGGATTTGTTTCCCGAAATATATGTCATACTTTAGAGAGTAAATATTTCACAAACTTAAACCCAATAGTATTCATATAACTGCAAATCATTTCATTCTACAGTTCAAACACTGATCAATTTTTTTTCCTATCGATGAACATAGAAATACACTTTACCATATTATATCAAAACATTAATAAAACTTCAACTCATATAATGAAAACATGAACTTTTCAAACCTGTCAATGAATTTGATATACTAAATCATAAATCAACATAATTAAATCACTTGGAAAGTCTCTCAATTGTCACAAAACAATAGTACCTCCACCAACAGTAGCATGTTATCATCATTTATGGTGTTCAAGAGTTGCATTAACATAAGAGAACTAAAGATTTAAAAAGCTACAACAAAAGTTATCAATCCCACGGGCATTGTCTTCTCAACCATAATGCCAAAAATCATAAGCAGCAACCCGTCAATCATGCCAGATTCCCAGAATATCATCTTATCTGAATAAGTAGTACCTGAGCAAACACAACATAAAAACTAATGCTATCAAAATCACATTATTACACATGGTGTTAAAAATGGAAATACCCGCAATAAGAAATGATAGTTTCAGAATAGAAAACCATTAGTTCTGTTACATTGGTTCAAACAGATCAATACCAGTAAACAAAGAGAAATTTCAATAATGTTTACATAGATAAAGGGCATAGATCGACAAAATTTGTTGAGCATGAGAAATACTGACAATTAAATAAAACAAAAAATTTCTATGACTAATAAAATTGAGTTCCAAACAATAAAAAGATGTATCATGCATTCAACACCATCACTATTTTTTTGGATTTCAAGCTTCTCCAACTTCTAGTTAGGAGAAATACCTATTTGTGAAAAAAATAAAAATAAAGACCAACCTTGTAGAGCACATTACAAAAGAATAAAAACTATATAACCAAGCAAACTTAAATTTAACTTCAATTCTTTCAAAAACAAGATCAAGAACAAGGTATTCAAGTAAAAAAAAAGCATGGGGAACCAATTCGAGTAAAATCCAAGGATTCGCATTGATAGTTTCGATTTTTTTTCATCGAAGATCAACCGACATTGAAATATTGATCAGAATTGATTGAAGTGCACACAAAAAAAATTCATTTAAGCAATAGAGAGAAATGAACACATGTGCTGTCAATTTCTCAACAGACATCACAACTATACCTCCCCACACCATCCCTATAGGTCCCCTCCCATGAATTTTTCTCTCAAACATACAGTAGAGACCAACCCTGCAAATTAAATATGAAAAGGCTTCCATTACTTAGGAAAAACAAACATCCATCTTTTATCCACTCCAAATCCTAAATAAAAGCTTTCCTAAAATCAAAGACATTCTTAAAATGCTTTCATTTGAGGAACCATAAAGGTGACTAATTTTCTTTTTGTAGGGACTTGAAAAGAAAGCCCTACTGGACACTTGTCAGAGACTTCCATTTAAGAAGCATTAGTATGAACTTCCACCTCCAATTGTGAACCCATCTTTAATATGCTGAAAAGTTTCTTCATCTTTTTGTTCTTTTTTAGCATCCATAAATTAGATTTAAATGTCTGCTTCGGTTCCAGAGTGAGGCATCCATTCACAAATGTTGCATCCATTTCAATTTATCGGCTTTTACATAGTTCAATTAATGAACCAGTAAAGAGTGGCTGCTGTATAGTGTGTAACTGATTTTTTCTCAATCTACATATACAACAATTCATACACACAAATGATTAATCCATGCTTGACCTGGTAGAACATAAATAGACATTTCAAACACAAATCACAAATGTGTATTATACAGGGGAATTATAAGCTAGTGCTATTTCAAACCAAGCAAAGATCAAACAAACATTTAAATGCGTCCCCTTAAAAACAAAGCTGATCTCTTTTTCTAGCTAGGTAATGATTTTGGGCTTAAACTTAAGCTAGGAGTTATTAATATTGATATTACAAGTGTAAAAAAAAAGGATACTAAGGTTTGTAAAATTGACCTTTTTATGACATTGAGGGCTATATTAGAAGGTTTTTATGACATTGAGGGCTGGATTAGAAGCAATTTTCATGGGCTCCATTAGTCTTGGTTGAAAAATAAAGTAGCCTAGTTCATACTAGAAAGTTAAACATGAACATATCCGGCGACCGGTTGATGGAGTATATATGCCAGATGAGCAGCGACTCAAAGCTAATTGCCGGAAATGGCAGCATATACTTTATGGAAAGTTTTTGGGGAAAAGGGTGGGATTGGACTGTCAGTCGATGTTTTGGTGTGAGTGATCAAATGAGAGTGATCAGTGCCATGCTCTGAATATTAATCATGGTATAATAGAATATCAATGACATGAAAAACAATAAAAAAGCAAGGATAGGCAGTATATTTTAACTATAACTTCAATGAGGTCAAACATTTTCATACTGACCCTCCCCTTTAATCCAAGCTGCAGTAACTGCAACAATATTCTGAAGCAGGCACACAAACAAACCTGCACAAATTAAAAAAACCAAAGTGCAAACCGGCATCATTGTATTGTTGCTAACCCTTTATGAAGGAGCATCATGCATTTTGTTCTTTTTGTATATAGAAAACATGATATAAAAAAAAGACCCCAACAAAAATAAACTATATCAGGGCATTTATTCCCAATGTGAGGATGCAAAGAAGTCTAGATTTGACTGAAATTCAAAAAGGTCAACAAAATAAACATGTTGAACAACATTGTTGGGTTTCTTCAGCTACATCATGGCATTTTAGCTTCTAAATAATCAAAACCAAATAAAAACTGCAGTTGCTGAACATTTTTCTACAAGTGAAAGGCAGAAGAGAAGAACTAACTATCCTCAAGTAAATGAAATAAAAAACCTATGGGGTAAAATTGGAATAATAGTATAGATATCCCAAAATAATATGGAATAATAGAATGAATGTGAATTAAAAAGAGAATCTATGGGGTAAAATTGCCAATTAGAAAGTTATAAATCATTATTCTCTTCTTACTCAACTTTGCCAACAACAATAATTAGAAAGACAAATAAATGGAAACATCTTATTCCACTAATATAGTTATTTATCCAGGACAAACGAGGGCAGGATCAAGATCCTCATGTTCTATAAGAGCAAATTGTTCTGGACATCACGAGGAGCAAAGGTTTTAGGCTAACAATTGTGATGGAAATAGGAAAACTCAAATTCATCACAAGATTCAAGCTTTAATATTTTCCTCCTTAAACTGACACTCGACAATAAGACACCCAGAACAAACAGCACCAAATACAACTTTAAGAAGACTGCACAATAATGCATGCATATAAATTGGCTGTATACTAATTCTATGCTCAAAATGTTGACAATAATTTAATCTAATTTGACATTTCTATGAGAATTGGTGTAAAACAGCTCATGTTTTCCAATTGTATGAAGAGGTGTTAGTCATAATATACAATTCTTTTCAACTCAATTGAAAGAAAGACAATCATAATGATTTCAACAACCATACGAGGTGGCAGGGGAGCAAAATAACAAGATAGAACAGGTTTTAGTCAAACTAATGATGTTGCTTACGCTATATGGGAAATCTGCCTATAAGACAATTTAAAAGAGAGTCAATACCATCTGACATTTGATTCTTCTTTACCCACCTTCTCTCTTTTCCACAGAAATGTAAAGAGATGATTGCAGACCACCTCACCCTAGAATTATTACCAGAATTTATACTAGCTGATCGAGATACAATTATTAGATTTTATAATGACTAATTAAATCGAAAATATCCCACAATCATAAAGATGGAAATCATTTTTCTGGTCTGCTTGGTTCACAATGATTCACCCAGATAGCTTTATGTCTATACCTGCAATGTGCATTAGACATGGACAAGCAAGGGGTATAATCTGGCAGGATTAGCCCCTGACAATTCAGATCATTGCTAAAAGACCTGAATGACATTCATAATTTTCAAAGAATTGAAAATTTATTTGTATATATAGATGCAAATAAAAAGAATGAGAAAAATATAGCATATAACAGTGGATTTAGAACTTAACAGCCTTAGTGAAAGTGAATTTATGTGGTTATCTAATTTTGGAAGCCATGAATATACAATGCCATCATTAGTTAGCATTAGGTGAGGATTTAAAGAATAGAAAAGGAGGTTAATCAGTCCAGAAATACTTTCTTGTCTCATTTTTTTCAGCCATACAAACTTTTTGGTTTGTGCTATCACATTTTGATTTGAGTCAATTTTTTTTAATATCAGGTGCTGCTCCCCACATGAACACACCTTGAACATTTACAAGAAATAAAAAATATTAGCTGACTCTATATATATAGAAATAGATAGACAAGAACAAAAGATATGAAAACACATGAAACATATAAAGGTATAACAAAAATTTCTTCTTACAGTAGATGTTTCAGAAATAAGTTTGTTCCCAAACTTTAGCCTCAAACAAACAACATAAAAAAACTGATCATAAATAAACAAATTCACATATATGTAATGGAATAATAATCGATCAGAAACCAAATTAAATTGATTTTACTTCTCCCCACAGAGAGACACCCCTTCATCTTGAATTTACTTCTCCCTAAATATGTAATGGAATAAGAACATAAGCATGTGAACTGGTATTACCTTCAGGTTGGAGCTCGGAGACCGAAACAGAGGAGGTCAGAGGTCAGTTCGCGAGGAGGCAAGGGGAGATGGTCAATGGAGCTGGATTCTTGCTCTTTGGGGGGTTTCGTGATGTGAACGAGCTCGGTGGATGGGAGGAGGCGCCTTCATCAGGTTGTTCCACGACGGTGAAGGGGCTGGTCCGCAACAGTGGAGGGGGGTCCGTCGATTAGGGTTTTATGGTATTTGTTTGCCGTCAGGAGGAGGTGACAAAGGTCGGGTGTTCCATGATGGTGGAGGGGCTGAGAGGCGACAGAGGAGGGGCCGGGAGGCGATAGAGGAGGTAGATCAACCGATTAGGGTTTCTCTCGGTGTGTTTCGAGTCGACCGGATGGGATGAGAAATGTGTGAGGAGAGAGAGAGAAGAGGTCAAAATGGGGCTTATATACCAGTGGTAAATAAATCAAAGTAGCAGGGGTATCTGGTCTTTTCACGTGGGAACTAACAGGCGTAACACGAACGCGGAAAAATAAAGTAACATCTACGGGGCTGAAAAAATCCGGTTATTTGTGCGAAAAGCGGGTACAATTCAGCACTTATTTGGGCCTCAACCAAACAGACAATTAATACAAAAGTACTGATAATTTCCGGTTTCAGTTCAATAAGTACTGAATTTAAGTCGAACCAAACGCAGCCTTACATTCAATTAATTCAACTTATATATTAAGGCTGCATTTGACTTTGCCATTAAACAACTTTTATCTTTTGTATTGGTACAAAAACAGTTTTATAATAACAGTTTATTATAATCAAATAATATCCAGAAGTTACGATTAGAGAAAAAATAGAGGAGGCAATTTCCTACAAAATTAGTTTTAAATCTAACGTTTGCAGAAAATCAGTTTTACAATCTCGCTACCAAACGCTATCTATGTGTGGGGCGATTGTATATATATACACACATTAAGCCCATAATTGGATACAAAATAAGGTTTATTCAGGGCTATACAATTATACTAACACAAGTGAATATATCAATGAGTGATTTTGTGTTTAGTTATGTTTTAAATTATTCTTGTTGGAAAACGTAGTAATAAAGTTATGTGAATAAAATATGGATAATGATTTATAAAAAGTGAAAAAATGATGATAGTTGATTTGTCAAATGATTTATAAGAGATGATGACAGTTGATTTGACAATGGACCCATGCATTTTTTAGTTTAAATAACATAGAATAGCTTTAATTTCAAGGTTGACTGGAATTCATATATCACTTTATTCTTATTTATTTTAACATATGTTATCCAAAGGTATTCATTGTATCAAAACACTAAAAATTATTTATTCTATTTTATTTCATATTATTCTATGACCTATTCCGTATCCAAACGAATTCAAATATTCTACTACAGTTTTCTTTGTCAATCTCAAACTCTTCGTCAAATTTCACATTGTGTGGAAGTTCAAAATAATTAAATAAAACTTGCATAATAAAAGATCAAGCAATCACAAAACAAAAGACAAGTGAAAATCAACAATCAATATCTAATATTGAGAAGGCGTCGAAGTGGTCGTCGAGTCCATCAGGCATCCTCCAAATCCGACTGACCACGGACTCGTCCCCTTCGCTTAGGAGCTCCAACACCTGCATAACATACATTAATGATGGCATATTGGGGATGTTACATTGTTTGAACCATTAACATTTATTTATTGCTTCCATAGCAGTAAAAAATTTCCTAGGAGCGAAAACGTATAAAATCGATAAGATAAGCAGTTCTCGACCCTAACATATATACACATTTAACAAAATTTACCATAACAGAGGCTAGTCAAGCATTTTATTTCCCTTGTTTAGTTTTAATTTTGTTGTACAATTAAAATACGATTATGCATATGATACGCGTTTAATTTGTTCAATACATGGACTATTGAATAAGACATGTATTGTTAATCGGACATGATTTAAACAAGAATTACACTGTTAATGAAAAGTGTATATTAGATAACAAGTGTTCTAAGTATGATATATAATGTCTAAGTTTGAAAGGCGTACCTCATTCATCGATGGTCGCCAAATCGAAGAGTGCCTCACGCAGCAGGAGGCGGCGAGAACTAGCCTTTGCATCTGCTCTACTTCATAATTGTCCCCAAGTTTCTGATCAACCAATTTTGTGATATCTCCAGATTCTATAAGCGGTTTGGCCTAATAATGCACATGAAATTGTCAAGTGTTAGGTGGACCATGCATATGATCATGTTTGTAGATGATAAGATATAGCTAATCCACTCACCCACTGAAGAAGGCTTTGCTTGAGGAATCTATAGGTCTCCTTCCACTGATGATCTCCAACAACAACACTCCAAATGCGAACACATCGGTCTTCTCATCAACGATGCCATGCATGAAGTACTCTGGTGCTAAATACCTGTTCAAAGAACTCTTTTGAGTTATTTTTGTGTTTTTTTTGTTTAGTTGTTATATATGAAGAGAGTAAGTTGCTACCCAAATGTGCCTTCTATTGGGATGATTGAGTGATGGTCCATTGCTTTGGGAGCCACTTTGCTAGCCCAAAATCTGAAATCTGATGACACATGTAACAATCAGTGTCAACCTTTGTCAAACGCTTGACAAGATGGAATCTAGTAAAGATTGGGATCAATCTCCAATAAAAGACTAACTTGTAACACAATCTATGAAAGATTGTGACAAGTAAGTCTCGAGACTGAGTTGACTAGATTCCATCCCCAAATAACTGAAATTTATTGGCTTATATTTCGCTTTTAACCTGTGGTTCAAAGTCCGGTCCAAGGAGGACATTAGAGGCCTTTATGTCCCTATGAATTATGCGTCGCTTGCAACATTTGTGAAGATAATGTAGACCTCTCGCAATTCCAACTGCGATTTTGTATCTTGTAGGCCATTCAAGCGCTTTCGAACCCCTACCTGAGATACATATGTGTCATATAATGTGTCAAATGTTAAGCTATATCTCATCATGGGATGTTCTTACAATGAAAAGGCAACCGGAGACTCACCATGCAATGCTGATGCCAAGGTTCCATTTGGAGAGAATTTGAAGATCAAATGGAGTCCACTTTCAATGCAGAAGCCAATCAAGGATGCTGTGTTTGGATGGCAGACATGCCCAATCACTCCCAGTTCTTCAAGGAACTCCCTCTCCTTATTTTCATCCGCATTGCCTATCGCCAGTCTCTTCACAGCTATAATTTGTCCACTTCTAAGGTCTCCTCTATAAACTTCTGCATATCCACCTCTCCCCACCATGTTATCTGCTACCAACCATCAGCACAACAAGTAACATTCATTAGTGGAAAAAAAATGTTCAAAAGCCAATAATCTTTAGCATAATTTCTCACCTGAGTGAAAATTTTTTGTAGCTTTTGAGATTTCATCATAACTGAAGCATCTTAACAATGGTTGTTGATTTCCATTACTGCATAATGTCTCCCTCTCCGTTTCAGCTTCATTGATCGATGAGCGAAACAGAGGAAAGAAAATTTTGGACAGTGACAAGTGTGTCCTAGTTTTCGAGTGACTCCTTCCGCTAACCTCAAAATCTCCAGATGACTTACCAGTGCATGATCCTTCTTCCAGACTTGACAAGTCTTCTTCAACATGTTCTGCTTCAGGTCCATCCAATACCGCTCTTGGCGAATTCTTCTGGGATTGGCTACTGCTCAATGAATCACCCTTATACAATGAGTTCTCCCACTTCATTTTCCATATGAAAAGCCTTTGAAGAGATGAAATTGATTTCCCAACTTGAACTTGTCTCTTCGTACGCCTTTCGAATCCTGCCATTGTAGGACTTATAAGAGCAAAAAAAATTTAATGTGCCCAAAGCATAGTTAAGTCTCCACAAACCTCTGCTAACTGATGATTCTGAATCTGGGTATTGATGATTTGATCCTTGTTTTCCAATCACAATTACCGAACATCCGTCAGGGGCATGTCTTAGGCAATACTTTGTAATCTCCAAAGATGTTCTGATCCACAGCACATGCAAGTATGAGAAGATTCATCAATACATCACTAATTGATCAACTAATGTGTGATGTGCAGTCACCTCTGTAGTGGACTCTGGGAGGTGCTGATGAGTAGGAAAGACGCATCAAGCGATGCTGCTTCATCAACCAGACATTTCTCAACGCTTGAAGACCAACCAATCTTCGCTTCCAAATTCACCTGAGAAGAACAGATTATGAAACCATATGATCACAAACAAACCAGTATTATATCTAAGTATTTCATTCTGTTTTTCCAACTCTACCTTCCTGGTTTGGCAAACCTCAGAAAACTCTCCTAGCATGGAAATCACATAGGCCTTCGCATGGCGTAATCTAGTCTTTTCAACAACAGATGAACTGAATTTCTTATCATCCTTGCATACTTTTGTTGTGTCATCACATGTTAACAACACCCATAATTAGCATAGTTTTACATATGTTGAGTATTAATGAAGTCACTACTAAACCATGATAAATGTAGTACTCACCAATTACATGTAACGCGATGACAGTATCGTCTGGGTGAGCCGCCACCCTGACTGCCCACGAAAGAAGCCTTTCACTTGCTTCAACATTAGATGAGACACCGACTAGTATCTTGACAGGACTCATGTTGTTCTCCACAGAAGCCTTAGTGAAATTTTTGTGGGTTCTTTGTTCTGGATGGGAATGATGTGAAGTCCCCCAACTCGGCGTTTGAATTTGTAAGGCAGAAAGGGACATAGCACATGATTGAAAGGATAGTGATCAATAAAGTTCTCATTGAAATTTTCCTTGTTGAAGAAGCATGAAGTGCTGTGTGTTAAGTAGAATGTGTGAGTGTGTTTGAGCAGTGAATGAAGGCCATGTGGACTTGGACTTCCTTTGTGATCCCTGTTTTGGGAATGTTTATTTTTTAACAGATAATGGAGTTGGTTGAGTGATTTGGAGTTGAAGCAATGGTGGGGTATTGTTGAATTTATCTTGCTTTAGAAGCCAAAGCTATATTCTTACTATGATGATGAAGTAGAGGCACTGCTACAGCTGTGAATGCTAAGCTCATCCAAGTTTCATGATATTGTGATGTCTGAAATAGGGATAAAATTGGGAACAATGTATGGAAGCCATCAACAAAACTTGATATCAATCACAAGAAGGGAACGCTCACGATCACAAGAGAAACACAATTTTTATGTGGTTTGATCTAAAGCCTATTTCCACAAGTCAAAATCCTAAAATCCATTATAACAAGTGAGATACAAGACTTTTAAAACTCATAAAACTTTTTCGTGAAATTTTTCTTTTCTTAGTGATCCCTCTCAAACTCTCATGGATCTCTACATTATTTTTATGTCATGGAATACTTTATGTCCTGTAGATATATCTCAACAAAATCTCCTATAAATTCTTAACAAATTATAACAAAAACAAATCTGCCTAAGAGATACACATTATGCAATTTATTAAGATCAAATATTGACTAATCGGTTCATTAATATCCACCCTAAATGGCTTTATCTGGTCATCGATATGATGCGAAGTTTTCATATGATTTTTTTTTCTTCTGAAAGTGTATGTATACTTGATATAAGGAAGCACACACTTATATAAAAATAAAATATATATTCCACATAGATGTATATACTCACTTGCACATAAAAAAATGAATAGTGTATGCTTCATTTAACCGATTGATATACTATAGTCATTCAAAAGAAACTGCATGCTGGGTAGCTAGCATAAAAATAATGTGTAACACCACCTGTGATATTGATAACATCAGCCCTCAAGTTATATGTCTAAATCATACACATAATCGGGCAAAGGGAAGGTGTGGACCACATAGCCACTCAAGTTGCTTGAATTGTATGCAGTTGATCATCATTGAGTTTTTAGTGCACCTCTCCACATGGTTGATGATTGGGGAACTTAGGTGTGTCATGGGATTGTTTCTTAAGAGTGCATTGTTTAACCTCACCTATAGTCCATATAACTCTATAGTTATCTACTAAAAAAATATGTTTCACTGAAATCTTTTTATACTAACTATGAATGAGTTCATTCAATTCATTATGAAAATATATATATTTTCTTAAAAATATATATCTCATTAAATGATGTTAGCTATTTTTCGAAGATCAAACATATGTGAACTGCATGTGGGCCTAACAATTTTCTCCCTAAGAAGATGGACCTAACAACTCCCTTGGGCTTTAATTGGAAGCCCAGCCTTTTTCCTTAATTTTTTGGGGATTGACATGTTTGGACTATACACCGGAAGGAAAAAGGGTGTTGATTAGCACGTTTTGCAACTCTACTTGCATTACATCACTAATGTTATGTAGGACACATGATGTATAGTTATATCAGTATATACTCATCCTCTCTATATATAAATAAAAGGTATTATACAATAAAAAAATAGGGTGAATCACTTGAATACTCCTGGACCAACAACCTTATTTTTTGTTTACCCTTGAAATTTTTTTTTTTTATCCCTGCAGTTTTTTTTTCTAATTTTTTTTTGCCTATGAGTTTTCATAATATCTAAACTACTCTTTACCGATAGAGTTATAGAAATATAATGTGATGCATAAAAAAATTATACACATAGTTACAGATATTCAATAGTTATCTATAGATGGCATTCAATGTATACAAAGATATTTAAACACAAAAATTGTATAGATATATTCCCAGTATCATTACAATAAATTCATAAAATGTAAATCCTGTCATTTTCATATGTAGCATTATTTACACAAAATTGTTAAACATAAAATGATTATAAATACATTATCATAATGTCATTATAATAGATACATCATTTGTTTGAAGTACGACGTTGTCTTCCTAGCTATCCTAATGAATAAGCTATTGTCTCTCCATTAATCCTCTTAATGTCCTCTTGAGTGAATTCGAACGCACTGAAATGTAATTACAACTTACAGAACTATACCTACAACTTACAAATATGTAATGCTCAACTATATAGTTACAATTTATAGAAATATATTTATCAATTATAGAAACTATAACGTTACAGAATCAGTGATTACCATTTACATAACATAAATGTCATATCATCTATGGAATTAAACTAAGGTCGGGGAGAGAGAATGGCCCGGGGGTGGGGGGGATGGGGAGAGTGATTTGGGGAGAAGAAAGGGTGTTTTGGGAAGGGGGTGGGGGGAAGAAGGTTTTTTTTTTCTACATGTCATATGTTAATTGAGTGATACGAGATATGGAGCTAACAAGGAATGCTAGACTTAAATATCCATTTCAAAATATTAAAGGTGGATCCAAATGATTTTTTACAAATGAGTATTTATATTTGATTAATTTATGGTGTTTTAAAAAAATTAAAATGATACAATATTGAAAATTAAATATATAAAATTATACATCCAAACAAACCTTGGATGCCCAGCTTAAATATATGGATCCGTGCCATTAGTTTGTCAGATCCCGTGCAAGTACATGTGTGGTTCATTTGATTTTTTTTTCCTGTTGGTCAATCTGTCTCTTTGACTGAACGTTGGATGCCAGGGGATACATGTGGTGTACTAATTGGATGGTAATTTTTTAAGGACAATCTGTAAAAATAAACCTATCATTTTAAAAATTTACAAAAATAACATTTTAAAGTAAATATTAATAAAAATTAACATTGATTGTATCACCCAGAAAGAACTACATTTTATAAAATAAAAAAATGCATTGAGTCTCCTTGAAATAGAAAATAAAATAGCATCTCAACCATTAATTTTAAAATATTTTATATATTTCTTAAATAAATTATAAAGTCTCTTCCTAAAATCTTTCATGATTTCTCTTCTCTTAATCGAATATATTTTAAATAAAAAAAATTTAACCATTAAAATTTAATAAAGATGTGATAAAGATTAATAAATCTTCTATGCATGATTTTCTCTTCTCTATGTTTTAACTTAAAAAAATTTCAGCCATTAAAATTTAAAAAAATATTTTTTTTTCTCTTAACCGAACATATGTTAAAAAAATATCAGCTATTAAAATTTAATAAAATAGATGATAAAGAGAAGCAAATATTTGATTTTCTCATCTCTTAACCGAATACATGTTAAAAAAAATTCAGCTATTAAAATTGAATCGCTGTGGTGATAAAAAAAAAATCTCAGCTTTTCATATTTAATCAATGAAGAAAAATGACAAAGGATGCGCCACATATATATGACGTCTCCAGTTAAAAAAAAAACAAAGGAGACACTATATAAAAATGGCACCTCCAATTTAAAAGAAAAATAAAAAACCAGACTGCACTATTCTGGTCCAATGTTACTTTATGCTAATATTCACTTGGGGAGCTAATTTTGCAAATATTAAATTCCATGAGGTTTTTTTTCTTTCAAATTGCCTATTTTTTAATCCACGTAAGCAATACCTAAAACACTAATCCATGCATTTTTTGCAGATTATATTTGAATCATAATTTGATAACAACAACAAATAAACAAGTCACATTAACTTGAGATTCACAGTGGAACACATGCAGTTGAGCAATACAATTTCAGCATCCCAAGTTGGAAAGTCCTGATAACGCTCACCGCCCTCTTTGCCATTTTTGAGCCACCACTTTTTTTGTCTGCAGCGCAAGTTCCAAAAATATTTCACAATGTATGTGTTTGTTTTGCATGGACACTATTGTTGCTATTGTTTGTTCTCTTCTGTTGGTCTATGATTCCCTCTCCACTTCAAAATTAATCTATACATGATTTATATGGTTCAAGATTCAATTCATCAGTGTTTGTTTCAATCAGGTCATCTTAATTGATACTTATTTCTCATGCATGATCTCTTTTTTCAATCAAATCTTGGTATTAATAACAAAGTTTTTTTTTGAGGGAATCAAGAACGGTTTAAAGCAACAGCTCTTATTGCCCACTCCGAAAAAGGCAAAATCCCCTTTTTAGTAAAGAAAAGCCCACTCTCTCAAGAGGGAAAGTTCTTTAGGTATTCTTCTTCTTATATTATATCAATATTTATATATATTGTTGTGTTTTTTTTTTCATTGGGAAGATGGAAGTAGATTCAGCATTTGGGAATTCTCCAGCACGCCGGAGAAGTGGTGATCACATTAGACAACTCACAAATTCCTTTCTTTTTACTCTTCTTCTCTCTTTTCATGCTCTTTTTTTTCATTCCTTTTGTAGTCCTAATCATCTATGTCATCAGAGTCTATGTTATAAGATTTATTTTAGCTATTCATATTTTAGTATTTGGAGATCCACTAAAACAACACCTAATTAATAACATGCAAACTATGTTTAGATTGGAGCTTAGAAATTTTCCTCACCCCCCATGTGGTAATGTTAACGCAGTGATATCTTTAGAGTTCAATCTTAACACCAAAAGAACAAGAAGGAAAAAAACACAATGAAACACAGACAATTGTGTGGTTTGATAAATTTGACTACATTCATGTACAAACGAGATGGGAATTGACTCACCATATCAAATAAAAAAAGAAGAAAAAAAAGAAACTATTCTTTACCACTGCCCCATTACCTCTTTCTCTCAAAACAACCCTCTTATTTGCTAACAAAAAAAAAGAACCTTATTATTGAAAATTGATTTCTTAGCCCAAACAAAGAAGCGAGTAAAGGAAAGGAAAAGAAATATGTCCTGTTGATCCTCTCTTGCTAGAATGAAAGACATTCCACAACAAATGACATGAAATGTAACTGTGAGAGATTGAGTAACAATTTGATGAGGATATTATAGTTTGGGTTGGCTATTGCACGTGAAATTTATTTCCAAGCCCTTTTTTGTGATGAACATAGAAGCCATGAGGATTTATAGAAGATTTGAGAGAGTGCAGGGACATAACTGCTCACATTCAAAATATATGGACTAGTAGAGAAGAAAGAAATCTAGACAGGTGATCCTTCATGTGACACAGAATATTAAATGTAGAGGTTGCTTGAATCGTTCTCATTTACTTCAATGTCTAAGGCACCAAATGGAATTGAATAAACATGTGGTCTATTCTTATTAGCGTAAAAGTGGGATAATTTTTTTTTGAACAAACCCATTCCACCTTCTCCATAAATAATAGCTGTTCATCGTTCGTTTATATATATTGAATTGTCATTCATGTCTACTCAGATCTACCAAAACAGATAGTAGAACTTCAAACCTATTGATCACACCAAGGCTTTGAGGTGCATAGCAAATATGTTGTCTCAAATGCTCTCAAAATACTGTGTTTTAATGGTAGATAATGAATGCAGGCCTAACATATCTTAAAATAAAAAAAAACTAGATTTTGAGTGAGGAAATAGTGACACTTTTATAGACCCCCAAGACATCCATTGCAAAAAATTGCAAACGTTGAATACAGTTGTGCATTCAAAATTCAAATCACTCAATTGCTTTTTTTTTTTTTTAAATATCGGAGGGACTCCCCGTGGCTGACCTTATGGTCGAGCTGGGAAAGCTACCTCCGCCTGTTTGCCCCGGTCCCACGGAAAATTCAAATCACTCAATTGCTAATTTGCTATATATTGATTAATGAGTCAACAAATTTAATGTCTCAATCACAACTAAATCTAATAAAACGTAAAAATTTAATGCATAATAAAAAAAATGTGTGATCTATCTAAATGTTAAGTACATTAAAATTAAAAATGCATTTATACTTGCATATTGATTAAAAAAATTATCATTACATGTCTATTAAAGAGTTAAAAATCTTTAATCAATTAAAATAATTATGTATAGAAATCTCATAATTAATTAATGCACCTTGATGGATACATGTTATATATTTAGACGTTATGTAATGATGAAAATTTCATCAATAAGTAATGACATGAATTTATTTTCCATTTGCACCACCTCTACTCATAGTTACCTGAAACAACTTATATTTCAAATATCACTTGAATTGTATACTACTCCACAAACCATCTCTGTTAACGATGCAGTGACTTAACTTAATAAAAGTTCGTTTTGTATACGATAAGAGAGAGAATCTCAACAGCAACAAGAACAACACATTATTTAATTTTATATTATTTTTTGTTAGGAACAGTGACAACACATGTACATTGTTCTTCCTCCAGTGTTTGCTTTCCCTTTTCATTTCTTTTCTCCAAATGCATGACATCTGTACGAATGCCAATCTTTCAATAATAAACCAAAGTAGTTAGAATCAGGACACGTTGAGAGGACATAAGGATCACGTAACTGATGATGCATATATTGCTTTGTAACCAACTCCCTCTTTTTTGGTCCATATTGTCTAATATTATAATGCAATGATTTATTCAGATTATCAATATACATAAAGGCAGATACTCCGGCCACTTCGGCGCCGAAATAATCTGTTGTGGTGATGGAGGAGATAAAGCCTGTGCTCAGTCACTGCTTTTGTTCTTCATTCATCTTTTCTTCCACATAGAGAGGATATCTAGCTTGCATTATTTAATGAATGAATAAGAGCATATGTATAGTGGTATACAACGTGTACAGTGTCCCCATCTTTGTGTTTGTGGCATATGCCTCTCATATTACTAGAACAACAGGTGTGTTAGTATTATATCTAATATTATTATATATATTGTGACTTGGTTCAGGCCCTCTTGAAAACTGTATCTAATTTGGAGAGGAATTGTTGTTTGTTGAAGGGGGTTTGTTTTCTTTATATTATTGGTGGATCATTAATGTTTAGGGTTTCGGAAGGAATGTCATGCCAGTTTTTTGCATTTAGGCCCCTACTTTAATTTTATTCTGTGATGCTCACTCATTGTTAAACCCTTAATTGTCTTTGAACATATATTCAATACGTGCACCCAAGCTAGCTAAGTTAAATGAACAGGATCATTCAGAAACGCTAATTATTACTTACTTAACGTAGTTAAATGAATCAAATCTTAATTTCTTGGATTAGAATGCATGTGTATCATTGCATACATTTTATTAAACACACTATGCATCAAATATATTATTTGATCTGTCAAAAATTATGACATTGGATGTAATTCATCTATTCATTGTATTAAGAACTTTTCATCAAGTTCAAATTGTGTACGGTCATTTTTAATTACAATAACATTATATTATGGAATATCAAGAGATATATAATAAAAATCATGTACTATATATGGAGGCATTAATAATTTCAGAACTCTTAAGAATTCTGCCATAAAAAAAAAAGTTGTTCTGTTGATCAAAATCTGTTGAGAACACACTGTTTAATTATTAGTAAGCAAAAAAGTTGAATATATAATCAACACTTCCTATTAGTCTATGCCCTTTAATTTTGCAGTCCAACACTTGTATTAAAATAAGCTTTCTTTAATTATATATTTGCAAATCTAAACCCTAGAAAACCAAACGATCTGGTCCTCATTTTCTTATTCGTTTTTTTAAAAAAAAAACACAAGTCCAGTCCCCACTCTCTCTTCATTACAACATAGAGGAATCACATGCAGCCGTCCCATGCGAATTTTCAGATAGCCTAAACAAATCGGCCATGACCCCACACCATCAATGGCTCCCTCTGATTGGCCAACAAAACGGTGGTACTGAGAAAGAATTGGTATTGAGAATTACAATGCATTGGTAAGAGATATGAAGTCATGAGGAAATTAAGAAGGAATTAAAGAGAGAGACAGAGTGAGAGGGAGAGAAGAAAAGAAAATATTAGTTTATATGAAAAGATAGAACCAATGGGATGCTATTGGACCATTTATTCCATTCAAATGGAGGTAATATAAAGTTACACAAAAGACCCCCCCCCCCCCCCCCCCACCTCTATATATACCCCTCTCTCAACACATCACTGATTCACTCAACAAAACAAAGAAAATTCTCAGTTTCTCTTCTTTTCCTCCCCTTGTTTGGGTTGGCTGGTTGAATAGGTTTTGAGTCTTCACACAAGTGTTGTTTTGTGTGTCCTTGTGTTGGAGAAAGAGAAGAGACAATGGGAGGTGACAGAAGAGAGTGAGCACACATGGTGGTTTTCAAGCATGGATGCTTGAAGCTATGCGTGCTCGCTCTCTCTCTGTCACCCCCACTAAACAAACCACCACCAACTCTTTCTCTCTATCTCTAAACGCATGCATGCTGCGACACTTGTGGTGTAGATCTTCTTTTATGGATTCATGCACAATTTTTTCCTTAATAAGGCAGAGGAATTAGTGCAAAAAGGCTCAGTTTTTCGAACATGTTTTTCTTGACATTTTGATCTTTAAATTTGCATCTCAAGCTGTTCTTTGTTTTTTTTTTTTGGTGACACTTGTTCTCATATTTCGACTTTTATATGCAGGTGGAGTCAAACAAACTTGGGAATGTGTGTGCCAATGATGGCTTCAATGAGACTTGATGCTGGATGCGTTTATTTTGAGATGTGATTACTGTTTGTTGACTGTTTGTCACTCTTTCAAAACTAGGGTTACTCTGAGATGTGATTATTTGATCTTTGTGTTGTCTCTCCTTAGGGCTTCACAAATTTAGGTCAAGTTTTGCATAGGTGATAGAGTGTGAAGTCAGATTAATGTTCTAAGATGTTAATTTCCATTGTACCCCAAATTCCCAATTGATTTATCTTCAATTGATGTAATACAATTGCATATAAAACCAGTGCACATCATTTTGATTCTGTGTAAATGTAGTTATCAACTTATTATCTTTACTTTCAAAGTGTACAAGAAATATAATGTAGCAATTGTATGGCTTATACGTGAAATTGGGTTCTTTTAATTTAGGATGCCAGACTTGATGGCTCAAATTCATGGTTCCTGATTCTCATGTCATCCAAATTTTTATAATTTAACAATAACAGGATAAATAAACTGGATAGATGCCTTTGTGACGCATTCATGATTTCAATTATTTGACAAAATCAAGAGATTCTTATATTATAATACAAATAAATATGTCATCATACACAATCAAATGCACTTTAGATTTGTTGAATCGCTAATAAAAGTAACCTTAATATAGGATTTGCATTTTTTTCATCAGCAATGTTTCTTTAGTTAATACTAATTAGACTACTTGAATGATTAACGATTAAGAGGATATTCAAATAAAAGTTATAAATTAAATATACCAATAGCCTTAATGGGTTTTCTTTGTTTTTTTTTTTTTTTTTTCCTTCCAATACTGAGAATCGCTTGACCGTAATTGGACATCATTATGTTTATTCTCATCATGCAATGTATAGTCCAGACTAGTTTACATGGTGCAACATGGTTTTCATTTCTTTAATTATATATGCATAAAAAAAGGTCAATTGATCTGATTTTAAAATTTGAACGCAATCCATGTCGCAGATATCCTCCAAATAAATTTTTGTACATCAAACTAAAAGTTTTTTTTTTAATCGATGACAAAAGCCTCCAGAATATCCCAGTTGACCTAGCCAAAATAGTCTTCGTAGGGATTAATTATGAAAGGAAGATGGGTGGAAATTATTACAATTTGTTGACTAAAAAAATAAACATTAAAAGTGAATCATAAAAAAATTACTGATTTTTAACCAGCAATTATGAAAAATACTTTTTTTTTTCAAATCCAATAACAATCAATTGAACCAGGTTATATATATGAACCCACCAATGATAATTGAGGTATATATGAACCGTGAATAACCTTTGAAAAGAAAAAGAAGACCTTTTGTATTTGAGTTTTTTATTTTTAAGTCCTCGTAAACCATAAGATTTAGTGATCGATCACTCATGTCTCCATATTTTAGTTTTAAGCCCCAGATTTAAATGATATGTTCTTTTTTAGTTCTTGGGATGACCTATTCCTAAATTATTTGATTTTCTTTTTAATCTCTGGGTGACTAAAAAGGAACATATCATTTAAATTTGGGGACTAAAACCAAAATATGAAGAAGTGAGAGATCGATCCCTAAATATGTATATTTACAGTGACTGAAAACTAAAAAACCCTTGTATTTTTTGTTAAAATTAGGAAGTTATAATCTTGCATT
This sequence comes from Acorus calamus, assembly GCA_030737845.1. Taxonomy (NCBI): domain Eukaryota; kingdom Viridiplantae; phylum Streptophyta; class Magnoliopsida; order Acorales; family Acoraceae; genus Acorus; species Acorus calamus. The sequence continues at coordinate 1,061,077 of CM060874.1, forward strand.
TGGATCAAATATGGAATAACTTTAAATTATTTTTTAAAAAATCAAATCTATCATTCCTATCAATGGGGCATTAATATTGTTAGCGGAACATATTATTTCTTTTTTTGAAACGATCGTCATGAATGTTATCTCAATTTTACAAAATAAGGATAAAAAATTTAAATAAAGTCTGCTTCACCTTTTACAGAGAACAAACTATCTCCATTTTTTATATCAAAATGTGGTCAATTATCCATGTTTTATCCCCTTTTTTATACTATATGAGATAACAAGTGATTTAACATAATTCTTTTTTATCCCAACCTCTTATCACCGTGTTAAACTAGACCTTTGGATTTATGAAATAAATCAGGGCGTTATATGAATATTTTAATTAACTTCTAATAACAAGGGTATTTTCTTCATAGATTTGGATCATTTTGAGTTTATGAAACAAATCAAATGATTATATAAATATGTAAATTAACAGTTGATAGAATATTTTTGAAATATACTCATTTTTTTAACGAAAAGTTAATCAGAGGGTTAAATGTTTAACCATGTCAATTTTAAGATGATTATATATGGATATTCGCATAAATGATGGGATTTTTTGATATACGTTAACTTTTAGAGGGAGTGATTATATTAATTTACCCCTTAATTATATCTAACCACATGAATAAGATTTGACTTTAACCCATCCCTACTACTTGGTACTTGATTCAGAACCAAAATCAATTCAACCTTTGGAACTCATCCCACTGGAATCTTCATAAATAAACCCACATAAAATAATATTTATATATAGCAAGTAGCACCAAAACAAATCAAAATGTTCCCATCATTCATGTTCCTTGAACCTCCCAAAAATAAAGTTTAACCAACAATTATATCATATCACACATGCGAACAACCTTCTCCTGTCCCGTAGTGCTGGGTTTTTTTATTAATTAAAATAATTTTAAAAAAAACAATTTATTTTTTGTTGAAAAAATTTGTCTTGAACTTTTTAAAAATGTTCATAGTCCTACACCGTACAAGAAAAATGTCCCCTCAAATGTTGGTATATAAAAAGAATAACTAAATTGCAAGTTTTTTTAAGGGAAAAATAGATCTGTTATAACTAAATAACAGCCGTTATAATTGATCCGAAGATGATGAAAATAATGAGTGCGAGATATGAAAAGCAGAAATGACATCACTAGAGTAAACAACAGAACCCGGAAACAAATTAAGTATGAAGCAAAGCTGGAATCAAGAACAAATGAAAAACAGAAATGACATCACTAGACCTAAACAGTCTCTGGTTAAGTGGGTGAATTTTATTGGTCTAACCAAATTGTAAGTTCTAATTTTTTTTTGATGATACAATGAGCCTCTATTTGGATAGTGACATAAGTTATTCTATGATTAATAACTATTCTAATATAAATAAAGTTTTGCTGTGTTTTTAGTTATTTTCAATTAAAAATATAATAATAAATTTTTTGTTGTTAGGTTGATAATGAATTAAACATGAATAAAAATTTATAAAAGATAAAAAAATAATTTAACATGTGTGCTCCATTTATACCAGTGAAATAAATTGGGTGGAATAACACAATTCCAGATAGACCTGAAATACCAATATTAATTTATTCTCGTATATTTAAACATAACTGTACCACTTTATTCCTTACAAACAAATAATTTTTTTTATTTTATTCCTCATTATTCCTCTCATATTCTTCCCGCAAGGGATGTTAGTAGAGGCTTCTTCATCAATACGTTCGTAAGTGATCCCAGAGGTGGGCCCGGGCCGGCGCTGGGCCTTAAATTTTCCCCCAAACCCGGGGTGGGCATGACCCAATGGACAAGGCCCAAAATCTGCTTATGGCCCCCAGGTGCTAATTGGGTTGGGCCGGGCTCCTTAAGTTAACCAAGGATTAGTGCGTTGGAATCATTTGTAGGCTATGTCATTTTTTAATTTTTTTAGAATGATCTCTAATTGAAATAGATTGTTATATGAAATAAAATGTATATTAAAATACAATAGTGTTTTTTACTTTTGAAAAAATGAATTTTTTTCCCAATACATTGTGACATAATATTATATATTTTGATAGCGCGGTATATATTATGCTATTATAGTGTATTTTAGTACAAAACAGATTGCAAAATAGACTTAATAGATCAACGCTTTTTAACAAAAGGAAACTTTGGATTCTAGTTATGAAAAGCTGTAAGAACTTTTTTTTTTTTTTTTGCAAACTATTTTTATTAAAATAACATTTTTTTTGGATCAGGTTTTGGAAACGGAAAATGAACTTCTTCTTCTTTTTTGCAAACTATTTTTATTAAAATCTAATTTTAGTTAGATTAGGTTTTGGAAACGGAAAATGATATGTCTACCCATCTGATTAATCTCGTCCATAGTTTATACATTTATCCATTGAAATACATACCATTATAAAATGTGAAATATACATTGAGATACACTAGTATATTTTTTAAAATAATAAAAAAATTAACTTTGATATATTATGCAGTATGCAACATCAGAATGTATAGGTGGCTCCACTGGTTGGGACCACTTCTAAATTTTAGAGGGGCTAATGGATTGAGTGTATCAACATTCAAAAAGCAAGATTTGCCATATGGTCCAAATAACTTTGACACCCATTATACACTTTTGCATATAATACATAATCATTCTATTCTATGTATAAAATCTTTTTAAAATATATAATTATATACCTTCAATTCATTCTAGTACTGCTTCAGTTTTTATAAAAACTTATATTTCTACTATAAAAAGTATTTAAAAATATGCAAAGGGAGCTGCTACCTGGGCCCTATAAATTAAACCTCATTTGTGGACCCCAATATGTGGCACTCTCCTATTGGTTTTCTATTTGACTTTTTTTAACCACCAAAATTACAATGACAAGACTACCTTTTTTATAATTTTAAAAATTAGTTCTAACTAACTAATATCATCATTAAATTTTGTAACTAAATCTCACAAAAGGTGGCACCAGACATAACATATTTTCAAAAAAATCTGAAACACGTCTAGTGAAAAAAAAACATCAATCACATATTATCAATTAAGATACAATAATGTATCTGAAAATCCAAATAAACAAATATGGTTTATATGAAACTGCACAGAAAATTCATAAAAAGTTTTCAAAATGCCAACAATAAGCAATTAAATATTAATCAACTATACATTAATCAAATCCATAAAAATAAAAGCAATTAAATATTAATCAACTATACATTAATCAAATCCATAAAAATAAAAATAAAAACTTTCAAAGAATGAGTTGCAATTCAAATTCAGATACAGGTGTATCTGAATTTGAATTGACAAACACCTTAAAAAAAACTAGAATTCAAATTCAGATACAGGTGTATCTGAAATTTGAAATAACAAATACACATTCCATACAAGTGAATGTGCATTGTATTTGAAATATTGAATCTGAATAAGTCGAATAATGCTAATATAAAGCTAAAAAATATGATAAATAACACATTATGCATAATTATTCACAAACACACAATCATAAATGATTGTACATATCAAACTTGGTACACAACAATACACATAAATCAAGATACACATCATGTATCTGAATTTAAAATGAAATTCATATTCAAAACATGTATACGATGATTCAAATGAATGATGAAAAATTAAAATCAAAATCAAAATAATATATTTAGATCGAAAAAGAACTAGCCTGAATGGATCATCATTGTTTGCACCAAAAACTGGTTACAAAAAAAACTAAATGAATCAAAATTCTTCTCTTCTTCGTTGATTGAACTAAAACAAATATAAAAACAAATGGAATCCCCCAAAACAGAGAATCGATTTTTTTTTCCTTATGTTCCTCTAATCAATCTAAACCAATTAATGTATTCAATATACACAATTGCTTTCAATTAAATTAAGAAAAATTTTCAAAAATAACCCTCCAAAAAAATAAATTTTCAAATTTGACCCCAAGTCTAAATTATTAGCAAAACTGACCCTGAGTCGGTTTGACCCCGGTCAGCGTGCCAACGTGGAGCGCTGACTGGGCGCCACGACGAAGACGTGATCCGGTATCACGTCTCTGTCATACTGAACCCGCACGCGCGTCGGTGCGAGCGCGCGGGTTAAAAGCACATGCATGGGCCTCCCCCAGGGGGAGACGTAATCCACGATCACGTCACCCCCATGGGAGGCCCATGCACGGGCCTCCCCCAGGGGGAGACGTGATCCAAGATCACGTCACCCCATGAAGGCCCGTGTATGCATGCACGGGCCTCCGCGCGCGCGCATTTGACTAATTTTTTTCTTATATATATTTTCCTTATATATATTTATATATAATGTTTTTTTTATAAATGATAGTTTTATAAAATTAAATTTAGATAATATTTAAAATTCCTATAAAATTGTAATCACATGCAAATCCTATTTATATATATTTGCATGTGATTTTTAAGTTTGTAAAACAACCATTAATTAAATTTAATTTTCAGTTTGCATGCAAATATATATAAATGGTTGTTTTAAAAAATTAAAATTTAAATATTATTGTTTTCTCTTATTTTTTGTTTCTATATAAATGGTTGTGTTATAAAATTAAATTTTATAAAATTAAATCATAAATTTCATAGGAATTTTAAAATTTAAACTTGATTTTAATTTTAAATCAAATTTATACCTTATCTTTTTATTAAACGATCCTTAATCAAATATTACTTTAATTTTATAAATAATTGATTATTATTACTTTCCTTATTTGATTTAAAATATTATCTGAATTTTAAATGTTAAATATGATATGAATTATTATAAATTTTTTTTTATAAATGGTTGTTTTATCAAATCAAATTTTAAATATTATAATTTTAAATATTATCTGAATATTAAATTTAAAATTTAATTTGAATTTAAAATTTTAAACGTAATTTTAATTTTAAATCAAAGTTAAATCTTATTAAATCAATTTTAATTTTCACTATATGATTTGGTTAATTTTATAAAAATTTAATTTAAATTTTAAAAAAAAAATTAGTCAAACCCCCGCAAGCGCGCGCGCAACGCGCGCGTGCGGAGGCCCGTGGCCTCCATGGGGGTGACGTGATCTTGGATCACGTCTCCCCCTTGGGGAGGCCCCTGCATGCCATGCACGGGCCTCCCATGGGGGTGAAGTGATCGTGGATCACGTTTCCTCTGGGGGGGGCCCCTGCATGTACGCTTAACCTCCGCGCGCTCGAGCATGATGGAGACATGATATCGGCTCACGTCTCCATCGTGGCGCCCAGTCAGCGCTCCACGTTGGCACGCTGACCGGGGTCAAACCGACTCAGGGTCAGTTTTGCTAATAATTTAGACTCGGGGTCAAATTTGAAAATTTGTTTTTTTGGAGGGTTATTTTTGAAAATTTCCCTTAAATTAATTGTTTCCATAAAAAACGAAATTATGGCTTTACCCCCACTAATTAAGGGGACGGTTACGATATGAGGATCGGTTATGATATATGAGATAAAAAAGGTAAATATAATATAAAAGGGTATTTTGGAGAATTCATACTTGCCACCTCATGGGGTTTGAAATGAGGTCTAACAATTGGGATCCAAAAATCATTATTGATATGCAAATGGTTCATTTAAATGTATATTTTATTTTCCATAGAGATATCCAAGACAATTATATTATAATTCAAAACATGTGGGGTTGTAAAAGAATATTGCAAGAATGACCAATCCAAGATAATAATGTTACTTGAAACCGCTTTTCCACCCCCAATTTCAGTTTACACTTGTTTTGAATTTTGTAAAAATAGCATAAGGTACATGCTTTTATAAAAAAATGAAGTATATACTTCAATTAATTGCATAGACTCATTCTATAAAATATAAAACATCTACCAAAACATATACTTCATTAATGTGAAAATATGTTTTGATGATTTTCAATCGACAGGTCTGAAATTAGGGCTGCAAAAAAAAATTAGGTGTAACAACACTCATCCTAATATCCTTTCCAATTAGAGCGTTGAAACATTCAGTCTATTGTATCCCATTTTGCAGTTATATATACTACGATACCATAATATATACATCATTATCATAATGTATGACGCAAAAAATATTATCATTTTTTCAATGCGAAAAAAATGCACACATATATCTCAACATATATTTCATTTCATATAACATAATAAACTTCAATGAGTAAGTGTATGATTTTTAAAAAAATAAAAACTAATGAACACTGCAATTGCAGCTGCACAAGGGGCTAGGCATATTACTTCCTTCTAAATCCATAGTGTGTGTGTATATATTATGATATCATATGAGATCCTATCATAGTGCATGGTGCAATTTTTTTATATTTTTTTAACATGAAAAAAATATACTGATATACTTCCATATAAGAGAATGTATTTCATTAAAGAGTATGATTTTTTTAAAAAAAAAATTGTTGTGGCAATACTTCATTTTCCGAGTTTGTAATGCATCGGCCCAATAAAAGCCCACACTCTCTTTCAATTAGGCCCGTTCAATACGTTATTGTGTTTACGGGCCTTATGGACTGGAACGGGTAGATGCTAGGCTGAAATGTGATTGTTTTTAGGGTGTTGTTATACTTTGTTATTTTTACAGTCTCACACACTCACTCAAAAGTGGTCCATTTAATTTAAAATTGAGCGATATACATTTTTTTATCTAAACATAAATCTTATTAGACGATGTTTAATATTTTTAAAAAATGAAAACATGTGTAATCGGTGTTTTAAACTGTAAAAAAATCAAGTGTAACATTTTTCTTTAAAAAAATGGGAATGCCATGTAACATAATAAACACATTCATAAAAAATGAAATACGGTGATAACAGGTGAATTGTATAATAAAAAATACAAGATTTATCTAATAAAATATGTATGTATATATATATATATATATAGGGAAGTGATTCAGTGCGGGAAGCGATCACGGGCCGTCGATCACGGGTCCATCGCATCGGACGGTCGGGTGCGATTCACATCGACCGTTGGATGCGATGGACCCGCGATCGAACGACCGATGTCGTTTCCTGCATTCCCGCACTGAATCACTCGACTATATTATATATATATATATATATATATATATATATATATATATATATATATATATATAGGGATCCGATTACATGCGGTTTACGGTCGGTGCGGTGCGCGATCACGGGCCGTCGATCACGGGTCCATCGCATCGGACGGTCGGGTGCGATTCACGTCGACCGTTGGATGCGATGGACCCGCGATCGAACGGCCCACGTCGTAAACCGCACCGACCGCACACCGCACGTAATCGCGACTATATATATATATATATATATATATATATAAGTTAAATAGAGTTGCATGTAGGATGTGAAGCACATGCACCGAATGTGAAATTGAGCCATCTCTAAAGCATTGTTTTAAAACAGATAGTTTTAAGAGATTCTACTTTACAGAAATCATGGTTAATCAAAACTCATTTCCAAATACTACCATCAAACATAGCTTTTGAATAAAGAAAAAAACATTTTTTAGTGGTAAAAACAATTTTTCAAAAATATGCTTCTTACAAAGTTATTTTTTAAAAATTAAGTGAAGTAGAAAAAATAAATTAAAAAAAAAACTAATTTTCAAACACTACTTAAAACGTTGTCTAATTTTCCTTCTAATATTCAATACCAGAGACAATCATACTTATTTGTGCGCTCTACATGTTAACCATAATATGGAATTAATTTCAGTTTTCTCTATGTACATTTCGAATATTTCTATTAGATAATTTTAATTTCCACACTCGAAGCATAACAAGCTCGTATGACATACAATAAAACCTACTTATAAAATTCAGAAAATTTAGCTCTACGTGACACACATCATAGATTCATAGCTAGTGAAAATTAAAGATGTTTTCATCAGTGACATTCGATTATAACATATGATGGAAACTAAAGTAAACGGAGAACACGATTCCCCGCTAACAGAATAATAATTTGCTCTTCTGGACTCTTCCATTCCCTGTCTCTCTCATTTGACATAAACACCAATCCAATAATTTTCATTATAAAGTTTATACCGGAATAAAAGCACCATCAGATACCCTTTTATTAGATTATTCACGTTACATCAAAATGACAGCCACCTCGGAATAGTAAAGCAACTTGATATCGGATTTGTGAACTTATGATAAGAGTAAACCTTCTGTATGTATTGGAAGGGAACATTTTTGTTTCCTATTAGCGTTGCTTAAGGAAATATTCCAAGGATACACACACACACACACAATGTACAATCTCTTGCTAAACTTGCACGTACATTATATTATTCCTTTGTTCCAATAACATTTAATCAATTACACACTTCGATTTTCCGCACAAAAGTAACTGATTATTCGCATCAAGAAAAGAAACACTTTGTAGATATATATATATCACTTTTTTTGTATGAAAAATCTGATTAGATTGTGAAGTTAAATAAGATCTTTCCTGTGATACATCTACATGATGATGATTAAGATATTGAATCTGAATCAATGGTGGATCCATGAAAGTATGGTGTGGCCTGGTGAATTAGGAGGGGGGGGGGTGAAAAGATTGGAGGAAAGTGTCTCTAGGATCCTTACAACACAGAGTTTTGCAATAAGAGAGACTTAACAGTTGGTGAAGCTCAAAGAAAACAAAGATCACTGATAGAGCCAAGGCAATGTAGACATAATTAGAATTATGTCTCGGATATGATGGAACCATATTGGAGTGACACTTAAGTATTTACAGATATAATATCTTTTGATATCTTAAAAATTGTTATAAAGAAGATTATTTTTAATAATTTGGTTATAAATTGTTAGATTGGATATTTCACTTTGAACGGTTGTGAGCTTTCGTAAGCAATAATTGTTATTAGATTGATTGGTTGTAACTTACTTGAGCTCCACATATTCGTGATTATCTTTCATGGCTTACCCTAGTTACATGAATTGAACAAAAACTCACAGAGCTCGCCCATTTGTGATTAACGAGAGGGCGCTGATATACACAATCATTTCTAGAGACTTAGAACATTATATTAGATCTCTTATATATTTTATACTAATATATATAGGAGAGTATATACTCTATTAGGAAATGATATGAAGCTATATAGTTAAGTATTTTTTCTTTTTGTGAAAATATATTATATAATAATATACTTTTAAAAAAATTAAAATGCCTTTAGATTGTAAAAGTAAATGCCATGTAACATTTGTTATTTGAGGTGATGGATCATCAGGGTCTGAATGCCACTTTTTACAAAATAATAAAAAATAAATAAATTATGAGATTTTTACATTATTTTTTTTCAAGTGCATTGTTACACTCAATTATTATTTTTACGGTCTAAAATATAATTATCTATATAAGGTTAGAAATCCATAAATCATTAAATTTTTTTATATTTACTAAAAATGAATTCATTCAATTCAAAATAAAGAGATTTATATTATTTAAAAAATTAAAAAGAAAATTTGTATTTGATGTTCACCCTGATCTCCTGCAATTCATAACAAACTAAAATTTCTCCAACCCCGTTATTCCATTTCACTTTAAAAATAATAATTGCACTTGATACCTGATGTCTCCGAGACAGTGACCATACAAAAGAATAGGGTCAATTCCAAGTCCAATTCCAGGTCTCCAAGGCCCCCATTTGATATGAAACTAGTCCTCCCTAATAGACAAACTTTGGAAGCATATGATCAGAGAGATCAGTGTCAATTCCAGGGTAAGACCCCATACATATATACTTTTTCCCTCTTGAGTCTGATTCACTGTTCTTTGGTTGCTGGAGTCCCCACAATGATGTTGTTGTTTTTGGGTGTTTGTTGTTTTGGCTCTCTTCTCATCACAGCATAAAAAAGAAGAATATCTAAGTGGCCGCAAAACCCCTTCTTGTCGGCCACATTCCATCACCACTTTTCATATAAAAAAAAACTCCATTCATCCACATCTAATTTATAGAGTCTAATGTTTGCTATTTAGTTTTGTATCATTTATATATCAATTCATCTTTACATACATATAATATTTATCATGTGATTTGTTATCTTGCAGTGCGGGACCTTTTCTTTTTGTGGTGAAGCATCAATGCTTTACAAGATGGTGCCTCTTCAGAGATTAATTAAAAATGGAACAACCATTTGTGTATTGTGTTTATTTTTCAATAAGGTGAATACAAGAATACAGAATCCCAATTCCATATTTTGTGTAGAGCAATAGAAATACTGGTAGTGGCACCTTTACCTTGGTTGATACTATCTGCTAGGGATACCTTGACTCTAAGGACGTTTACAAGTTATTTTAAAAGGAGCGTTGCGAATACAAGATAATATGGAGAATTTTTTTCTAACATAAAAAAGTCTATCCCGGGCTCAAAGTTCTTAGAAGAGTATTTTTGTATATTTGTATCACCATTAGAAATAATTTATTTTTTTGTTAGGATTAAAAGAGAATTATTTTTTCATAAAAGCATGCAATATAGAAGAGCGGGTCGTGAGGTGAAAGATTAAAAGATTTTTTTTTTCAATTACTAGATATAGTGAATGAATTCTTTTTCCCTTCGTGGATGAAGTCAAATTGCCAAACAATATGATGTAGGACGGATTTGGAAAGAAATCATTACATAATATTTGATTTCAAATCAGTCCACAAAATAAATATTTTTATGAGATTTTATCATTTATGGACAAATCTCATTATTTAAAGTCATATTAATCACCTTTTATTGGTGAATTAGGAATTTAGGATTTTCAGGATTTTGTATTTTATTAGATTTTAATAATTGCCATTGTAATTGTGTCTTTACTATTTTTAGTTAAGTCATAATTCACATTATGAATATGTATTTATTATTTGTGATCTATATAATGAGTGTCATATCATATTTATAAAATACAACTTTTGATCAATTAATAGAATTTTCTCCCTTTTAAGTTTTCTTCCTTATTGATTCAAAGAGCTTATGAGATTCCATCGCTTGTTGAATCTTTTTATTTGTTTCACGCTGCGTTAGGTGGTATCAGAGTGAGAATTCGTCTGGCTTTGATGATACATAGTCGTGCGGGAAATAATCATCTCATTCACGGTGATCGTGGGGTGCAGGAGTTGTTTCGGCCATTGCGGAAAGACCAACAGTCACTTCGGGAGGAGTTTCATCAACAAACGCGGCAGGCTCTTCGTGAGGTGAAAGTTGATGTGAATCTCAACACCGACAACAGACGACCTGGGTGTGACAGGATGCGCGCCGAGGGATTCATCTGAGGCCAACCTGTTGCTTATAATGGTGTTCGACGACATTCTCATTATCTAACCGATTATGAGGATGACTCGGATGATGAAAGCGGTGAACTATACGACTATCAGCCGAGAAGGCGGCACACATACTACAACAATTATTTCAAAGGTAGACATCTCATATTTCAACGATAATTTACCAATTGATGAATTCCTTGATTGAATCTTAGAGATTGATAAATTCTTTGAGATAATGGAGGCGCACGAAGAGGAGATGGTTAGATTGGTGGCGCTTCGACTCACGAGCGGTGCCGCTAATTGGTGGAACCACCTTCAAAGGACCAGACAACGACAAGGAAGAGCACATATTCGAACATGGAGGATGATGAAATAATTTCTCATGGATCGCTTCCTTCCTCTTGATTATAAACAATATTTGCTCCAGTTGTACCATAATTGTCGCCAAGGTAATCATTCCGTATTCAAATATACTGCTGAATTTTTGAAATTTTCGGGCCGATATAACCTTGCAGAGGCTAAGTGGCGACGAGTGGCCCATTATCTTAGTGGGTTGAGGCCATTAGTGCGAGATTGTATTGCTTCACAAGAGATTTACAGCTTGACGGAAGCAATCTCGGCGGCCGTAAGAGTGGAATCACAATTGGAGGGATCAAGGGTGCATGTGGTGTCCAAAGGCTCTTCCACGATCAACCAGCTAGATGTTGCATTAAGTCAAGATATGGTTGATGGATCAATAGAGAAGATCGAAGAAAGTCCACCAGAAAATCAGGAGAATCTAATGACCAACCTCTATGATCAACCTCTAGTTGAATCAGAAATTAATGAAGACAACGCAAATAAAAAAAGTGAAGAATGTTGTTATCTCCGTTGAATCTGAAAAGATTATTAGAGGAAAACAAAAGAAGTTATTTCTTTATTCTTTAGTGATGACACCAAAGATAGAAAAACTCATGCAAACGTTTGTGTTAGAGACTACATGCCACATCAACATGAGCATTTTGGATGCCACCGTCGACAACAATAATGATGGGTACATTACGACTACCACAATGGTTGATTTCATTGAGAAGGAATTTAAAATCAAGAAAATGTTTCCCCTCTTGTCAAAGGTCAAATACAAGGATGCATCAATTAAGATGGGGGAACATATTTTAATCTCTCCTATTGGTGTATTTGATTACATCAAATATCATTCTCCTGATCATCTATGATCCTCTCATTTTAAACTCGATGACGAGTTTTTTTTAAAGAAGAGGAGACTGATGTAGGACGGATTTGGAAAGAAATTATTGCAGAATATTTGACTTCAAATCAGTCCACAAAATAAATATTTTTATGAGATTTTGTCAGTGCAAATCTCATTATTTAAAGTCATATTAATCACCTTTTATTGGTGAATTAGGAATTTAGGATTTTTAGGATTTTATATTTTATTAGATTTTAATAATTGTCATTGTAATTGTGTATTTACTATTTTAGCAGAGTCATAATTCACATTATGAATATGTATTTATTGTTTGGCCTATATAATGAGTGACATCATCTTTGTAAAAGATAACTTTTGATCAATTAATAGAATTTTCTTCCTTTTGGGTTTTCTTTATGAATTAAAGGATTCTTTGTGAATTCAATGAGTTTATGAGATCTCAACGCTTGTTGGATCTTTTTATCCGTTTCATGTTGCGTTACAATATCATTTTGTGTTTCATAGTGTGTTTTTAGTTTAAATTGTTATACTCATTTTTCAGCGGGGTTCTATGATTGAACTTAAGGTGCACGTGTGTATCAACAATTAACACAAAAATTAATTGATTGATTTATAATTTTGTGCATGTACAATTATCATATTTAGTTTTAAAAACTGCAAAAGGATTGATTAACATACAAATATTATATATATATATATATCATTTTTCATATTCATATTTAATTTGTTTCAAACATGGGACATATCATGAAAAAATATGATCATCCAATTTAAAATATATTCAATGTATTTCTAATTCACACATGAAATTGAATCACCAATTTCAATTATTTTATGGAAAAAGTTAGAAACAGCCCACGTTATAACTCTACATTTTTAAGAAAAATTAATATACATCAGCAAAATACACATATTTTTAAAAAATTATATATATTCTAACGAATTGTATAGAATCATTCATAAAATACGTGAAAATTTCTAACAAAATATACATCTTATATGAAGAAATGGTATCAAGATAAATAAGATTAAGGGCCCGTCTGGATGTGAAGTGCACAACTCGAGATTTCACATACATGGCCCGTTTGGATGTGAAATGTTCAACTCGAGATTTCACATAAGTGGCCCGTCTGGATGTGAAATGTCCAACTCAAGATTTAACATACGTGGCTTCTCCACTTTAAGTGGTGAGTGGGACGCGTTCAGAACCCTTTGAAAAAAGAAAAAAAAAATTGTGTTTGGATCACGTATCTGTGTTGAGCTTATTGATTTGGATGATTACAAAAATATCCTTCTTATTCATTCAAATGGGGTTTTATTTTAAAGGGGGTTACGTCTGGCATTTTTAACAATTGTCTAGACAATATAATATTTTATAGAATAACGATTGCGTTGCGACTCAAAAGCATTGTTTGAAAGTGATAAACACGTTAGGTGCATTTTTTCATTTTACAGACCGTGAGAGACGTTTGGATCGCCGATTCACGTTTTATGGAATTCCATGACGCAAATCACGTTTTATGGAATTCAAAAGCCGTGGGGCCGCGGATCCAAACATGGCCTACCAAGTAAAACAATACGCCGGACTGTGTCTAGCGTACGTGGTCCATTATATACATATCATCATGTCAAATCACATACTTATAAAACCAAAAAAAAAAACCCATTGAAGATGGTCCTCGGTCGGTGACTCAGAAACTCACGAAGAAGGACACGGAGCATAGATGGGGTCACAGTCACAGTCTTGTTATTGACGGCCAACCGCGGCCATCACCACTCACTCGATCATGAATTGTAGTTGTCGGCCGCCATCTCTGTCAATGCACAGACACCCCTTCCCCTCAATAATGCGCTATCGAAACGAAGGGGATTGGCACGGTGCGCGCGTCCACGTCACGACCCAGTAGTCCCTGGCGCGGTCGTGACGTGATCGCGCACGACCACCGGAGGAAGAGGCGGACCCACCCCCATCCACAGGTGTTGCCGTGGCGGTCCCCCTGACGCGGTCGGATGTCGACGACGGCCTTGTTTGTCTACCACCACCACCACTTGGTCTATGACGGGATTGGGTGGTTGAATTGGTGGTGGGTATTTTTCAGGATAAGATCTTATTCCGCATACTTGGAATTTTCGGTTGGATTATTCTGGAATGAATCATACTGATAGTTACTGGTGGTAGTTTTCTTATAGCTATTTATATGTATGCTCATGTATGTTTGATGGCTAGATCACTATTAGCTCTCGATGGGATTGGATTAATTAGCATGGGTCAGAGATTCATAAGAATCAACCTGAGGACTAACCAAAAACCCATTTCAGATCGATTGCCTGATAACTGATTTTGCTATGTGAAAGGGAACTTGACACTTGATTCTAAACGGATCCTAATCGACCATATATTTTTTTTTGAATAAAAAGAAGATGTTTGATTCCCGATTTTATTACATGTTTGCTAATCGATCACATTTTGACTTTGACTAATTTAAGGATGAGTTTTGAGGTCTCACCAAAATGTACTTCTTAAAGTTTGGAATTATGCATCATGACCATAAGATGATTTTAGGTGAGCACCTAATTACCTTGATATTTTATTAACTGTGTAACACATTATTGAGATATTATTAGAGTTTGTTGAAATATTGAGTTACAAAAATACACACTGCAGATAGAATTTTTTAATGCTGAAATTCCATGAAAATTTTATTAGTCTCTTGTAAGTTTTATATTTCACTTGTATTATACAAAAAAACTACTAGATTGTATCTTACATGATCTCGGATTTTAATCTGTTTATCAGACTTAATCAAGTGAATTTGTATTTCCCGTTTGTTCTTTTTTAATCTCAAGCTCATCATGGATTGCGCTCAACACTACATTTCCTCATTGGAGACATTTTTGCTTGTTTTGATCATGTCATTAAATGTATAAGGTCTGGAATTATAACTCAATCATTGACAATAAAATGTACAATTATGAGATCGAGTATTCGAGTTTCAAAGTATATCTGATGAAAAAAATACCAACTTCATCTTTGTTCATTCTATTAATCTCATACTTCATCTTATTTTATATTCATTTCTTTATAATATAATCTATATTCCATCTTATTTTACATTTATATAACTCTATCGATTATATTATATTTAAAATATAAAAAATAAGCATTTTATACAACATACATTATTTTTACATTTCAACATGTGTGATGGGTTTGAATTCTCTGTTTCTTTTTTTTTAATTTGTATTTAGCTCGACTTTTATTTTGACATCATATTATTTGAAACATAA
Organism: Acorus calamus; assembly: GCA_030737845.1. Lineage (NCBI taxonomy): Eukaryota > Viridiplantae > Streptophyta > Magnoliopsida > Acorales > Acoraceae > Acorus > Acorus calamus. The sequence goes on from CM060874.1 coordinate 1,076,875, forward strand.
TAATATAACAACCATATCATTAGTCAAACAATATACAAGTATAAAAAAATAAACAGAATATTCAAACCCCTTAAGTGATATTGGTCATTGTCTACTTCTAATCAAATGGCCCACAATTAGAATTTGTATACTATTCATTAAAATTATCAAAGTTCAGAAAAAGAAAGAAAAAATTCTTTTAACTAATGCATTTACAGTGGCATGATTTCTATCATGATGATATGAAATCCTACAATTATTCAAACAAGTTACAATGAGCTAAATAAAATAAAATTGTAAAAATATAAAGCAGCAGATCTGAATCACCTGCCTGCTTTTGGTCATTGTCAACTTTTATATCAAATGACCTTTAATTGGAATTTGTCTGATGTTCAATGAATTCAATATCAGTATAATTATAGAAAAAAAGTAGAGGATCTAAATCTCCTCTGTAATATAAACATTGGTTATTGTTAACTTTTGATATATATGCAATCCTATGATTTTAATCATAATGATATGACAACTATATAATAAATCAACAAGTTAAACAGAATATAAGTAATAATAAAAAGTGAGTAGAGGTTCCAAATCCCCAATGTAATATAAGTACTGGTCATTGTCAACTACAATATCAAATGGCCTCTAATTGGAACTTCCATGATGTCCATTGAATTCGTACAACATTTTCTTTCCATATAGATCTCCTCCAACACGAAGTGGAAACAACTGTTACATGGTCAGATGGTCTGCCCAACTCGTACCGTCAAATCCAACGGTCCTCACATCCTCGACTCGCCGCGTCCCACATCCCTTGTCTTACACGCACATCCACTTTAACAAACCTGTGACACCACAACACGGGACCTCGTACCGTAACGTAAGATGCGTCTCCCTTCATTGAACCAGGTCAGGTCCCATGTTTATCCACCGACTCATCCATCAGACGGTCCACGCGGCGTGACGCCGCAGATGGACGATCGAGATCGGTTGGAGCATATTCCGAACGAATATCAGATATCTTTAACTTGAATTCTTAAAATAAAAAAAGGTCACTCTGTACTGCGTCACAGCTGCCGCTGGTTTCCATAAAAACAGTAAAAGCAAAGGTTGCTTTAACTGTGAATCTGTTTTGGATAAAATGCATTTGACCCCTGAAATTCTAGAAACCAACAAAAGCATTTTTTTAAATTAAAAAACATGCACTTACGAAAAATACTTAAAAATTAGTATTTTAGCATTTAATTAATTTTTTAAATACCCAACAAAAACCAATAAATTAACTTTGAATATGTTTTAAATATTAATCAATACAATAATCATAAATGAGAATTAGCTCAGATAACCGTTAATTAAAAGGTGAAAACTAAATAGTGATTTAATTTAAAAGGATAAAATTGTATTTTTGTTTTATTTTAAATGGCAATCTAACGGCAGGAGTATGAGTCCATGTTTTGCAACTTTACGAGGGGTTTTTACATATTTCAAATATTTTAGGGGTGCAAACTCAATTTACCCTAATTTTTTATATATTGATTTCTTTAGTGGACATATAGTTTTTAATAACACAGAGAACGGGTTACCGTGGCTGACGCTCTCGCGTCGCCGCGTCCCCGAGGCCATGAACGGCTTTTCACCCTCCACGTGGCCCACATTAAACCAGGTCTTAATTTTTTACACAGCTGTAAATATTTATTTTTGGGAAAAAATTATGATGCACCCGTTTTAGACACTTTCAAAAGAGAGCAGCTTTTTTTCAATGTTTTGTGGGATCCAGTCACCCTTTTTTAAATCTTTACTCAAAATTTGTTGAAATGTTATTAATCATGATTTTGATTTTATTGGAATCTTCAAATTGTGTCAATACCCAGAAATTATAGTTGAAGTTTTATTTTCTAAAACATTGGTGCCGATCTCCTAATCTTTTTGGAGAGGAATAATAGCTGAAGCTTTTCGTTAGTGAAATTTTTTTGTCTAGGTCCAGAACCAAAAAAAAACACATTGGTTTCAAACACCATTGAAGATGTTTAGAACTGATGTTTAAAACTTCTTATCAAGATTGAAAAGAAATAGTGAACACAAGTAAAAGAAAGGAAGGAAAATTTTACATTCATTTCTCACCAAAAATTTACATTTCCCGACACAAAAATGAAAGAAAAACCAAAAAAAAAGAAGCCAAGGCAACAAAAACTTTAAAAAAAAGAAAAAAAAAAAAGAGCTCAAGATCAAGAGAGAACCTCATCCCCCAAATCAAACCCACATAAAAATTAATGAAAGAGAGAACAACAGAAGGAGTCTCTCTCTCTCTCTCTCTCAATCACCCACTGTGACTTTCAGCCTCCGAAGGCGCCTCTCGCTTTTCATCCGGTTCGCTCTCGACCTTGTTGGCTCCTTCGACGACCCCCTCCTTCTCTTCCTGGCTTTTGGCACCGCCGTCGCCGAACGAGGAGGCCCGGCTCGACATGGGCGTGGCGAGGAACGTGGGCTTCTCCTCCCCGGCCATGATCACGACCACCCTCGCCTCGAGATTCCCGCCCGCCTTGAACCCCGCGTCCGCCCGGGCCTTCTGCGGGTCCTCCTCCCCTCCCTCTCCGCTTTCGAGGTCCCTCTCCCCTTCCCCTTCCAGGTACCCGGAGAGCTTCCAGTATGAGCAGGCCAGGATCAGAAGCGCGAACGCTATCAAACCCAACATCGCCGCCAGCCCCCCGAAGAGGTACGGCACCGGTGAGTGCCACGGCGAGTGTTGCCCCGCCGTCGCCGCCGCTGACGTCGTCGTGTTCAGTCCTGTTGAGCTCCTCATAATGTTTTTTTTTTTTTTGGGTTTTGGGGGGTGTTTGAGAAAGATGAAGAGAGCGAGAGATGAAAAGATGGGGAGAATGATGGCAGGATTGGTATTGTATTTATAGGGGGAAGGTAAAGGTGACGAAGGGTTTTTAATATCTAAGGGTTTTTAATATCTAAAATGATACGTTCAAGTGTAGTCTTATTTGTAATTTTTTTATAATCATATATTGTTTTTATTAAAATATATGAAAATAAAATATATATTAAAATATATTTTAGATTACAAATAAAGTTATAAATAATATATAAAAAAAATTATACTGTCATAATATATAAGACTGTAAATAGAACTAGAACGGACTTAATGAGAACACTCAATGTAGATATGTGGGGATGGTGTCGTCATTTAAGTGAAATTATGTAATGTATATTTTGTTTTTCCGGAGTTGGGACCCAACCGTGGCCATCTCGCATAATCAAAGACAGTAAAACCGCACTCAATTTATGATGTGTGTGTATGTTGATGTATTGATTGTAGTTTTTTTTGTGATTTTGGTTGGAGATGAATAGATTGTAAGTTCTGTCAGCCCAAAACATCCCTCCTTTTTTAGGGGGCCGGGGACATGTTAACGCCATCTAGATTTCGTGTGTACATATTTGTAAGCAAGTTTGGTGTTTTGCATCATTTTGGTTTTGTCCCATCATATCAGAGTTTGTCTTTATTCAAAACTCATTATAGTAGATAACTTGTTTCAATTTTACTGTTAAAAGAATGCTCATATTCAAAGTACAAAAAATAAAATAAAATAAAACAAGACCATCAATTTTAACTTTTCTCTATTTAGTTAGCGTCGTACTCATATTTTAAAAAAAATTATAAATAAAATTTGAATTAATTAAAATATATTTTTTAATTTCTATAAAAAAAATATATAAAAACTTAAACATGTACGAATTGAAATTATATATAATATTTTTCATGATATATATAAAGTTCGTTATATTTCCCGTCTTAAATGTAATTTACATTTTTTTATTTTTAAAAGATAGTATAACTGTAAATTATAACGGCACTCATGTAATAATATATTAAAATAATAAAAGTTGAAATGATCACGTGATTGTCACGCTTGGTCCCGTGAAGGGAAAATAAATGAGGGAGACTCGGGTGGTTCGGTGGGTCATTCAGATGAGATGAACCCTTTGAGAGGGACAACCAACCTGAACCGTCTGATTAATGAACGGCAAAAATGAAAATCCTAAAGTGAGAGGGGGCATTTCGGGAAATGTAGGAGAGGGAAAGCGGTTGTGGTGACGTGTACAAATTGGAGTCCACGCAGACCCCGCATTTTGCGATGCCATGATTGCCTTTCATCATAGATGACGTGCAATCCTGGCTGTCCATCACCCCCGAATCAACCGGCTCGGCTTTTGCTGTGAGCCGTCAGTTAAGTGGACCCCCAGGGTGCACCCGTGCAGGCCGTCCTCGCCGAGCATCTGGGACGACAAACCCAACCGAACCGAAGGACCACATATTGGACGGTTCAGATCGTTAACATGTTTTTTGTTTTTACAGAAATCAGTGTCAACGTATTCATATGGTTCCCAAAAAATGTACTTAAATAAAAATCTGTTATAGATTTTAATATAAAATATATGTTTTTTTTTTAAAAAAAAAAGAGAGTGAGTTTCTATTAGTCGAATTTTATGAGTTTACTTTATACGAAATCAAACAGGTTTCGAAACAACCACGAAAATCCTTTCACATAGACTTTGAGACATGCGTGTTAGTAAAATTAAAATATCAAAGTTTAAGCAGAACTTTAAATATATAAAAAAAATCTTAAGAAACAATTACCTTCAGCTTATCTCACAGAGAGCAAATTAAACTCCTTTGTATACAAACAAAAGATTAATTTCATTTCCGGAATTAAAATAATGTTTTTATTAATTATAAAATAAAAAGTAATTAACACATTATTATGACAACACATCAACTATTATTTATTTACTATTTAGTTACAAATGCAAATATGTATATTATTTATTAAAAATAAATTTATAATGTATGATTATAATATGCGAACCAAAGAATAATGTTACATACAACTTCGTTTTCAACTCAATTCCAGTTCACAAATATTTTGATTTTTAAAATATTGTATATCTCATCGAATTAAATATATATATTTTTATAAAAATATATATATGCTTAAGACATGATCGGATCCGGACTCGGTAAACTGAGTCACTTAAATTAAAACGGCTCAATTTGGCTCGGATCGGCGGCGCAGTTGGGTTTGGAATTTGGAAAGGTAGAGACAATGACGAGTGAGTGGGGTGGGGCTGAGACACGGCGTCGGGTCCTGGCCAGGTCAAGTCAGCTTTTTATACAATAATTAAATATTGGGGTGGGGTTGCCGGCCACCCCGTCAGCCAGGGCTGGTCTACAACCACCCCACCAAACCGAACCCGTACGAACCGGACGAGCCCACGTGGACCGGTTACGGGTCCCCAGTATCCACGTCGGTTGTCCGCCGTACACGCCGAGGACATGAAAATCATTTAAATAAAAGAAGGCAACAATAAAAATAAAATAAAATAAACAATTAAAAAGATTGAAGAACCAATAAAAACAGATTCAGTTTGCCTTGCATCATTCTATTCTAATAATTGATGGGGTGGGTGCCTTCACCTTGTGTAGCACTCACTTTGATGGTTTTTTTTTCTTTTTTTATTTTATTTTTCTGTTTTTGGATTGTTTGTTGCATTACATACATGAATGCTTTTTGTTGGAATGCATTTGAATTAGGAGGTTATACCTGCAAGATATGCCAAATGATTATGGTGCGCTAAGGTTTTCAGCTCTGCCTCATATTAGGTCAGTTTTTTTTTTTTTTTGTAGACCTCTTGTGCATTTGATCAACCTGCATGGAATGAGACTTGTAACCATATAGTGTAATATTCTGAATTTAGTTCATGAAATTTTATTGATTGGATATATATTTTGTAATATCGTTTCTACGTAGAAAATTTGAGATATCTTACTTATGATTAGAATACATTTCCAAAATGATTAGAATACATCTACAAAATAATTAAATTATCTTACTTATGATATATAATTTATAATATATATGCACTTAATATAGTGAATAAAACTGTTGCCAAATATTTACTATTTACTAATTTTATGGGTATGCTTATAACAAGTTCACACCACATGGTATCTAGTAGTTAGAAAGCTCTTTCCAGTTTCCAATGCCAAATAGGACAGTAAAATGGATGAAATTAGATAACTCTGGTTTCATTATTCCCGAGAATTCAATTCTATAGAAATAAAAAAAAAAATTAAAAAATGAACATAAGAACGGATAATTGCTTAACACAATTTTTCTGAATTGATATTCCAGTAGAAGAATGATAAGAAGGAATATCAAACTAACCCCAAAAAATAGTTGATCAATCAAACACAAATGTTAACAACCACTTTATAGAAGTAGTTTCTCTACTTGCATGACATAAATCCATTACGAATGTATAAGCTCTTTAATGTCATCTAAGAGTTTAATATATTATAAATTCTAAATAGAACACCAAAGTGCCCCAGTTTGTAAAATCTTTTTCACTTATGTGTAACCAAAACCGGACACGTTCAAAATTTTGCTCAGCTTCCACTGGCATGATTGGTACTAAAAGGTTAATACAATCTTTATAAATTCAATCTTTTACCATTTCTGTGAACTCAATCAATTCAAAACTTTTGGTTTAACAATCTCCATTAGTGGCTTTAGCACCAACCATGATGTTGGCGGCGGCTCTTATAAAATTAAAAACCCACACTTCTTTATTTTAAAGAATAAAATCCAATTAAGGGAACATATCTGCGATTTTTTTTCTATACCTTCTTTATACTTAAATAAAGAGAGACCAAAGCAAAAGCTATAATGGCTGCTCATGATCACAATTAGCCAAAACACGTTTTGCTTGTTTAATGGTCACCACTTTTATGTTAATGATAAAAAAACACAGAAAAATAAGTCGCGAAAATCCGCATCCGATCTGTATCCAAATCCAAATCCAAATATTAAGATGGATGATTTATGCGACTAACTGGATTTAGATACAATTTGGATAGTGGGGTATCCGCTCCAAAAAAAACATTAATTTATACTTATAAAAAATATTATACAAAATATTAAAATATTATAAAATCAAATGATTCAGATATTTACTGTTGTATTTTAACTATCCGCCAAGATGAGTCCATTTAGACTCCAATACCGAATGAAAATTAACGATACCTCTATGAGATCCAATTCTTATTAGATCTCATCCCGACATGGGTATTCAATCCACATGCTTACAAGCCATGGAGAGAGAGAGAGGGGGGGGGAGGGGAGCGGGAGACACAAACACAGAGGGATGAGGTCAGTTGGTCTCACAACACCATGAAATCATAGGCTGCCAAAAGCCAAAGTTGGGTGATTAGTTTGATTTGTTTCACACCACCTTCATCACAACAAGAAGATGCATAATAAGGTGGATGCCTGACGTATGAGCGCATGTTCTCTTCCCCAAAGGCCATCATTCCATGAATTGACACACAAATGACAGACCAATAGAGACATAAAGCAGAGAACATGTGGGTCACACCACCCTCTCCCCCACCTCTTTCAAAAACCCATATAATAGGTTGGCCTTGGATAAGGATGATTTAACACCTTACACTCCCTCCACCCCCACATTAATAATGTTTGTTAAAACCTTTAATTGTGGTGTGTTTAATGGAACTATATTTACGTATGTGAAGTTGACAACAGGGCCAATCAGAGGAGGAGGATATCCAAGGTATTGTTATTATGATAGGCTAGCTATGGATGAGGGTATCCAAGCATGGAAGGGGAGGAGGGTTGTACTCCACTCCGAGATGTGGTTACATCAGAAACCTTGTAGACCCCTCCACTTAGCTTTACAAGTTGGGGGGGAGGAGTAAGTTGGTTTTTAGTGGAGCAAATAATGGAGGGGATCACTTCTAATTAACACAACAAGAGTTGCATTTAAAGAAGACACAAAACAAAGATCTTGCAAGGGCTATCAATGTATGACGAGTCTGGGACTTCAGGCTGAGAACCTTCACTGAAAAATTTCGTGTGTGAAGATTTGTCCTGGCCTACATATGGCTCAAATAAGGGCTTATGAGGTATATGATTTATTAGATTAAATATATGTTTTTTTTTTTTAGCAAGGGGGGTTATACAAATCATTGAAGCATGAGTTTTACTTTTGTTTTTTATAAAGCTACATTCTTTATTAACATATAAAAATATTTAAAATATATGTGTGTTAAAAAATAGTGCACGTACGAGTGTCCCTAACATTCCAAAACAAATGCTAGATTACCTATTTTCTTCTTCTTTTCTCCTTTGTTTTTATGTTAGGAAAAAATGATACACCCAACAGTAAAAATCACCCTAGCACCATATACATTTTTTTTTAGGTCAAATGCATTTATATGAAAATTTCTTCTTAACTGTATATACGCATATGACCTCTAAATAAGTGCATGACCTGGAGGTAATTTTATGGGTGATTTTTAAAACTGGGTGTATTAGAGCTCTTTTGTTAACCCACATTTTGACACAAAAAAAAGGTGAATAATAGGTATTTAGGATAGAAAAACAAAAGACTTGCTGGAGAAACTTGGCAAGGGACACAAAGGAACTTGATTCTCCAGGTGAGGGAATTGCTGGATATCCATCCCATTCTTGTTCCTCTTTAATGTCCATCTTTGTGGGTGCATCTAGAATTGACTACCTTACATTTTGATTCAGGTCATCCCCAAGTCAATAATTCCTCCTTTAAATGGATAAAAATTCAAAATTTAAATGCATGACTAATATTCTCTCTGCTAATGCTGGGTTATATCAACTGTAATCCAACCTGTTCTCATGTAGACGCCTTGTTCACTTGTCCAAAGTTCACACAACACAAACAGCCAAGCAGAGTTGATTTAACAAAAAGCAAGACCTGGAATAAGGATTACAGATATTAAAACATCAAGAAGTCCACTCCAAGTGGGAAAAAATAAATGTTGTGACAGACCCTACATGATTAGATTATATGTTTTCATGGATATCAATCCTGTTCAGACAGATATGTGTAGAGATATATATGGCTTTTTCACTAAGATGCGCCTTGTCATACAAACATTCGAACCTTTATTTCCTTTCCCACTAGGTGTTCTCAAGTGGGAATCTAAGCATATCAACCTTTTCCCAAGCGTCAAGTTCCTTCGAACCAAAACATCACCTTCGTATTCGTTTGAGCACAAGAACAAACAACTTTCCTATGGGGTTTACTTTGGCCTGGGTTTTGGTATTGAGAGGGTGGGATACCACCATGACTTTGGCTTAACCTGCCTAAAATTCTCAAAGAATCTTAAATAAAGAGAAAGGGTTGGATGATTAATCATATCTATGAAACCTGTTTAGAGAAAAGCAGAGCAGAGATGGATAACATGGTGGGATTGAGCCTAATACATCTCTGAATTATTTAATAGAGGTGGATCAAATCATTAGTGATGAAGAATATCAGGTTAGTAGTACCTTCAGGAGATAGAAAAAGAAGAATCTGAGTGGATTTGTTGGAATCTTGCGTCACACGGTCACAGTAGGGTCAAATATCTATGGGCACAGACAATTGTTTCATAAAGGATTAATCTTGCATTGTCATTAACTATTATTATATGTATAATTGACCGATGTCATCAAAGGTGTGCATCAGTGAATTTTAATCAACTTTCTAAAGGCAGAGATGGTTAGTTAAATACCAAGGGAAAAAAAGATCAATCTTGACTCTTAAGTTCTTGGCCTTGCAGCGTCTGTCACATCAAGCACAATTTTTTAATTAATGGGCAAATGTATTAGGCTTATTTTGGCAACACTCATCAAAGGCTTCAAGGGTAAGAATTTCGGGTTGGTTGGCATTATTATGGTAAAGGCTTATAGAGTAAGAATGTCAGGTAGAGGTAGGTACTAGGTACCTAATCAAGAAGTCTAGTCTAGCATGTCTATTAAATTAACTTGATTGGTTGACGTGACTGACTAATTCAGAAGTTGCTCCAAATACAGGTGGCATTTGAGTCCACTAGGATAGGGAAACTACCTAGATCAAACCCAAAGAACTCAAATTGATGTGAAATCTTATCAGTGAATTTGTCTTCGCAAAGTCACACTAAACGCTGAGCAATCCGGACCTGTACAGATGGCATGCCCTTGGCATACCATCTTGTGAAGTTCTTTCCATAATGAATTCATGGTACATCAAGAAAGTGCAGAACAAATTTCCAGGATATAAAAGGCTTTACCATACAATGGAATGATTTGGACTTTAAAATCAACAAAGAGATTCTGTGACATGGGCCTGAATCAACCACAATTTATACTGAACATCATAGAGTGTGATACACCATTGGGTTCTCTAATTTTTAAAAGAGTTCTTTCTGAGCCTATGATGAAACTTTGTTCTGTGGCAGTATCTGAATGTATGTGGTTAACCTCAAAGCATCCATATATGTTTTACAAACAGATGTATTTAGAACAATCAGCAGATCATAATTAGAGATAATGATAATTGAGCATCATGTAGTGATCACAGATAACAACCATGTCAGATCCTTCAATCCGAGTCATAATAGGCAATTCCACAATTATACATATAAGGGTAACATCAGATTAATCCATCGATACAAACTTCATAAAGCTGGCATAAACATATTGTGGACACACAAATCCATTATAAACAGCGCAGATAGTTGAAGAGCCTCAATTCGATAACTAACAAGAGCAACTAGTCAATATAAACGTTCATGACCACAATAATGATGTAAAGATCAAAGAAAGTCGGTGAACCTTAAATACGCAAGCCCGGATTAATTACTTTTGTTGTATGCCATCATTAATTTCTCAACAAAACCACGGTGGACACACATGAAAATCTGAGCCATTGGTGCACTTATCCTGATTTTCCCCTGAAAAAGAAAGGGAAAGAATTTAAAATATTTAAAGAGTAGATAGAGTAAAAACTTATACCTAAGCCAATATAAAAAATAATTCCCCTCACGTGCTCATCATCAGTGTAATGTTGTCCCCCTTCAAAAGAATCCTTCCTGAAAAATTGCAAGATGTACTTTAGAGTAAACCAAAGAAGCTGAAAAGCTGAAAATCAGATAAATGTGACTGGTGGTGGTGGGTAGGTTGAGTGCGGTTGATCATGGGTATCAATTATAATTAAGACCCACCAAGCGGCTTTCTGGTGTTTTTCTTCACACTGATTTCTTCAGCATCTTCAAGAACCAAGTTCATATACTCATCAAAGCCCTGACAAACCACCCAAGGAATCAATTCTTGTAGCATTTAATACATAACAAACAATTAAAAAAAGCTGTCTAAATGTGAAGATCAGTAAACAATGGATTCTTAAAGGCAGATACATCTCTCATGGGACAAACACAAGTAATCAAAATTGAATGTGAATCTGTTAATTTAGCACAGACAAACATAATTGAAATGGTGTGCCAACATATCTACAAAATTAACCGATTTTATATTTTACATTATGAATATGCTTGTGCGTTTAAAACATTTATATAATAAGATTACATCAAGCAATTATAAACAACAAGGAAGATAATTAAAGAAGAAAGGAGCCACATGATCACCATCCATAAGTATAAATAACAATACATAGTTTCAAAGTACATTCAATACATCAGCACTGCACATCCAGAAGAAACTTTCAAATGAACTATATAGTTTTCCACTTAAAACAGGCATTTTTCAATCTCCCTTAAAAATGACAGGCATTATTCGGGCTAGAGTTACTTTGCATAGTAAATGCTGGAGATAGGTGAGTAGGAACTGATCAATTCATTGAACAGCATTTTTCAATCTTGTTCTAGCAAAAACAGTGTGTAGTTCCACAGTTTGGAGTGATCCTAAGCTACCCAAACGTTCTCAATAATCTGTGATGATGTTGGATGTAACATCCCAGGAAGGGGAGGCATGGAATGCAGTCTTCGATGGAGACGAGTCTCCAGGACTTAATAATTTTCCACTAAAGTTTTCCAATAATTTCGGTGCTGAGTGAAAAGGGATGCAACGAAGATGTTGCTGGAATTCTACCATAGAAAGAACGGCAATGGTTGCCTTAATTCAACTTTTATCACTCTGATCACAAAGCGACTGGGTGCTGATACATTTGGGGAGCATACACCAATCAGTTTGTTAAATGGCTCATATTGGCTAATTGGATCATGAATTAATTCTCTGATTGAACTTTACCAGACTGCCATCACCAAAGGAAGGTGTCTCCTAGATAGATTCATGGTTGCGCACAAAATTCAGAGTTGAGGCTCAAAATAAAACAAGAAGGCTTTGTGTTTTGAAAGGTTAATTTCAAGAATGCTTATGACTAAAATTTACTGAATATTCTTTTTTTTAATGGAAATGTTGAAGCATTCATATTATATAGGTAGCTCCAACATTTCTTTCATAAAAAAGTTATTGTACTAGGAACATACATGTAGAATCGAAGCTCAAACTCAACTGTTTCTCAAAGGGAGCTATTGGAGGGTTTTTTTCATCCAATGGACAATGGTGTTCTAATCAAAGCGGGAGAGGAGGAGACCTGCAAAGAAAATGGCAAAATCTCCGACCCTCAAATCGGTAGGATTCAGAATAAAGAAAAATATTTCTCTGTGTGCACCCTTTTTTACCGTTCTTGCGTATTTATAGTGACTTGGGGGATGGATTTGAATTCATCCAATCCATAAAATCATAGAATCTCCACTGATGTGGGGAGACAAATCTTCACCTTGATTGAGGAATTCAATTGTCCTTCATTATTGGATCAGCATTAACCATACCATTGAATCATTGTTTATATTTTCTTTAATTGTGGTTTCATTGTCCATATGCTTTCAAACCACCCCACCACTTGTGGGATCTCTTTTGAATGGTAAGATTGGATGGTCGATCAATGAATCAACCGTCTGATCATTGACAATCAATCTGACTGTACGATCAATCAATCATCTGACCACCAACACCGATCCGACCATGCGATCGACTGACCGTCTGATCATTGGTGATCAACCCGATGAAAATGGAAACCACAATTAAAGAAAACAAACAATGAATTAATGGTGTAGTCATTGAACATTCAATAATTAAAGACAATTGAATTCCTCAATCAAGGAGAAGATTTGTCTCCCATCCCACAATTTTAGGGATTGGATGAATTCAAATCCATCCCCCAAACCACTATAAATATGCAAGAAAGAGTAAAAAAGAGGGTACACATGGAGATATCTTCTTTATTATGAATTCTACTAACTTGAGCATCAGATGATCGACGATGACTTGATGAAAAGGAACTCATGAGAGGTGAGATCAAATTCTTCTTAGAGGAAGGAGAGACAACATCCCAGTGGTAGGGACATCAACAGCAGCACTAAGGATGAGATAAAGGAGATCATGAGATAAGCATTTGATAGAAGCCCTTGGGGAAGAAGATTGTTGGGCACCCTACAAGGAGGGAGATTGCCAATGACCTGATGAGATGTGAGAGAGGGCGATCAAAGGAGGATGAGTTTTTCTTCTTCAAAGTTTTTTTAATTTCTCTTTTTCATTATTTTCTATATTGGGTTTTCATTAATCATGGTTAGAAAGTTCAACTTTTATATAAGTGCCATGCAATAGATACATGTGATTTGTAAGTACTAATAGGAAAATCTCACTCACACATCCCAGTCACCACTAAGGCCAATCTCCTCTTCTTTTTTTCTTTTTTTTTAAGCAAGTTGGTGGGAATCCTACCACCAAATTTCATTTAAAATAATGCTCGAGAAGGTCTCTAAGATAACCAAACCCATCCTCAGCAAGCTACCAATCTACCACTACCATATATAAGATGTGAATACAAGTGTCCCCCACCATTCCCTTATGAGGCCACAAGGATAACTAAACCCATCCTCAGCAAGCTACCAATCTACCACCACCATTTCGAAAGATGGATTATGGATCCCGGACGATCTTATATGTTGGCCTTCCTCCCCGCTGAATTGTACTACATGTTTCTTTTCATAGAATCCAGGTGGTGAAATGGTATGCACCCATCATTCATCAAAAACAAAATCTGTTGGGACCAACATATCAAAATCCAATCACCACTTCTACAACATCTGGACCACATGATGAACAGCTCAAGAAAACTCTCTCCTCATTTACAGTCATGACAAAACCATATGAATCAATCCTTATCAAATCTTGGATTAGCATCAGAATGGACTGCCACCATCTTATACAACAATGTATTATTCCTCATCACTAGCAGCGCCCCCCTCATCTCAATTACCTTTTATCACTATCCAATATTTTAAAATATTGATACCCTTCTATGCAAAATCGATCATAAGAAGACAAGAATGGGGTTGAACAAAGAGACTGCAACACCTTTAATAACCATGATTGAAAAAATATATTCCTAATAGAAAAATAATTTGACATTGAACATCCGTTCAGCAATATCTTCCATCTAAAGATCTGAAAATGCAAAAAGGTTGCAGTAGCGGACTAAATTCATCTACTTCATGGGGCCTTTTTTGGAGAGGATAATTGTCATTGTACGAGGGTCAGGTGATTAGTCACCTTTAAGCATCCATGAATTTTTCTTTTCTTTTTTAATTGGAGATCCCCCATCTATTTTTTATTCAAGGAGCATCATTCTAATATGAATTGCTCCAATCTTTCATTCAAAAAAAAAATTCTGCTATTTCCAAATTCCAACACAGTGCTTCTTGTATGATTTCATATCGAGTATAAGAAAAAATGGAAAATCACATCACAAAAAAAAAAGGAAAAACAAAAAACAAATCAGACCTGAGATCAAATTAATCACGTGATTGCTTTCTGATGCACTGCCATAAGCAACATTACGAATACTTCATGCTTAAAAAAGCTCCACAGTCCACACATGCACACGTTTAATATAAATTTTCGATGCCGCTAAAACCCTAAACCCTAAAACTCATCCAGACAGCAAATAAATTGAGGACTTACGATGATACGCCCTTCGATCCTCAGATCCTTCTGTTCGAAAAGCCATATCTGAATTCGAGCTTTCTGGGACCATTTGAGACGTAACAAAGCAAACCCAACAAAAAGATTAATTTTCCACTGCATATGATACCAACAGCCAACCAAAGAGAGAAACGAAACTTACGCTCTGGAGGAATCTAAAGATGAGATTCTATTTGCACCACAGTCATCGCCAGAGATTCAGTTCATGAAACAGAGAAGACATGAAAAACAGAATGAACGACTGAAAGAAAGGATTAAAAGTACATAAATTAGGGTTTAGGGAAATCGAGACCGTACGATGGGCTGGGTCATAATCCTCTGGACTTTGGTGGTCGCCATTGCTGCGAGACCTTTCCTTCTCTGCCGCTGCTCTTGCGATAACTAGACACACAAAGATCAGACGAACTTACGGAATGAGACCTTATGAAAAAAAAACCCTAATTTGGTCCCAAAGAACGAAAAAATGATGTCGAAACCCTAAAAAAAGAAGGCTTTCTTTTAGGCTACCTTAAAAGAAGATCGAACGGCGGACGAGACTCCTTTCTTTCTTTCGATTGAAGTTTTTTTATTTTTAAATCCCTGTGAATTATAAGATTCAGTTTCTCTCACTTCCTCATACTTTGTTTAAGTCTTTATATTTAAAAAGTATATTTTTTTTAATCTTAGAGAGATTTATTCTTAAATTATTTGATTTTTTTAACATATCCTTGAAATATAAAAATTTAAACCAAAAAATAAAGAAATGATAGATCATATAATTTTTATAGACTTAAAAATAAAAAACTGAAATAAAAATATCGTGGCTGTTACACATGATACTTTTCTGACCTATTAGAATATATAAAAAATATTTTTTTTACATGGTTCATATTAAAATACATAATTTATCTTCATAGAAATATAATACGGTATATATTATTTTTAAAAAAATCAAAATGTGGATTATATTTGGAGTTTTTGAAAAAGTTTTAACCTGGGTTATTAGAGAGTGGATTTGGAGAGTAGATTTGTGTAGGGAATGGGCTTCTTACTCACAAGATAGAACTCTCTTTTTCTCTCTCTAAGGTTTCAAGTAGGAGAATGGATTTATGAGTGGGGGTTGGGGGTGAAAGGTATGTGTTGATTTGAGTTGGTGATGTTTGTAATGGATTGGGAATGAGTAGAAAAGGAGTTGGATGCTCCCTATTTATAGAAAAAAAGAGACAGAGGACTGTCCACTGGACAATATATCAAATTTGATTTACACATATATGTTTAGTCAAGTTTACTTTGAAAACAGCACATGTTTTTTTAGTAAATGCTTAACCAATAAATTAAGTTCTTTTATAAAAAAATACATATTCATATAAATTACACTGCGTAGACAGTTATGGTAATTACAAATAAAACTATAAAATAGATTGAGCAAATTAACAATTAAATGTATATAAGTGATTTGGTAATTCTAATAAAAAAATGTGTATAAGGGTAAGGGGATCTTTTAAATCCGAGTGAATTGTACATAAATTTGTATACATCATGTATACAACAATATGTTATCAAATATATTATACAACTATGCATATATTTGTGCATTTTTATGGCGGCATCTATATTTTTATTTCACATGTTTTTTTATTTGAAATCTAATAATTGTGATTAGTAAGATTTTGTTCGATGTTTCATGAGCATGACATTGTCACATCAACACTACCAATTATTTTTATATAGATAAGTATTTCTTTATTTTTCATGATCAGAAAAATAAAACTTAACAATGAAAAGACTGTTAAAATATCAAAGACAAGAGGATGCGTTCTCCACTTCTATATGTATTGAGACTTAAAAGACTGTTAAAATGACATCTCAGAATCAGATTTTTCGCGTAAAATCCAATCAGCCACTGCCGGCAACAACATAGTGCACAGAGCTTCCATTTCATTCTGGATCAGGAGAACCACCAGAGACCAGCTGCACAAACACAATAGATCAGCATTGCCAGAAAAGGTCTGACTCTTTGCCACCAAATGAGTTGGTTTTATAAAAATTAAAGAAATGTTTAATTGCTGCATGTCATTTGCATCACTCAATTAAAATCAAAAACCTCAAGCATCACCTATGCTCAGGGTATAGGGAGAGGAGAAATTAAAACATTCAAGGCACTAGATGGAGTCATGTTTAATAGTAATTTATATGTCTGAGTTTGGATTGGTTAAGTGACTAATGTTCACTTACAGTGGCAATGTTGTTTCCATTCAGCAAGATCTAGTCTAGCTTTGTTATCCGGTGACCCTCTGCTGTTGCTTCACTGGAACATAGATGAAATAATAAGG
Organism: Acorus calamus; assembly: GCA_030737845.1. Taxonomy (NCBI): domain Eukaryota; kingdom Viridiplantae; phylum Streptophyta; class Magnoliopsida; order Acorales; family Acoraceae; genus Acorus; species Acorus calamus. Next base: position 1,094,093 of record CM060874.1, read on the forward strand.
CTTTTTAGACAACAGCAAATTTTAAGTAAAGTTTAAATTAGTGTAAGTTCGAGATGGAGAAAAATTAATTCAACACTTCAAAAGAAACATCCTGAAATTGATGACCCAGGTATGCCCTGAGGCCATTCAATCAGCTATTCAAAAAAGGGATTTTTGCATATATACCCCTGTTATAATTCGATTTTGTCGAATTACCCCTGGAAAAATCATCTGTCCAAAAATACCCCTGTAAAGTGTTTAAGTTGTGTAATTGTGCCCCTCCGTTACATGTTGTCAACTTCGATTACCCAACTAGGGTTACTTGGTTAACCCTGATGCCTGCTTTTACAATTTTACCCATTCCCTAAAAAACATACATGTCCTTCTTCCCCACCATTTCAACCATGATCCTAAAAATCACTCTTCATCTCTCTCGTCCAAATCTGAACTATACCACAAATCAAATATACAAATTCATTTTCGTCCTCTGAAACACCTTTTGCACACATGAGAGGGATTCGCGGTGGTCGAAGAACATGGACCAGATCCGTTGATGGTGCGCTGATGACTCGCGCAGCATCAACTTTGAATCCATTATTGGAAAGGGTTCGACATACCCAAACTTCATCTACTTCAATGGTTTGTTTTCGATCACTCAAGCTTTAAATGTTTTTTATTCAGTTTGTTGTATTTGATTGGGTGGTTTGTATTTGGTTTGTAATGCACATATGGGAGGACTTGGGCATTTCTATACAGGAGGGCCTAGTACTACAAACATTAGAAGCCATGGGAATGCACACATGAGAGGATATGATACAGGTATCAGTAAACATAATAACTCAATTCAATTTTTTCATGTTTTAGTACAGGTGATGAAAGAGGATACTAATTTAAATTCAATTCATGTGCTTCAGGTGCTCGTGCTAAAGGCTTTATGGAGAAATTAGAGGTAGAAGGACACCACTAAACAAATGAGCATGGAACTATAGTTATGTTTCAGTCTAGCACTTTTGTATCATTTTAATCCAGCACTTTTGAAACAGTTGAAAGTGCTATGTGTTGAAACAATAACCTATGTGTTCTCACTGATACAATATGTATGTATTAGTGTGGTTTTTAAGTGTATGTACTGTTATGTATTTTGGTTTGTTAAAACAACTCTTATGTATATGTTTAAACTTCTGTTATGTATTTCAGTTTGTTAAATGCTACTCTTGTGTGTGTGTTAAAAATGTTGCTATGTATCTGCTTGTTAAAATATGCTATTGTGTGTTGTTGTAATTTGTCATCAGACAAGTTTATCACAACATTACCAAGATTACACATCACTAGAATGAAGTAAAAGAGTTACAACAGATTCATAATGAAAAGCAGTACATTAATATTAATACACATAGCCACATTGTTCAAGAAGTATATCCATGTTCAAACATACTAAAAAAAAATTAAACAAGTAGAACGACAGTCACATGGCGCGTGAACATAAACATCCTTTCACTGAAGTTGGTAAACCCATCCTCCATTGACAAAAACTTTTCTTCCATTTTCAGCATCCTATCACTGAAGTTGGAAAACTCATCCTCCGATCCATTGACAACAAATTTTATTTCATTTTGAGCATCCTTTCACTGAAGTTGAAAACTTAGCCTCCATTAATAACAATTTTTCTTTCATTTTGAGCAAGTTTTCTTCTATTGACACCAACTTTGTCTCCATTGTCTTCATTTTCACTTCGATTAACTCTTGTAGAGGCTCCATATCAATTGAATCATGGTGAAAATCTTCCACCCACCCAAAAAAATTACAATCACCCGATCTCTGTTAAAAAATTGGTTCACGCATTATATCAAACACTTCGCATACAAAATATAATGTTCAAATTGTCGAAACAAACAAAGTCCAAATGAAGACAAACCATAAATGTTCAAATTGTTGAAGCAAACAAATCCGAATTGATGTTCACTTACCCCCCATCATACACACTTGTAGAACTTCTTCCCTTTCGTAACTTCCTTTGTAGAAGTTCACTCCTTGCATGGCAACTCACAATAACAAGGTGGGTTAAATTGGGTGTGTTGGAGAGAGGATTGCTGAGATGAACTACTCATCTCCGAAATGATTCAAATGGGGTTCAAATTGGATTTGGTTGAAAGAAAAACCCACAAATATAACCTTGGACGCTGAAGAAGAGGCATCAGAGAGGGGTATATATGACTTTTCACATGTTTTTAACAGTCAAAATGAGGATTTAACGTTAACTTTTAACCACAGCTCACGGGAGATGACCGGAGGGGCACAATTGCACAACTTAAACACTTTACAGGGGTATTTTTTGACAGATGATTTTTTCAGGAGTATTTTGACAAAATCGGAATATAACAGGGGTATATATGCAAAAATCCCTTAAAAAAATGTATAGAAGGTTACCGACAGAAAGCAACAGAAAGATGTTTAGATTACGGGTAAATTATTTAAGTCCTACTAAAGCTTATGCTACTTGGGTGCACTTAACCATGGGGAAGTGTAAAACACAAGGCTCTGAGCCACTGAAAAATTATATGATCTGCAGGGTGATTGAGAAAGGCAGCAGCTAATGAACCGTTCTCTTTTTGCATGCTAGCAGTCTCCAGTAATGCAATCACTCGACCTTAGATCACAGGTCATGTTGTATCACTACAAACAAGAGCCATATAGCATAAATTGGCGAGTTCAAGAACATAGATGGGATCAGGCCAAGAGGAAGAAAAGAAATGACATGAGACAGGTGCAGAAACTGGTCCCCTCTCCAGCTCTCCTGTATCTGCTATACTTGGAACATATAAGTCTACAACTCTACATGCAACTGCTATTTAAATATCTGCCTTATTCAGCGTTCATTGTTGTACATAAATAATGAATGCCCTCAGAGCTCATATTGAATTATAAGCTGGTAACACAAGTTTACCACAAATCCCATTAGTCTAAAAACATACTAGTTTTTCGATTCTGTCCTTCAATCAATTCGATTACAACTATAAAATGAACGATTGGTTTGGGAATTAAACAGAATCAAATGAAAATATATAATTTACCATAGATATAATTTATCTTTTTTAATTGGATGGATAGCCCAATGGCAGAACATAGGAAGAATCAAAATTGGACATGCCCTTTCTCGAAAATCTTTATATACAATTTGCATTCATAGCATGAATGTGGATCGTGGTTTAGAAAATAGGTCATGTTGATGCTTCCGCAAAGCAGTATAACTGGTGGAGTGTGCAAATTGGAGAATGTGAAATACCACAGAGAATCCCTGTGAGATTCAAAAAAAGCACACATCTAACTGGCCTAAGTGATCAACACGTGCTTTACGAACTATCCCCACTTTAAACAATATTTACGTTTAAAAAAATGCATGCACAACTAAACTCATTTTTGCACCACCTACGTGACATCATTTTGATTGGATCTTACAGGGATCCTCTGTGTTCATGCCATAGAAGATCCCATCACTAAATTGAAAGGGGAAAATGGGAACAGGGGGACTAGTATGGAACACATTTATTTTTTTAAAAATACCATATCCTGCAGGCAAAGCAGATTCAAGGTTTGCTTGAACAAACAATGACATTACATGTAGGAGTTTCCTGCAACTAAGAACCTTGTCAATGGTTTCTCCCCCTACTACTTACGGTCCAAAAATGACATACTTTCTGTTAAATAATCACAAATCACAATCAAATTTACTTTCATCAGCTGTCTTTATATTTGATAGGGACATGGCTCAAAAAGATGGGACAAAAAATTATTTAAACTTCCATGGAAAGGAGTGTGAGCAATAGGACATACCATAACTTCTCTTTTCATAAAAATTCCATCGATTGTCCTTCTTCACTTAGGCCTCAATGTTCATAACTCAATTAGTACTTAATCGATATGAACAGAGACTATCCATACTAAAAATAAATGCTTGTCCATTGTTTAAGTGTGTTAATGTAGTGCATGCTGATGTTGAGCCTCTACCATACTGATTAGATGACAGTGTGACAACTCAAAGTTCCACTAATCATTGTGCATACTGTAACCCATTATTCAATACACATATGAACGAATCATTGACATCCTTTCTGGAAGCCCTAAGAACATAACCACGGAAAGTTATAATCAGTCTTACTGTTTGATGCAGCACCAAAATTTTAAATATTTATTCAGGCCTTTACGTTGGTTTACTCACATGTTTTGTTAACAATTATTCAATACACATATGAACGAATCATTGACATCCTTTTTGAAAGCCCTAAGAACATAACCACGGAAAGTTATAATCAGTCTTACTGTTTGATGCAGCACCAAAATTTTAAATTTTTATTCAGGCCTTTACGTTGGTTTACCCACATGTTTTGTTAACGATTATTCAAAAAAAAATTTGTAAAACCAAGACAAACATACGAAGATAGCCTTCCCAACTCGACCGTAAAGTCAATCACAGGGAATCGCTCGGATATAAAAAAACTTTAAATTTTTATCTATCTCATATATTTATATGGGGCGAATAACTCTACGTCACACCCACAACAGGCGAGAGTATCAGTGGCTCTATATTTTCTCATCTCAAATTCACCATGTGAAATGTAAAGCCCAGTACAACATTCTCCTACACCTTCAACACTTCAAGAGAATGTTACGTCTAGCCCAACTTCCAGCCTCAATTTCAGTTTACATGTGTTTCGAATTTTTTTAAAATAGCATACCTCATCTAATGAGATACATGCTTTTATAAAAAATGAAGTATATATTCCAATAAATTGCATGGATGCATTTATAGATATACAAAATATAAAAAATTCTTTCAAAACATGTCTTGTTAATTTTCTATCAACACATATATGACTGGAATTGGGACTGATAACAGATAGATCTGGGTGTAACAACGCCCATACTTCAAATGCTTTAATAGAGGGGCATAACAACAACACAAAACAAAACAAGACATCCCAGCTTTCCCTGAAATTCTCAAGTGAAGACATAATATGCAAAACTATAAATCTATTAACAGGCATAATCTGTGGACAGATTTTTATCATCATCCTGAAAATTCACCAAATTCACCACATTTCATGAGAGCACAAAACATGGGCCGATAAAAAGCGTGCATTAACAGTGCATCACATTCTCATTATTGGGAACAGACATTCAAGTCCTTCGGATAGGAATGATGGAAAGGGAAAAAAAAAAGCAAATAAAATCTGAGTTTTGGGTGGAGATGTCCACCATGGCTGACCGTCAGAATGTCCGCTGAATCTTCTAGCTGAATCTTCTCATTCTACCGTATCAGAGATAATAGCTATAAACAAAAACATTAAAAGGTTTCATCAGTATACAAATAGGCTAAGAAATAGCAAGGAAACTGCATAGTGAAGATGAAAGGATGCAGACTTCAAGCGACAAGTAACCATAGTTTGAAGTGTGGCCGCACGTGCTGATGAGCGCCCCCAGGCACACATTCCCCCCAATATGCAGCGCATGTTTGAATTCAGTTCAAACGTCAAACGATAAGAGGGCATTAAAAGTTCAGTTCGAATTGACTTCAAACGATAAAACCTACTTCTAAGTTCGGATTATCGTTCGAACGGTAATTCGAATGGCAACATACCATTCGAAAGTCGTTCGAACGCAATTCGAACGTCCAGAGAACGTTTGAATTCAGTTCAAACAGGGTTCGAACGGTTGTCTTACCCTATGTGCGACCCCATGTTCGGTACATGCGGCCACACCACGCACATGGTTTTGAACTATGCAAATAACTACTTTCATTCTTAGCAAATGGTGTCTTTATATACATTGAGTCATTATACTTTAATTAGAGGCAACATTGCAATGTAATATCAACACAAATCTGGTTATGATATCAGGAGTTGAAAATGATACACTAAAATTATTATATTTGTTCCTCAGTTAACACAGACAATTTGTTAATGAGTTGGAATTTAAATCACCAGACCATCATCAAGACCACTGACCAATTAGCAAGTCACTGAACTTCAATTCTCATCTTTCAAAGAAAATAATGCCTAAGCAATATATACTACTAAAAGAAGCACTTATATAAGACTGTCATGATGATGATGACATTCCATGCAAATTAAGGATAGGTATACTTAAATCACCAGACCATCATCAAGACCACTGACCAATTAGCAAGTCACTGAACTTCAATTCTCATCTTTCAAAGAAAATAATGCCAAAGCAATATATACTACTAAAAGAAGCACTTATATAAGACTGTCATGATGATGACGACATTTCATGCAAATTAAGGATAGGTATACTAAGGAAATTGCTTGATTTACTTGAACAATCTTATCCTTATCTTATTTCAGTTATGCAATATAAAATTGAAATAAATCAAAATCAGAACTGTTGACCATCATACAAAAAACTTATCTTATTTCAGTAATGCACTATAAATCCAAGGTTCTGATCTTTTTTTTTTGGAAGAACAGTTCTGCATTGTTTTAAAAAGTTGGATATATTGCAAACCTGAAAGTCCAATTTTCACAATGTACAATTTCTTGTATCATATAAATTGTCAATTTGAATGAACAGTCTAAAAATTTTCAAATCAATGAATGTATCATATTAACATTGTGTTTGAAACTAATGAAAAGATAAACAAGGATTCCACATCAGGGGAAGTAAAATTTATGAAGGTAAAAGAGTGCCAGCAAATTAGTATAAGAGCAATGGGCTACAAAATGCTTTTAGCCGCCTCATTTCCCATATTTCTGTTGTAGTGTAACTCAATGTAGCTATGGGTTCTACCAACATGAGATGAGTGTACAAAAATTGTAAGTAGATCATACCACCACAAACCCCACCAACCCACATGAAGAGGGACCTCTCCTCTCAAACCCTTTCTTCTTTTCCCCTGTTCTGTCCCGCGACAGATATAATGATAATCTCCACTACATTCGGCATATGAAAGAATCTGAGATCAAATAGAAATGAGCATGGAATATGGATATATCATATCCATATGTCAATATTCAATATTTTCTGTCATCTTCTCTTTATGCTTTTTAGAGGAAGCGGAGTAAAGGAATTTGTTGGAATCTTCAAACCATAGATCATCTATTGCCTAATGCCAAAGAGGATAATCAAATACAAGTTACAAGCAATGGAAAAGGTTGAAACCCTCAAAGTTATGAATGAAATAATAAATATTCAAAGAAATAGTAACATCATTTTTGGTTAAATTTCATATTTAAAATAAGAAAGAACCAAATGGCATGTCCCATAGAGAGGTTAAATCTATTGACTTTAATTTAGGAATGAAATGGAAGCCATTAATATCAAATATCTCCAATAAATAAAATTAAGTAACATGGGATGTTTGAGAGAATAAAGGTGGGGGGTTTAGCGGGGCAAAGAAAATAGAGAATAATCACAGGAGACATAATACTTGTGCAGCCAATTTTAAAAACAACGCACGACAACAACTTCATTTTTCAAGGACTAACTCTATAGATTAAGAAAAATAGCATAAAAAGAGGAAAAAGAAAAAGAAAAAGAAAAGCAAAATAAAAAGCATAAAAAAGGAAAAACAGCATAAAAAATCCAAAGAAACCATAAGTAATCTGCTGATAGCAAAGGAAATGAAAAGACAGAGAACAAATAGAAAACAAAATGGACAAGTGGCCCACAGCAACTCATTAATCATCATTGCTCAAAAGTAATCTAGTCCACATTTTCAGACCACAAAACTATAGCACATGACTGATAGCAAGCAGTGGCAAAGCAACGCTTAAGATGAACAACTGCATATTCTGAACTCATAGAGACTAGAACTAGTAATAAGCACATGCTTTGCGCATTCACTGAAAGGGAAAAAACCACTATGTGGCTATCCTAAAGTAAGAAGAAGAAACGTACCAATAAAAATTATTACATAGAATAGCATTTAAAGCATTTATGAAAAAGATGTTATGATTAGGCCACTGGTTGGATAACCTGTTTTACAGCCAGTTACCCATAACCTTTCTTCAAATAGTCCACAATTACTCCTGAGATGTCTCTCTCTCTCTCCCCCCAAAAAAAAAAGTTTAATCCTGAGACATCCCAACCAAACAACTTACACACAGGAGAGCACAGTTACCAACCAGCAATGAGCCTTTCCTACACAACATAATAGTATAGAAGTACAGATGCACTTTGATTTGCAAAACTTGGATCAATGATAAACAACTTGCACTTAAACATTTAATTGGTTCAGGAATATGTAAAATTCTTATATAAAAAGAAAAAAGGTACCTGGTCTATGTCGATGCATATATTTCCCTGTCACTTACAGTTTTTCTTGTTTCACAATAAAATGCAAATAACTCAAATGTACACATAATTATGCAAATAATAAACCATAATTAAACACATTAGTTACCTTTTATCCATTTTTTCCATTTTTTTTCAAGATATAAATGATTAATTTTCTCCCATCCCATCCCCAAAAAAAAAATTAAAAATAGGGATTTTTGCATATATACCCCTGTTAAATCTTAATTTTGCATCAATACCCCTATTCAACTCCGGTTTGCATCAATACCCTTGGTAAAGTTTAAGTTAGTGCATCGTACCCCTCAGGTTACATACCATGAGTTATGGTTTGTTTGCTCCGTTTTCTCTCTGTTAGTTGCCTGTGAAATCTCATTTGTACCCTTGCCTTCCCCTATTGAAGTGTGATAAAACCCTCAACATCTTCTTTTTTCTCTTTTTCACCTTCAACCATTTCTTTGAAGGGATTGGAATCCAATAGACAAGAAGGGTTGTGGTTGCTTTCGGACCAACCAACCTGCGATAGATCTCACAAGGCTCCTTCGAAGCCCCCTCATGAAGATTTTCACGGAAGAGAGGAGGATGAAAGATCGGTGGGGATTCGGGTTCACCGAAGAGAGAAGGAAAGATGAAGGGGATTAGGGTTTTTTACAGCGCTGGGAGAGAAAGGGGTCGAATATGTTAGGGTTAGGTCGAATATGTTAGGGTTAGGGTTTATTTGGGTTTTTTTTCTGTTTTCGTATGAGGGCAATTGTGTACTTTTACATAGGTGGTTAGGTATATTAACCATGGTTCACCTCGGGTTCTTAATGGCGTCTGTCAAAGGGGCACGGATGCGCTAACTTAAACTTTACCAAGGGTATTGATGCAAACCAGAGTTTAACAAGGGTATTGCAGCAAAATTAAGATATAACAGGGATATATATGCAAAAATCCAAAAAAAAAAAAGCATAACATGCTTCTGCAACATTCCAATTTACTCTTTTTTTATGATTGAGCAGTGAGCACAGCTATCAAGAAAAGAAGGTAGAAGAATAAACTAATTACTTTTTCGGCTATTCACATTGAGCCCTTAATCATGTGAGGCAAGTGTGGTTTGCAAGAAAAAGAGAGAAAAAAGATTGCAAAATTCATCAATTTTCAGAACACATTTAGAAGCTTCTATTAGAAAGAGAGGAACATGTTTACGGGTGGGATCGCAGCGAGTCAAGAAGAAACTCAGGGGCAACTCGGTGGTTTCAACAAACTTTCACGTGAGACAATTGCGCTCTCAGATCCTTTATTGTCGGGATTTGATTTGAATGCTGATTCCTATAATTATTGTCAATCAGTTTCAAATGGTTGTCATTTAATGGAAAATTCAAATTGTGCAATCACTTTCTGTAATTCCTCTGATCTGGTACGCCAGGACAGTACAGGTTGGCAAGTCGTAGGGAGCAAATTTCGGACACGTGTTAATAATGGAATTGGACACGTTCGGAAACAAAATTTATTGTGTGCAGCTGTCCAACACGTGGCGGAAATAGATCGGGCTTTTTATGAATTATGCAATCCTTTAAACACGGATTCGGGTCATATGGAATTTATTACTGCAGATCCGGAACCGATGTTTTCTAAGAAGATCTCAGATTCCCAAGCCACGAATCCGAATTTACCGATTAGAAGGAAAGCTAAAAAATCTTCCAAGGGTTTTAAAGTTTGGCGGATTCGGGTCAACCCGACTATTTCTCGGGTTATGAAAAGGCTATTATCGGATGTATCTTCTCCGTCCCAACCCGACAGACTGTGTTACACTGCCTCTTCTCCTTCTCCCTCTGTTTTGACTGTTTCGAAAGCTCAATCTTTCATTCGCGATTTCAACGACAGCCATTTGAAAGCTATGGTACCGATATCAGCTCCTCTTCCAGACATTGCGAGATGGATACATAAGTTTTGTCTGCATTGGGAGGATGTCAGAATTATTTCAAATGCTACAGCCGTGGGGTTTGATGTTTCTTCTTCTTCTGATCATTTCCTTTCGAGATGGCACAACACTGCAAATTCTGTTAAGACAAACTCTAGGGTTGCTTCGCACTCAGTTGATACAAAACGCAAATCTTTCAGAGGTCATCGAGAGCTTATGAACTTGATGAAAGGGGAGGCTTCGTGGGGTTGCGGTGACTCATCGTTGTCTAGGCGAAAACGTATTGGTGGTGCTGCCTCTAATACAAGAGGCAATTCGTATAAGGGGGTCCATCAGCTTCAATGAAATTACTTTCTTGGAATATCAGGGGTTTGGGGGATTCCAGGAAAAGAGAAGCAGTGAAGGATATTCTGAATCATCATAAGGTGGATGTCTTCTGTCTTCAGGAGACTAAAATGCAGTCGATTTCACCACAATAGTGGGTTGTCTTTCGGTTGATGTGGAATTTCTTCCGGCTATTGGTTCTTCAGGGGGAATTATTGTTGGGTGGAGGAGTAATCTATGGAAGCTCATTGATAAAAAACATGGCCAATTCTCAGTGTCTATTATTATTGAGGACGTCAACTCTGGTGTTCGGTGGATGTTTACAGGGGTGTATGGCCCAACGGAAGATTCTTTGAGGGAGTCTCTTTGGCTGGAATTACATGATTGCCGTAATTTCAGCAACCTACCGTGGTGTGTTATGGGGGATTTCAACGCAATTATTACTGCTTCTGATCGTAATTCTTCTTCAAGACCAGTTAATGGATCAAGAGGATTCAGGGATTGGATATCGGACTAGGGAATGATTGAAATTCCCCTATCTAATAAAAGGTTTACTTGGAGCAATCTTCGAGATATTCCTACTTTATCCAAGATCGATAGATGTTTTGTGGATCTTGCCTGGGAGGATTTTACTTCTTTGTCTGTTTTGGAGGGCCTCACTAGAACAGTTTCTGACCACAATCCTATTCTCTTATCTTCGGCATCATCTAAAGCCCGCTCTCCTCAGTTTAGATTCGAGAATTGGTGGTTACTCGAAGAGGGTTTCCATGATATGGTTGTTATGTGGTGGAACTCAGCAAATGTGAATGGTAAGGGGGCAAGAAAAATTGCTTCCAAACTCAAAATTCTAAAAGGGAAGATTAGGGAGTGGAGTAAGCATATCAAATCCAAACGGCGTGCTCGAAAAGAGTCGTTGGAAGAGTCTCTAAGGTTTTGGGAGATCAAGGAGGAGGGTGGTCCATTATCATCGTTGGAGTTTGAGGAAAGGAAGAAATCCAAAGAAGAGCTTCTTGTTATTCTTCGACAGGAGGAGGAGTTCTGGCGTCTAAGGTCCAGAGCGTTATGGCTAAAATCTGGTGATGGCAATTCGAAATTCTTTCATAGGGTTGCCAACTCAAGAAGACGCCAAAATCTCATCACTTCAATTATGGATGGTGATGTAAATCTGGAGACTAATGAAGCAATTGAAAATCATATTGGGGATCATTTCAAATCCTTCTTTCGCAAAGATAAATCTTGGTTACCGGATTGGCATGATGAATCCCTTCCTCAACTTTCCGATATGCAAAGATTGGCCCTTGATGCTCCATTTACAGAGGAGGAAGTTAAAGCTGCAGTTCTTGGTATGGAAGGGGATAAGGCCCCTGGCCCGGATGGGTTTTCTATTAAATTCTTTCAAATATTTTGGCATTTGGTCAAGGAAGATGTGATGGAAATGTTCGCGGAATTCCACTCTGGTCGACAGGGATGTGGGTGCCTCAACGCCACATTTATTGCCCTCATTCCTAAGAAGTCTGGAGCAGATCGAGTTAGTGATTTCCGTCCTATTAGCCTCCTTAACAGTTCTTATAAAATTATCGCCAAGGTATTAGCCAGTCGACTGCGGAGCATTCTAAAGGAGCTAGTGGACCTGAGCCAATCGGCATTCATTCATGGACGGTCTCTACTAGATGGGTTCTTGATTGCCCAAGAATGCGTGGCTGGAGCTCATAGTTCAAAACGGAAAGGTTTCCTATATAAGTTGGATTTTGAAAAAGCCTACGATTCAGTCCGCTGGGATTTTCTTTGGAAATTACTGGAGGCTTATGGTTTCTCATCGAAATGGTTATGGTGGCTCAAGGAATGCATCAGCACAGTCAAACTGTCAATCCTTATCAATGGCAAAGCAGTGGGGTTTTTCAATTCAGGAAGAGGTCTTCGGCAAGGGGATCCCCTATCACCTTTCATATTTATTCTTGTGGCAAATGTTCTCAGCCGAATGATTCACAAAGGAGTGTCCCTTGGTTGGATTCGTGGCTTAGAGGTTACAAAAGGAGGTTCTCGTGTATCTCATATTCAATATGCGGATGACACAATCCTCCTTTGTGATGAGAGGGAGAGCAACCTGGATGGTTTTATGTTCATTATAAAGTGCTTTGAAATTCTCTCTGGCCTTAAGGTTAATCTTAACAAGAGTAATTTATTTGGTATTCATATTCCCTTGGACAAGGTTAATGTTATCGCTTCTCGGTTGAATTGTAAAGCTTCGAGTTTTCCTACTAAATATCTTGGGCTTCCTATTCATACTTCATCACTTCGGAAAAGAGATTGGGCTCCTCTCATTGAAAGATTCAGTAAGAAACTTGATGGGTGGAAAGGGAGAGCACTGACTTTGGGTGGCAGACTGGTTCTTCTAAATGCGGTCCTTACTAGTCTCCCAATTTATTTCCTCTCTATTTTCAAAATTCCTATCGGCATTCTTAATGAGGTCGACAAAATAAGGAGAAGATTCTTATGGCGTGGCACAAAAGAAGGAGGTTCGAGCCCATATTTAGCTAAGTGGGACCTGGTATGCAGGGATAAGAAAGATGGAGGCATGGGGGTTCTTAATCTACAAAACATGAACAAGGCATTGTTGGGCAAGTGGCTTTGGCGATTGATTGCAGACCAGGACTCGCTTTGGATTCGTATTATAAGAGAGAGATATTATATGCACTGTTCACGATTAGAGTTAATTCCTCATTCTAGAGCGTCTTTATCCAAAATTTGGAAGGATATCCTCGAGAGTGCCGAGATTATTAAAGGAAACTCATTATTTGTTCCGGGCAATGGAGTTGAGATAAAATTTTGGAAGGATCCTTGGCTTCGTGGTTCATCTCCGGCTAATATTTGTCCTAATCTCTTCCGCGTAGCCACTAATGTGGATGACATGGTATGTGACTCTTTCACTTGTGGGGTAAACTCTATTATTTGGTGTCCTCGGTTGCGCCGAAACTTAAATGATGTCGAAGCCACGGAATTCACTAACCTGCTGGACCTACTTCAAGGCGTGGAGTTAAGGTTGGAAGATGAGGATGTTGTACATTGGAAATTAGCACCTCTTCTTGGGTTCTCAGTGAAAAACCTTTATCAGCAGATTAACAAAGTTTTTTCTCCAATCCAGAATGCTAACATTCAGGTCCTTATCTGGGGTTCACTTGCGCCATTGAAGATCAGAGCTTTTATGTGGCTACTCTCGATAAACAAAGTGCTCACCAAGGTTAATAGAGCTAAGTGGGTTCCAAACAGTGACATTTCCTGTTTATTGTGTGGTGCCGCCGAGGAGGATAGAGAGCATTTATTCTTCACATGCTATTTTGCCTTATCACTTTGGGAATTGGTTGGGAAAGCTATTGATTCAACATGTAATTTCCAAAATATTGATGAGATGTGGATCCTATTTCATCATAGAAAGAAAAAAGGGGATCGTAGTAATATGGCTAAATTTCAGCTTTTAATTCCTCATGCGGTATGTTGGAGTATTTGGTTGACAAGAAATGAGTGTTTATTTCAGAGGAAAAGGGTATATGTGGAAAATACTTGGGCTCATATTTCATACTTGCTCAAGGATTGGGTGAAGATGATTCTCCAGGAAGACAATCATACCACGATTATGGGTCCTTTTTGGTTCATGAGGAAGTGATTCAACTTTTATTGTGCTTATACGATTTGGGCTTTTGCTCATATCGGTTGTTATTTTTTACTTTCTTTTGGAGATCCCTCGTCTCCTTTGTTCGGGGGCTTTTAAATTAATAAAAGTTCCTATCCTTATTCAAAAAAAAAAAAAAAATCTGTAACTTTACCCACCACCTGAATTCAGTTGTGTTGGCAGCTGGCTGTCCCCCAAGAGCACCCATGTTTGCTAGTAGATCCCAAGTTTCAACACACACATGAACTAAAATGAGGGGAAAAGAAAGATATATTCAGGTAAGAATAATCTTGTACACAATTTACACGGTATAGATCTTGAAGGAGACTTGGAATCCAGTTGATTTGTCTCAATGGGAGGATAGAACCCATAATTATCCAGATTAAAAATCAAAACCATGCATGTTAATAATGATACAATGCAAATTGATGTCTATAAGTGAATAATGGTAATGCCCTTTTTTTGGTGTGTGTTTGTGAGATGTCCACCATACAGTGAATTTAAGGTTAGCATCCAAGGATATCTACCAACAAAATAAAAGTAAAAAGATGCAAAGAAAGTAGATTATTAGGAAACTCTCTTCCTCTTCCCTTAAGAACACTGCCCTAGAGAAGCTAACAGACCCAGCCCCAATACAAAAAAAGCAAACAAAAAAAAATCTCAGTTTTTTTTTTTTGTGGAAAATAAAACAGAAGCAATCTTATTAGAATAGATGCCCCCAAAAAAATAAGGAGACAAGTGATCTCCTTACAAATCATGGAAAGAAGAAAAGAAGAAAATAAAACAAAATAAAATAAAGGGGAAATTCCATTAAATCCCCATGCAGTTCTCAAATATGTTAAGGTAATTAGGCAAATGTTTCTATCCAAATCATTTCCAACTGTGAATTTATGATCCCTTGAAGCTTACCAATTATTCCATTGAAGTTTTTCAAACTCTCTTTATCCCTCTTCATGAAGAAGGAAATCCAATCTATTCAAAATACTCTCAGTGTTCCATCTTTCACATGTGATATAATAATCCAAAAACTCAGCAACATGCATAGTGGATTGAGTCTGAGAAGACTCTTCCAATACTGTAACTTCAAGGTTTGTCTTTCCTCATTTTTCCATATTATATTAACATCCTTGTTAAAAGAATGCCTGTACTCTCTACAAGTTCGTACCAACTTCAGGTCATTTTGATCCATACAACATGATTGATTCGATTCTCATGAAAATTGTTCAACTACTTGTATCGCTTTTATCATAAAGACCACTGGAGATACCTCCACACATCCAGTAAACTTCAATTTTGGTTTATTAATGTCTACATCCACATGTCTGTCTAAGATCAGACCAAAATATATCTAATAAAATCATCTTGCAATCTACATTAATCCACAAGCATCAATCCTAACAGAAGACTCCCTCCCACCATTTACGTCAAACTAGATTTACATATAGTTTGCCTAAATTAACAAAACAGCAACAGGTGTATTATGAGAGTAAATATTAAAAACACCAAACCCCAAATTTATTTCTCATCAACTCAATTGCTCTCCGAAATATATCGGTCATGCAAAACCCAAACTCATATTCAAGCGAATTCAGATAAACAAAAATTCCCCTCCTACCAAAAATAATCACTATATGCAAATTCTCATCTGATTGGTGAATTTTTCAAAGACACCAGATAAACGCCAAAAACTCAGTAACATACAACCTTCCACGACCACTGCAGATAATTATCAACATTTTTGTTCAAAGAAAAACAAAAGATCATTCATGCCAGATGCTTATCCCAATCATCAACGTAACCACAGAAATCAAGAAAGTCTGACATCCAACAAGACCAATCAACAGGATATAGATTCATTCAGCCAAGGTGATCAATGAAAAAAAAATCAAAGATATCGACAAATCCGCCACAAAGTAAGACCGGACAAAGGAAACACTAAAATCAACCAGACAAATCCAGATCCCAACATACAAGACCGATGACCACACAAGTCCAACACATATTCGAATAAACCAGTTCCAGATCATCATTACAGGAATCGCAAACAAACAACATCCAATCGCTTCAGATCTATCGATAGAATGAACAAAAATAGAAACCCTAAAAACAAAATAGAGAGATAGAGAGAGAGAGGGAGAAGGGACTGACAGGGCTTCTCGGGTTTGCCGGACTTCCACTGGGTGAGGGAGAAGTGGACCTTCTCGCGGGTCAAGGCCTCGGTTTTGTGGGGCTCCTTGAGGCAGCCGCGGACGAGGGAGGCGCAGATGTTCGAGTAGCTTATGTACGTCATCCCCGCCGCCCTCCAAAACGGTGCCGCCGCGTTTGACGCCATTTTTTTTTTCAGCGAATCGTCTCTTCTTCGCAGGAAGAGCCTCGGCCGATTCGTCTGTGATAATAAGGGGAGCTTTTGGTTATTTATTTATTATTATAATCGGAAAAAGATACATGCACCCTCGTTGCAGACCATCTAGTTTGTTTTTTATTTTCTATAAAATTATATATTCATCATTTAAATTATATGTTATTATATGAAATGATATATATGTATTAAGAAATATATATATTAAGATACGTTATTGTATTTTTATTCACAATTGAAAAAATTTGTGTCATATCCTATATTAGAATCATATACGCTATTATAAAGTAGTATATATACTACTTTATCATAGCGTGTGAATTGCAAGATGGGCTGCGTGTATCAGTGCTTTTTATTTAGTAGTTTGGTTCGTGAACCGTCGGAATATTTTTTTTAGAGCACTGATACACGCAACCCGTCATTGCAGCTTGTCCTAACAGATAGATTCTAACATAGTATATGACTAAAAAAAATTATTTTTTTATCGTGAAAATAAATACACTAATGTATCTCAATACATACATCATTTCATATAATTGCATGCACTTTAAAGGATGAGTAAATAATTTTATAGAAAATAAAAAATTGATTGAACTGCAAAACGGACTACTATGAGGGCTACGTGTATCTTTTTCTTTTTTTTAAGAAGGAGGTGTTTACTTCCACCCCTCCTATCAATTTTTATTTGGGTTAAAGACATGGAAAAAACTGATATAACTCACTCAAAAATTTACTGAATCAGTTTTAATTCATGTAAAATTGAAAATTTGTCAAAGGTCCTATGATGTATATATATGGTCAATAGATTTAATGATTAAGTTAAATTACTTCAATAAATACATTTAAATAAGTTCATACAAAATATAAAAAATCTGATTTAGTTCTTTTGATGACAAAAATGATTCTACTTTTTTCTTGAAAATTCTCCTACTATCCTATATTCACCAAAGGTAAAAAAAAAATTGATTTCACTCCCTCAAAACTTATGAAAATTGATAAAAGGTCTATGTAAAATCAATAAATATCTTTAAAATCAACCACAAATTTAGTTAATGTATTACAATAATTTATCAAACAGATTTTAAAGGGTAATACAGTAATAAATCATGTAAGGTCATAGTCAACTACAAATTTTGTTAATTTTGATTACAATATATACTAAAATGAATATTTTCTAATAAAATAAGGACCTGAGAGAATTTTTTTTTATTCTATATTGATCTTTTTTATTTTCATAAGTTTATAGAAAATATGTCTATTAACTAAGCAAAATTTTAATTTTTCAATTTTGTTTATTTGTAACACTTTTTACTCTAATTGTACTCTTAATTTGTTATGATAATTATTTTTGGATTAAGGAGTAAGAATAGAAAAATAAAATAAAGGATAAGGTGATATATTTACTAAATTTATCTTATTCAGATTCACAAATCTTTTTATGGTCAATATAATATTATATTAAAAAAACTAAGGATACAATGAAATATTCACCAAATCGATTTTCTTCAATCCACAAATTCTTATAATAATGTAAATTAATATTATTAAAAATATAATATCAGCCTTTTTTTATAGTTTTGATTGTTTTTCTTCCAAGTCGTGGGAGTAGGGTTTTGCATTTTTTTTTTGTTTCTCATTAATGTTTTTTTGTTAGAATCTCACTCTAATTAATCTAACATCTATCTATATCACAAACCATGTTTTCAACTTCATAACACTAATAATTTTTTTGAAGATATATTAAATGAATGGTGATAATCGTGTCACATCATCATTTTTTTATATTTTTATTTAGAATGAGATAATCATATAATATATCACTTTTCATCATGAAATAGTCATTTTTGAAAAAAATTCTAATAAGTTATTAATCACCACAATAAATTTCAATTATACTTGAAATAGCCATCTTTAATGTGTAATTTGATAATAAATTTTAGAAACAATTTAATTAATCGTTATTAAAATTTGAATAAATATCATTTATGTATATATAACATGATACATTATATTACATATACATTAATTGAAAAAAATTGAAGAGGTTAATTGTGGACAATTTTTTTTAATTTTTTTTTTATTTACATGCACATTCGTGGAGAAGGCTGGTTATACACTAATGAAATTATAAATACATAAATATATGTTACAATACCAAGTAAAAGATATATATTTATTACAACCCACGAGAGAAAAAATGATTTATTTTTATTAAATTATGTTATCGATAATTGTGTATAATGGTCATACAGATTGGATCCACGAGGATTCTCAAAATCGCACTTTACCATACGTTCCCTTCCCCACCTACATGAACATTCCATCCAGTGGGCTCCATAACTTCTGCTGGCATACAGTTGGATTTTCACAAGTTTCTTCCATCATGAAATACATCTTAAATTTTAGGGTTTTTTTTTATTTTAAGTCCCCACAAATCATCTAATCGATATCTCATTTTTTCGTATTTAGGTTTTAGTTATCATATTTAAAGAATAATTCATTTTCAGTCCTCAAGAGGCACCTATCATAAATTATTTAGTTTTCTTTTTAGTCCTTGATAGGGACTAAAAAAGAATTATCTTTTAAATCTGTGGACGAAAACTCAAATACGAAGAAGTGAGAGATCTATCACTAAATATGATGATTTGTAGGGACTTAAAAATAAAAAAACCCTAAATTTTATGAGAGTGAATTGCTCAAATACACCCCCACATTATTCTTGTACCTTCATTTTTTTTTAAAAATTCTATACTCTTGCAGTAAACATTATTTTTTTTTTACCTCAAATCTCTTTAATTCCTCTAGCCCCACAAAATCACAATTCCCCATGTATTGTATATATGTCTTTTGTAACTTACATGATACAAAATGTAATTTCTGTAAATATTATATGTAAGTGTATTATTATGCATATCGTATAAAAATGATAATTTATAAAACACTAGAGAAACATACATTTATACATAACACCTGAAAATATTTTATCATAATAATATATTAAAGCATTTAAATTCAATGAATGTTAGCATTCCGACATTCTTTTCTTACCCTAAGTGAGCTGTTGTCTTCCCCTAGATTCTTTTCATTCATTTTAGTTGAAATCGAATCCACCGTTATACTTTCAAGTCAGCAAGCGCACTTTATCAAGAAAAAAAACACAATCTAAACTCTATTAGAGATGCAGCAATCAGTCATAAATCAAAATAAATTAAACATCAACAAGTATGTATTTCATGACATTATAAGAATCATACATACATTAATATATATTTCTCTAGTGTTTTGTAAATTATCATTTTTACATGACATAATAATGCATTTACAGATAATATTTATATAAATTACATTTTCTATTCTACAAGTTACATAAAACATATATGCATTTATTTGAAAAAAATTATGATTTTGTGGGGTCAGGGAAATTAAAGGGAGGGGGGTAAAAAAATTTGAGTGTTTACTGCTGCAAGGGTACATAAATTTTTTTTTGAAAAGGCACACGAATAAGGGGGGGTAGGGTAGGCTGCAGGAGTATTTGAACAATTCACCCATTTTATTAATATCACATAAATGATATATAATAATAATAATAATAATAATAATAATAATAATGATGATGATGATGCAAATATAAGAATAATAAAGATCAGTTCCAAATTAATTCTCAGTCTTCTTCTATGATCTTAATTTCTATTGTTATTTTTGAACATTGAGATAAATTTATATCATATTCTTATTTTTTACATAATAACATATCACACTTGAAATCAGACTAATCAGATTGGTCCACTAATTCGCTTGAATCGGTAAACCTTCCATGGAACGGGAACAAATAATAAAGGGAAACGTCCATACAACCCCCTAAAATCTGATTGAAATCCTTATAACCCCCTGAATTTATTTAAAATCCATATAACCCCCTGAATTTATTTAAAATCCAAATAACCCCCTAAATAAAATTTTCGTTAATAGATAATGAATATTTCATTCAATTAACTCTAACTGAAGACACAATATACTAAAAAAAATTACAATGTGTTAAAAATATGAAAAATCCTATAAAAATGATGAATTTACCCTTTCTGAATATATTATAAAATCATATCCAAAGAGATAAATCGTCATTTATTGAAGAATTTTTGTATTTTTAACACATTGTAGGTTTTTT
Source organism: Acorus calamus (assembly GCA_030737845.1). Taxonomy (NCBI): domain Eukaryota; kingdom Viridiplantae; phylum Streptophyta; class Magnoliopsida; order Acorales; family Acoraceae; genus Acorus; species Acorus calamus. The sequence continues at coordinate 1,114,800 of CM060874.1, forward strand.
TGATATATTGTATTTTCTACCAGGGTCAACCAAACATAATATTTATAAAATATTCATCATCTATAAATTTAAATTTTATTGAGATGATGATTTGGATTTACTAAATATAAAATATAAAATATAAAATGTAAAATATAAAATTCCATGTAAATTTTCAAGGGGTTATATGGATTTTAAGAAACGTCAAGGGGTGATATGGATTTCAGTCCGTTTACAGGGGGTTATATGGATTTTTCCCTATAATAAAACAAAAAATAAAATAAAACAAACTGCTCTCCCAATAAAATCTAAGAATCTGTCCAGCTTACACCCACCGGGCGGTGACTGCACATACACACACGGCGAAAATAAAACCCCAATCCGTCTCTCACTTCCGAAGAGCCCGAAAGCCCGAAAGCGATACATCCCTTCGATCGCCCATCCATATTTCGCTACAACCCAATCCGTCCTCGATCGATTCGATGAAAACCCCAAACAGAGCGGATCCGTCGTAACCCTAGGCCTGTTAGATGCTCTTCTTCCCCTCTCCGCCCCCATTGGACCTCCCTTCGCTCCTCCGGTTCGCCCTCACAGCCCTCGCCCTTGCCGCCGGATTCCTGTATCTCCTGAGAAACGCCGCCTCCAGGTACTTCGTCATCGGCGACGATCACGCTTTCGAGGAGGCCAGGGATCGGCGGATGATGGCCAATCGCGCGGCGTCGGCGGCGGCCTCCTCCAGCGGAGGCAGCGGCGGCGGCGGCGGCGCCTCTTGCTTCGTCTGTGGCCGGGGTGGTTCCATGAGGTGCTCCCGGTGCAAGATTGTTTTCTATTGGTGAGTTTCCCATGTCCATTTTCCTTGATCAAGATTTTTTGGTACATTATGATGAGTGAATGGTGTAAATTGAGTTTCTTGATTGATTTGTTAATTGAATCAACGAAGAAGATTATTGAATTTAAGTTTGAATATTAAGAGGGATCTAGTAGGTTATCAGGGTCAATTGGGAAATTGGGCTGTTGAAATTTATATCTAGTGATTAGAATTGAAAAAAGTGATCCATCATTCTCTATAGTTGTCTGAGTATGACAGCATGTTTGACCATTATAGTTATAGAGGAGAAGACAAGTTTGACTGGTTGAAGCATGGCCAGAAACTGAATCCCTTTTGTTTCAAAGTGACTCGTGTTGTTCTTATGGACAAGTCAATAATCAGATTTGATAAAAAAAAAAAAATACTTTTTTCACATGTCTTTAAAAAAAAGGGTTATCCTTAACTGAATTATCATGATTGAAAACACCAAAGAATGAGGAGAATAGGAAGTTCTTACTGAACAAAACAAAGGGATATTTGTGCCTTTGGATTGTTATACAGTCCGCTAAAATAAAAAATGCAAACTTCTATAAGGTTGTGCTTGGCTCTCATTATGCAAAATTCAATATAGCAATAATTAAATCGAAATAACTAAGCAAAATAGGTGTGCACCAATATCATTTCTGATGCTTGACACTTTAAATTGTCCGATGATGTTTTTTCCAATTGTTTGCCAGTGTATCTCCAACTCCCTGCAGCATTTAAGAACGAAATTGACTATCGAAAAACCAGGGAAGGCTCCGTTCCTTAAAACTTGATGCAAGGAGACCTTATACTGGGATCACATATAAAATACATAGTAGTGGACCTCTTTGTAGATCTTTAATTAACCTTTTTTAAATCGAGAATACATAACAATGGTGACACATAAATTGTACTGGAACAAGAATTTTAATTCACAATTGTATTTGTAACCCAAAAAAAAAGAGATTAGACTGGACCCCAAAACCTATTAAATGATTGTAAATAAATCTGCGTAGAATAAAGAAAATAGTGCATCATCCAATTGCATTGTGAATGTTCTATCTTGAATATTTAACTTTTATTCCCTATGTTTCCTAGTGAAATCAAAACCTTAAAAAGGAACCTCAAGGACTTTCTATTTTTACACAAAAAATTCAGGTGGTGAAATCTTATCTTCCTCCAAAAAAAGGAAGAAAAAAATGGATCATGGAGCGTGCATGCCACCATAAATTGGTAAAATGATGGCCAATAATTGTTTTACAAAGCATACACAGAATGTTTTGATTTTTCCTTATTTTGAATAAACCCAAAGGATCAAGCAAATAACATATAAGAGAATATGATAATTTATATTTTCTCTGTTTTTCTAAAATATCAATAAATTGCATTATGTTTAACTAGGTGCTTCTCATGGATGCACAATGTTCGTCTGTGAAGAGTCGCACTGTACTGATTTTGATCTGGTATCATATTTGTTTTACTAAACCAACAAATATCCAAGGAACAATAGTAATTAAGATATTTATTCAAAGTTGAAAAAAAATTCAAAAAATATATAAAGTTGTCATCCCTATGGAGCACCTATGAGGTAGTGCACACATCATGCCTAACTGAAGCTTTCAGGCACTATTCTCAACATAATATTTTGTCATTCAATTTCTTGGTGCAACGTGTAACATGGAGGTCAATTTTGATTTAGAATTATGATCTAGACTCGGCCACTCGGGTGTAGAGATGGAGTTATTATTGTTGTCGTTTTTTTATGATCTTTTCCTATTCATATGTTTACGTGAATTATTTTTATCGGGTAACCCTTACACTTTTACAATCTTATGCAGCAAGAGGCCTTTTATGAATTTGATTGAGTTCTAGTCGTTCAACTGCTTTCTTATATTTTGGCAATTGTTTTGCAGAAACTTGCTTACAATAATTTTCATTGTATTGGTATCACTTGTTCTAGGAATTATGGCATGCTTGTTGATGATAATTCCATTACTATCCTTGGAACTACTATTATGCTGATTTTGAACCATGTACATTTGATATTTCGTACATCAGTTTCATGAATATTTTCTATGACATCTGATATTTGTTTGTTAATAAATATCTTCCTTTGTTTTTCTTCTTTTGATATTTTTTTCCTGGGTTGTACATAATTTTGTGGGAATTCTAAATGTTCACACCTCACATTTCAATTTTGCCGGAACTATTTTCAGCTCAAAAACCTGCCAGGCGAAGCATTGGCAATCTGAGCATAAAATGAAATGCAACATACTCAAATCATCATATAATGTTGTTCCTGTTCAGTCGGCAAATACTCATAGAAGAAGAGAATTTTCACACTGGGGGGACAATTTCAGTGCAATTAAGTTGGTCCCCTGTGGATCCTGTATGGTGTCACAGGTAATCCATTATTTATCTTTCAAACTAGTGCTTGGTATTTTTGGTGGTTTTCTTTCTCACATAATTACACATCATCCAATTGCAATTGTGCAGATTCTTTTCCCATATGATGAATTTGTGAAGCTTTATAATTGGGACAAGCTAGGATTCCCTCCTTGTGGACTTCAAAACCATGGAAACAGGTTCATGTAGAAAAATATTTTTGCAATAAGAGACAACCTCTCTGCATGTTCTGTAATACATCATATAATTTTTCATGTATCATATGCCCCTCACTTGATTTTTTTTTTCTTCTGCAGCTGCTATGCTAATGTGATTCTTCAGTGTCTTTCCTGCACTCGACCACTTGTTGCCTATTTATTGGAAAGGGGCCATTCTCAAGAATGTTAGTGTTGAAAATTGAACAGTTGATGGTCATTCTATTTTGCTATTTACTTATTTAACAGGAGGACAGTCGCTAATCTATCATTTGTTTATTTAGGTTATCGGACAAACTGCTTCTTGTGTGAGCTTCAGTCCCACATTCAGAAAGTGAGCCAAAGTCCACATCCTTTCTCACCAAGTAACGTTCTTTTGCGGTTGACTAACATCGATGGTAATTTTGGCTATGGAAAACAAGAAGATGCACATGAGTTCATGAGGTTAATCTCTTTCTGCTTTGTACATTCCAAAAGAATAGCTGGCCATTCACTGAATATACTTCAAATCGATTATTCTGGTATTAATATACTTTTTCTCAATATTATATTATTTTATAGGTTGGCAATTGATACAATGCAATCAGTTTGTCTCGATGAGTTCGGAGGAGAAAAATCTTTGGATCCTAGCACTCAAGAAACCACTCTTATACAATACATATTTGGTGGTCACTTGCAGTCTCAGGTTTTATTATCATCATTTTATTCTAGTGTGTTACTTTTTATGTTTTGATTTGATGATTATTGATTGTTATTAATGGGTTTAAAAGGATTTTTTTATCGATCTTTTGATGGGCAGCATTTCCTTTTATCTGATATAATTTTTTTTTGCTAAATTCAGTACGTATTATGTAATCTTATTGCTAAATTTTTTTTATCCCTCTTCCACCTGCTTAACAACTACCTCATCATTATTCTATTTCTACTAATGTTGATTATTACTAACATGACTCTGCAAGAGTTAATTAACTGAACTTAGTTTAGCTTACATTGTAAGCTGAAGTTGATCTTGCATTATAATTTTGTTATGAATTCTATGAGTTTCTTTTCCATATGCCTAGAAACATAAAGCAGTTGGCTAGCAACCTCATTTCTCTCAATATCCTCTTTCAGTGGAGACCTTTCTGATTCTTAAAAAAAAATTGCGACGACTATACTAACTGTAATTGGTGAAAGATACATCAAGGTTAAGATGTTGGGTCATCCAACTGCAACTAGTACTATTTTGAATTTGGAATGCTGTTGGTGTTCTCCAAAATTCTAACATTGTCAGATCTTGGTGTGTCTATGATGTTCTGTGTATTTGAAATTGATGAAAATGATGATACAACTTGTATAACCTATGCAGAAAATGAAGGCTTTTTGCAAATTTCAACCCGTAGGTGGGTGCATTTGTGTTGACCTTTGTTACATGACATGAAGGTCATGCTCCAACTACCTAAGTATAGCCCCCTATAGCTTGTCCCTTTGTGGCGCATGATACATGTCTTCCTAAGTGTAACAGGGCGACTTAGGGTGTGGTGCCTGGTAGCTGCTGAATTCCATTAAACACTTGATTTGACATTTTCAAATGCAAATGAGCTTTTTTACACATCTTATATTTGAAGGAACCATGCATTGTTTGGAATTTTAAGGCGGCGTGTCTGATAGAGAGATGTACATGATGATGCTTCGTGGTGTTAGTTTACATTGTGAAAGTGTTTTTTTATATTTTATATTGTGCAGTGTGTGCTGAGTATTAAAAAGTACTATATTTGTTTATGGTGATAGACGTTAAGTATCAGGCTATCAGTTGATATTAATAAATTTTATCAACTTTTGTTTTATTTTTTATGTGAAAGTCAGAATTGTTCATTATCCTGATTTACTATCTGATATCTTCATATTAGTAAATAGGCGCATCACTGTACGCTTAACCTATGCTTGTACACATCCAATTTCAGTTCGATCAGGATTAAACTGTTTAGGGCTTGTGTTCTATTTTCTACCATAAGTGACTGTTTGTGGTCATTCCTGTTGTAAGGTTTGTGAAACACCCAAGCCTGTCTGAAACAATTATTAGGACTCACACAGGTTTTTCAATGTTTCTTTCTGACCCTCCACACTGTACTGACTAACCCATATTGGGTCAAGTTTTGTGTCCACCCCAACCTGCTCCCATAGATCTGGACTTGGTCATTCCTCTTTGGTTGATCAGGAGCCAACACTGTGGATTCTTTTGACATATTTTTATCTAAAGAACAATGATCTATAAAGGCATATCACCTAGGTGTTATTGCAGAAATTGAAATCCCTCAAGCAGGACCTGTCAACAACATCAGGTCCCTTGTTCGGGTCCATGTATGCAGTCCCGACCTACGAAGTGAACCTCCATACCCACCTCCTTGAAAAACCATCTCCCTCACCATATATAAAGTTCACCGTATCTGGTCTGTCAACGAAGAAGCGAAGCAGCCATAGAGAGAGAGGTCGACGATGTGAAAGATGAAATGGCATCTTCCGCTGCCTTAGATGCAGAGGATCCTCCACCTTCATTGGCGGAGCCTTTGCTTCAGAACAATACCCTCTCATGCTTTTCTGCTGAGACCTTCACACCACCACCTTCTCCTCTGTCTCCTCCAGGCTTGAGGCACTGTTTGACATGAAGCACAGTTCCTTGCTGCAAGTCGGGATGAAATTCAATTTTATGTTGATAATCTCTCCTCCATTCTCAGCCCTTTGAGATTTTGATCAGGTTTTCAATCATCTTCATTAGTTTTTAATCAAACAAGTCCCAAAAAGGATAAAAATAAAATAAAACAAACCTCTTTATATTTCGGGATTGACTTGGGTCCGGTGGGTCCAGATCCAAGTTGTCTTTGTCTAGGGTCTGACAGATCCTAGACAAGACCCGGACCCAATGGAGCCTCTATCGGGTTGGGTCTGGATCCACACCCTGATCTGACCTGAACCCCACTTGTTGACAGGTATAGTCCAAATTGTCCAAACTTAGTTTTAAGACCCCTCCTCCTCGACCTAGACGACCCTGACCCCTCATTTATTGTGTATCTGCTTTTGTTTCCTGTCCTTCTCTCTTTTTTTTTTCCACTTTTTATGGAGTTGTACCACATTAATTTTCTATATAATGGTGGTAGGATTTCTACATCTCTCTCTAAAAAAAACTTTTAGTGGGAGTGTTCTTTTACAAATCAATCTATTACTAACGAGGAAATATTAAATTATATAGATTATAGGAATTTGCTCTTGGTCAGGACAAGGAAAGAGCTAATAGAGGATAAGTGGGCGAGGGATTTTGTTTTTGAACTTCTCCTACTGTTTGATCACCTGAACTATTTCACAAGGATGAAGTTGCCACATTTGAGTTTGTTCTAGATTTTGGTCAAATTTTTAAAGATGATTTGTTCTGAATTACATCCCTGGAGGTCATCTAATAGTTTAAAAACCAGTTGATATTTTTAAATCTGATAGTATCATTTTTTGTAAAAAAAATCCTTTATATGACACCTCCTTGTAAAGGAAATGCTGATCAGGTAATTGAGGACACATGAGCTGCATTGTGGGCTCGTTATAAAAGATGAGTAGGTCACTTAGGGGGAGTGAAGTTTGTCTAATCTGATGATCAAAAGACCTCCCTTCACTTTTCTTTTTGCACCTTGTCTTGTTTCAATCGTTCAAGGGGAGTCAACTGGTGTTGACAGGTTGATTATAACATGCAGATGTTGTATGCATGCAAGCTAGTAACCTGGTACTAGTGTCTTTTTAAATCAATTGAAATGACATGATCTTGTACAATCCACGTAAAGAAACAAATGTGGTTGATTTCCTTACCGTCTTACATAGTAACAAACTACCGCTGTAGTAGATCACTTGCTACTCAATTACCTGAAGGTCATCTAATGACTTCCGAGACTTATCTTGGTAAGCCTTCCAAGACTTCCATGCAATTGCAAACAAATGGACCTTATTAATTAATCATCATCCTCTTCCACATATTTAATTTATTTAACTGTTACTTATTTTAAAAGGAGAGGATTCATGTTCTTTCTCTATGTTTCTGTTTTCCCTGTTTATATTAGTATTAGAAAGCGTGTTGCACCAAAATTCTCTCTCTCCCCCGCCCCCTCTACAGATGCATAATACACAGAGGGAGAAAGACATACACGTGTGTGTCTCTGTATTTTTTTTATAAGATTTCTGTTTTGAAGGTCATATATTGAATTAGATCGATAAGTTGCAAAAAAGTAGAATTAAATTGATAAGTTCTATCTTTTTTTGCATTTTGTTCTTCTCTTTTCTGAACTTAATATGTCATGCCTGGATATTAAACTTTAGAAACTTAGATTTTTTTCAAATGAAAACAGATATGGTAGGAGCATCATGAGTTGAAAAAAGGATCATATGAATCAGTTTGTGATTCTCCTATAGAGTTCACAAGATTTCTAATCTGGTTAAGACTACTCTGTGGTGATTAAAATCAGTGTTTGGATATGCGGCCCGTATGGTCACATTTTTTTTATTTTAAAGCAAACCTAAATCGACGCCGACCCTAACCTAATCGAAGCCATTCTTCGATCTTCTTCTTCATTGACAACACTAGAAAGTAGACACCTTCTTCATTGACTTCTTCTTCGATCAACGACACTCAGACCTGCGGCTTCTTCTTCTTCATCAACGACTCTCTTCATCGACTTCTTCTTCTTCATTGACCAGACTCTCTTCTTCACAAGCCTTCTGATATCTCTCTCTCTCACCGTTTTTTCTAAATAAGCTGTTGAAGGGGACAGATGGACAGTCAATGTATTTATGCATTGTGACTGACACCTGTGTTTTTTTTTTTGGGTTTACAATTGTGAATTTTTTTTTAGTTTTTACAATTGTGACACCTGTCTTGGGTGTCATTTATAATAAATGATTTACAGTTGGACTTTTTGAGTTTTTTTTTTTTTTTGGTTACTCTTAGTTTTGTTGGATGTATATGTTGGTGATCTAGAATATTTAAGGTGTATCCTTTATATTGTGACAATTTGGTTAAAATAGATATCTTGGGGGTCTTCTTTAACATTTATATAAGTTTAGAAATTATATTTTTATTAATAAAAAAATACAAAACCGCATATACTCTCGCATATCGCATGTACTTTGTGCGGTATCACAACTGCACAGAAACTTCATACCGCATATGCAAACACTGATTAAGATACATTAATTGGAAAACTAATTCAAAAACAAAATTCTTGGGAATAGTAAGATATTATGTTTTAGATTTGGGCTGTTAAGATTTTTAAATTTCAGTACTATTTGCAGTATAATATGCTCTTAAATCTGTAATAGTTGGTCCAACTTGCAGTATTTCTTTTGTTTCTTAGGCATGAGCTCAAAAATGTTATCAAATTTAAGCACATTCTTATATTTCTTTGAGAATCTTATTGTTTTAGATGCATCCTGAACATTTATTCTTTTTTCGAGAAAAAAAAATCAACGTTTTGTTTCTATAAACCTCTACACTTCTCCAGCATATGTTTGATGCATTGTATCCCAGTTGTAATTTTCACTATTGATTCTGTTATATACAGATTATATGCACAATGTGCAACAAAATATCGAATCGTTATGAGAACATGATGGATCTGACGGTTGAAATCCATGGTGATGGTGGCTCTTTGGAGGAGTGCTTGAACAAGTTCACTATGAAAGAATGGCTTGATGGGGAAAACATGTACAAATGTGATGGGTATGTGTTCATTTATCATATTATGAGAAATGAGATGACTATTTAGTTTCTATGATTTTATGTGTGGTAGATCTTTGCTTTCTTATCTATTGCTTTCTAAGAGTGCATTATTTAAAAATTCTTCATGCTATTAGCTTTTGGAGGCGGTGTTTAGCTGTTTTTGCAAAAGTTGAATTACTAGAGTTGTCAAGTATTGTCAAAGATACATGCAGTTGGACATTTTTTTTTATTCTAAAAGTTTAAAAATGAATAATATGGTAGGAAATTAGGAATGCATTATGAATAGAGTAATTAATTGCATCGTATAAAGAAAAACAATGTTTAAAACTTCAAAAGTATGAAAATGCATCTTCGTAATTCATTATAAATGAAAGTACGTCTAGGTAACATTAGCATTCGAGGGAATTCAAATTGGATGAGAGGGAATCCCAGTAGTATTCTACTAGAAATGCATCCACCTTCAATTTTTACACACACTATTGCCACAAAAATCGCTGGTTATAATATCTAAGTGATGAAGTCATACACTCAAACATTCACCTCTTGAAACTATTGGGACATCCCCATCCCCATCATTATAATCTTTTATTAAAGTAATAGCTGGTTGTGTTTTGTTCAAAGCCATCCAATGGAATTTGTCTTCTTTTGCTTCTTATATGATGTGCAATTTATTGATGAGCACTTAAGCTCCTTAAGTGACTCCTTCAAAAATCTTAAAGCCTCCAAAGATTCCAAAAAGATCTCTAAAAGGGATTAGGGGATGTAAGTGAGATCAAGGAGGAACCAAGGTGGGTGGGGGAGGGGGGGGGGGGGTGCTGCACAGTGCGCCTTCAGACTTGAAAAAAGGGACTGTGGTTCTATATCTGGAGTAAAGGGAGGAAGGGAAAAATTTGAAAGAGGACATGATGAATATTTTGCGGATGGAAGAGCTGGAATGGAGAGAAAAGTTTAAGGCTTGGCTTAAGAGATAATAAGACAAAGTTCTTTCACAAGACGACTTAGTCAAAGAAGAAGACACAATTGAATAGTGTGTATTAGGGCTAATGGTGATGTGTTGGAGGTGGTGGATCAGATTCAACAAACTATGGTGGAGCACTTCAAAGGGGTATGTGCTAAACCGGTGGAAACCGGATTGGTGCGATGAATATCTCAAGCACCGACCAGATACTTGTATGGAAAAGTTGGAGGCCTCATCACGGAGGAGATTCAAGATGCAGTTTTTGAGGCAGATGGGGAGAAAACTTTTGCCCCAGACGAGTTTGGGTTGCAGTTTTACCAAGCTTTATGGGGAACGGTAAAGGATGATCTCATCTAGATGTTCGATGAGTTTTACAGGAGTGCATGGCCTCAATTGTTTGAATTCTTCTTTGCGTTAATCCCAGAGAAGGAAGGTGCCCAAGATATTTTGGACTTTTGTCCTATTAGCTTGATCAACGGGATCTGTAAAATGATTGTCAAGGTGCTAGCGAACCACCTAAAGTTGGTGGTGGGTGATCTTGTATAAGAAACTGGTCGACCTTCATATCAAGGAGATTACTTCATGTTGACTTCATGGTGGCACAGGAGATTGTCTCAATGGCTCGCAAGAACAAAATGAAGGGTGCGATCTTGAAGTTGGTTCTCCAAGGCATATGACAATGTTGACTTAGACTTTTTGGCTCATTGCTCGAGACTCTATGGTTACCGATGTTACATCAATGCTATGGGACGACAAAGACATCGGTGATGGTGAATGAGAACATGTGGCTATTTTCTGATTCAGAGGCTTGAGGCAGAGCGACCTTCTATCACCTCTTCTTTTCATCATGGCCGCGAACGCATTAAGTCTCATGCTGAAGTCTGGTTATGTGACGGGATGGGTGATTGGTCGTTGCTCATCAAGAGCATTTCGCCTGCTGTGCACTTAGTTCGCGCCCTCTTAGCCTGGGAGGTCAGGTGTGGAGATTTTGTGCATTTTTGGAGCGACATATAGTGTGACAACAAGCCTTGAAAGGTAGGCTGTTTGATTTGGCGGTATGTAAGATGGGATGGGTGAGGATTTTTTTGGAAAATCAAGGGCAAGACCGAAGCTTGGAGGCGACGTTGAGGCGTAACCTGGAGGACTAGGAGGCGGATGAGAATGTGTTGTTCCTTGTTTCCCTGCAGGGGGTGCGGGTTAGGGAGGAGACACTTGATATAGTCAAATGGACACCGACATTAGGGGAGGGCTTCACGGTAATGTGACTATGATTGGTGGAGAAACGAGAGGGCAATTATCCAACTCATGAAGGAGAAGGCTTCAATTATCTCGGGAATTAAAATCTCCTTGAAGTGCAATGTTTCTTTGGCTCATGTACCAGAATCGGCTCCTCACGAGGGTCCATAGAGTGAGGTGGCGCTTGGTGAGCCCACTATATGTGTCATGTACAACTGGGAGTTGGAAACAGTGGAGCATGCCCATGGCTAAAGAGGTTGGGCCATGCTTAGTAGATTGACAAGCTTCAACGGTGCCCCAGATAATCTTGAGCAACTATGGAGAGGGGAACGAGGTTAAAACCAAAAGGTGAAGGAGCAAAAAAGCAAAGATATCTCAATCTCTTGGTTCTGCGGGTATATGGGCGATTTGGTTGGCGAGGAATCAAGCCATTTCAAAGGGATTACACGAAGTTTGATTAACATTTGGCAATCCATTATGCATTGGGGTAGATTTGTTGATAATACATCGTGGGTTGAATTTATCTGGGTCAGGTGTTGATCACAGAGGAGTGAGTGTGTTGGCGGGCTAGGATTGTAACAACCTCAGCTACAGTATGTGGTTGGTTGTGTGGTGTGAGTTTGTATGTTGAAAATATTTTCCTATTTTAATGAATCACGGTAGATTGCCTACCTTTCTTGAAAAAAAAAGATTTAGAGAGCTTTCATGAACATCCTATAATCAAATTAAATAATTTGAAAGGGCTAGAAAAAATAATGATAACTTGAAATGAAAAAAAATTAAGACACTACAAAAAGATCTATGAAAGAGAGTTTTGAGAGTTTCTTTGAATTATGTAATGCATTTTGGATGTAGATGTACCCCTATATATAGAGAACGCCCCCAAATCCCCCACATGCGCTACATATGCTCGGCACATGTTGCACACGTGCCGAAATTTGTGCCTCACATGAGTATGTGCAGCCACACTTATAACGCCAGTATGACATCCATAGAGAAAAGATTTTAGGATTTGTTTTTTGCCATTTACTGGCCAATGAACCTTATAATTCATATTCTACGACTACACAGAAGGATGAATATATTGTTTGCGTTCGTATATTATTGTGCCTGTTCAAGTATTATGGTCTAGTCATCCTGCTTTGTAGAGTTTTTATCTATCTGAAAGGGGATTATTATATCATGGGACATGCTGATCAAATCTTATATGGTAGTTGGTAAGTTATATTTTGTTAATGATGAGCATCAGTCCACAAACTGCTACCTGGTATTTCCAGTTTATGGTGTGTTTCTTTTTATCTTTTTATCCTAGGTTGATAACAATGGCACTCTAAGATATCTTCAAGTTTTCGTATGTTTTGTATTAATTCTTATAATGTACCAATGTACCATGCAACGGTACATATTAAGAGAATGGTGTTTTACCCATCATTTGGCCGCTTGGGTTTATATTTCTATGTTTTACTTGCACACATGCTAAGTCGAATGATACTTTATAAAGTAGGGTACATTGATGAAATAATTATGGACTGGTTCATGACTATATCGGCGTCCATCTCTACAGATGCAATGAATATGTCAAGGCATTGAAGCGATTAACAATACATCAGGCACCAAATATCCTCACAATTGCCCTCAAGAGATTTCAGGTTATAATTATTACTCTTTTCTTCACCTTGCATATCTTCCTTGAGGTCGGCCTTCTGATAAATTGTCTTTTTGGCAATGCAGAGTGGGAGGTTTGGGAAATTGAATAAGAGAGTAACCTATCCTGAGAAATTAGATCTTCGTCCATACATGAGTGAAGCAGGCAATGGTGACGTGTACACGCTCTATGCTGTTGTTGTCCATGTGGACATGCTAAACTCATCATTTTTTGGTCATTATATTTGTTACACCAAGGATTTTTATGGAAATTGGTACAGGATTGATGACTGCATGGTGAGTAAATGTATGCTTCTTGAATGTGAGGTTTTCAACTTGATCCATTAATCTCACTGATATTTTGCTCAGGTCTCAAAAGTTGAAATGGAAGAGGTACTTGCTCAGGGAGCCTATATGCTCTTGTATAGCAGGTATGAGATGTTTGGTGTAATTTTATCCATTTCTAACAGATGTAGTTGGTTTAACAATAATCTGAAAATTAGTCATACTGAACCTGCATAATAAGACTTACCACACCGGAATATACACTATCCATTTTTAATAACAGATATAGTTGGTTTATTAACAATCTGAAGACTTGGTCATACCATAACAACATAACACGATTTCGGCATCCCAAATGTTTTTGCTTGGATTTTATGAGAATTTCTGATTTCTGAATCATTTTACAATTTATCTTGGGTCTCGCGTGTGGTTGTGTGTATGTGTGCTGTTTTTCTTCAACAGGTCAGCCAACTATAAACAATCAGCTGTACATGTGGATAGACAGATTAAAATTTCGTCTTTCTAAATTTATTGCTAAAGTGGGTTAATTTTTAAGATCCAGGGGGGATTTATTTGATATTTAATCTTCTTTAACAACCTGATAATTTGTTTTATCTGTCAATTATATAGATGATTTACGAGAGACCTCATAAAAAGAAAATTCATTCAAATTTTCTTCCATGTTCTGTGTATAAAATTGGTTATCAATCTATTTGTCTTTCCATGTCTACCTGTATCCAGTAAATGTAGAGATGTATAGTATTTGTTTAAATACTAGATTTTTTTTCCCTTTTCAAAATGCACAAACTATTCATACTGTGAGAACTTTTGTTGAACAGGGATAGTGTGCGGCAGCCATTTATCAAGCCCATGCAATCTACTGAGAAAAAGGAATGTCAGCTGGTGGAAGTTGCTCGAGAGGCAGTAAAGTGCTCGACCGAATCTACAGAATCGTCCAGCATATCTGGGTCAATTGATTCTAAGAATGCTCAATACGTGTCCTCCAATAGCTTCTTGGAAACGTTAGATGCTCACCAGGAAAATCCTATTGAAATTTCTCAGCCGATGATAGGTGTTGGCCATAAAAGTGACCTATTGAACAAAATTGACCCTGGATCTGTGACAGAGGATTCAAAGGATACAGAATCAGTTGAGAACGAGGATGTGCTTATCAAAGTTGACCCCGAAAATGTGAGACGGGAACTAGAGGGTACGCACTCAGCAGAACTCATGATCAAGGTGAACTCAGAAACCATTAAAGAAAATCCGGATGATATAAAAATGGATGATACTGTCACCCACGCGTCAAACGACCCTATACATACAAATTTGAATGATGGGGTTCCATCCAATGTAATTTCCTTTGGTGGGGATGATAAGATACAACCTGGAGAGCCTTGGAAAAGCTCATGTGGGAATTGCCACTCAGAGGGCAAAAGTGGTTCAATGAGCAATCATCGTTTCCATTTGGAAGAATCTAACTCAAGTAATAGCCTTGACAGTGAAATGGCATCTTCCAGCACTTCCTTAAATTGTTTAGGCTCAGAAACAGAAGTCCTTGGTGAAATGCAAAATGGATGTGTCAGCAATGAAAAGGATATCCCCTCTAATACAAGGGCAGAAACTGGAGACAGACTGAAGCCAGTGTTTGGTCCTGGCTTTCTTGACAAGACTCCTCCAGGGAAGAAGCCTTTGAATGGGAACAAAAGAACCAAGACAGGAGATGGAGAATTTTTATCATCTGGTGAGTGCAATGGAACCTCTGGGAGTGTATTCACTTCACAAAGTAATGGCCACGTTTATGAGGAAAGTTATCATCACTTGGAATGTGAGAGGCCTGTGATTCTTCCTGGTTATCTTGACAAGACATGCATAACTTCGTCCAATGGTGTTGAAATTTTGAAAGAAACGGGTGGAGATAATTTATCGAGTAAAAGCAACATCAATGGTGAGATCCATTCTTATGCTGGAAAAATATTAAATCTTCCAACCCAGTGTGAAGAACCATTGTCATCATCTCACATTATAGATGGAAGTACGTCTGGGGAAGAGTCATCGAAGGAGAGCCCAACAGCTGATGAAGAAATGGGCGAAGTTGTCCACCATCCTTGCAGTGTTGAGGTCAATGGATCTTCTGGTTTCATGAATAAGAATGGCTGCGGGATTATAGAGCAGAGGTTGGGACTGTCATCATCTCCATCCAATGACACCAAGAAACCGCTGTTCTTTCGTGGGTTTTTGGACAAGACGCCCAAAGCAAAGTTGCTTACCCAAGACGAGAAGAGATGTACATCCGAACGTAATGGTTTCCACGAGTCTAATATTTCTGGTGGAGGTGGGAACAAGATTCATAATCTCGATAGACGGGAGGATTGTTGTGAAAGTGAATCGGGTATCCATATAAATTGCAAGAAGCACAGACAGGAGGTCTGCCGTGGCTGAACTTTGCAGAGTGAAGCTGCATTGCCTTTCCATATGTTGATAATTCGAAGGCGCATTCTTTATCCATTTATTGGAATTCAGATAATTCTTGCATGGCGCAAAGGGCTGGGCCAGGTTTCATTTATTTTCAGAACATCTGGTGCTCCTCGAGCTATGTCTACAGTCAAATTAACGGTCCGTATCATACAACATTTCATCTCTTGTTTTACCTATTCTCCGTGTTTAGTCTGTCCTCTTTTTTTCCCTTTGTTAACATGATTATGAATCAGGATAGGGTAACCCCATGTTCGCACTTGCCTAATCTAATAATTTCCAACTCTTGTGGAGAATCTACTGGTGATTTTTATACTTTTGAGTCAGAATGGACTTTAGAATAACTTGTTCTACCCATGCCTTTTTAATTTTTTTTTCTTTTAATTTTTGTTGTGTGGGGCATATTCTTGATGGTGCATATAGCAAGGGCAATAGTTTATAACCCTGACATAGGATTCCATGTAAATTTCTTACACTTGTGGATAATATTATATATAATTCCGATCTTAACGGAGTTCTATACTTTTGGAACCGTTATTCCCAGAATCACTGCCTTGTCAACACCCATGAACAAATGATTCAAAGTTTGAACAGAGTTGCGAAAGCCTTTCTGTAGAGCATAAGATTTATTCTGAACTCCCTTTTTCATCTAGAACCAATACATATCTTACACGCATGCATGCATGACAGGTCCAAAATATATATATATATATATATATATATATATATATATATATATATATATAAATAATAATAATAATAAGAAGAAGAAGAAGAAGAAGAATATTGCGTTTGATTCT
The DNA here is from genome assembly GCA_030737845.1 of Acorus calamus. Taxonomy (NCBI): domain Eukaryota; kingdom Viridiplantae; phylum Streptophyta; class Magnoliopsida; order Acorales; family Acoraceae; genus Acorus; species Acorus calamus. Next base: position 1,131,340 of record CM060874.1, read on the forward strand.
CTTGGTCAGATACATCCGAGGGGGAGACTTTTGAGAAAGAATATAGGGGTGTTTGGATCACTCATTGAGATGCTTATTCTTTGGAGGGATGAGATGGGTATTATTTATTTTGAAGGATAATTTTATGGATTAGGTTATTTGGGATGGATAACTATATCATGATATGTAAATGTATTTGAAGTTATTCTTGTTGAGAAACATATCAATAAAGTTTTTTTTGTTGTTTGATTGATTATGAATAAGTTATGGATAATAATGTGAATAAAGTGTGAATAATTATTTATAAAAGATGAAAATTGATTTGATATGTGGGCATTGGCCTCCTAATATATAGGTGAAAAGATGATTTGATGTGTAACTCCCCCCTCGTATTAGTGTCACATTTGGTGGGATAACTTAATTGTAGGGCACCTTACTCTCCCCTAAACCACCTTATTCTTTCAATCCAAAATTTCTTTGTTCACATTATCCACCATATTCCACCTCTATTCCCTTGTCCAAACAAGGGGTATCTGTTTTGATTATAAAGTATTTTATGACTAAATATGTATTTTTCAATAAAAAATGAGATATATATTCTTGTGTATTGTTTATACTTAGTTACAAAAAATTATATCTTTTATTCAAGCCTGTCTGATTCAGATTGGATATATTAATATCCATATCCTAAGATTCAAGTTAAATGTCACCTTTTTTATTTTGATGTGGAAAGACGGTTTTGGTTCAAAAGTTTCTCGTATAATGTGATTTTTAGTCAGTCATTTTTTTAGCATGCATGATAAAGGCACTCGGTTTAATAATCAATATTGCATAAGATTATATTCCTGCTTGGATTGCTTTCTTGGCATGCATGATACAGACTCGAGTTTGAAACAAAAAAGCATTCAACAAAGCCATCTGAGTCAGAGGGACTAGGTGGAATAATTCATTCCCTTTTGAATTATTTTTTTTATTCCATTTATTTCTTCTTAATTTAACTTGGATTAGTCAAGACTCCCAATTAGGCTGCTAATGATCACTAATTCAAGTCCTATGGTAATTAAAATATCATAATCTGTTTCACTTTTCTCTCTAATTAAATTTTGTGTGTGTGTGGAAAGTTGGCATATGCTGTTTTTTTAAATTTGTTTTTTTTGGTGATGAAATGCATGCATGAACTTATAAAGTTCCTTATCAAATGAGGCAGGTAGTTTACTGGTTTATGATTCATGTTTTTTAATATTATCTGCACATGATATGCACTTGAATCAATGCCAAAAGCATTGGATGCCTGACTTTATTAAAATGTGAGATTATCGTGGATTAGGTCATTAATAGCTAATCTATAATAACATGAAGAAAGCAACAAGAAAGGCTTGGTGTTTCCAAAACTCCATCAAATTCCTAAAAAAAATGCTTAGTTTTGCTATACCCATTATTTAAATAATTTAATTAGTTACTGTGTTAGTGTGGGTGTGAGGGGATTAAAGATAGATAAGACAAATTGTAGTGGATTAGCAAAAGTATTAACACATGATGAATGAGAACAACGATTCTTTTGTTTTATTTTATTCTTTATTTTATTCTATATTTGTTATTCTTTTTCATGAAGTGGGGTTGTTAGAAAACTTGAATCCAGCCAAGAATAGGCCTTTTCTTGAGAAACATATACGTGCAAATCATACGTGGAGAGAGTGCCTTTTAGAAGAATCACATGGTCTCTTTTGTTTGCTTGTAAAATATTCAAAGTGAGTGAAATCTATAATAGTTAAATATTAAATGAAAAGGTTGGTAGGAGGGGTTATTCCTTAATTATCTCCCTCCGGGCCAAAATTTATATATATCGTAATTTTTACTACTGTAATCTATTTTAACTGATCTTTCATATAATTCGTGCATGTATATATATTGAAATATTCATATTATTCTTAAAAAAAATTATAATAATATAAAATAAAAAATTATCTATTTTGAATCTATCTGTGCCATCAGATAAAAAAAAGGGTTTAGTTTCCACCCCTCCTAAAACATGCAAATTATTAAAAACCCCCATTCAAAACACAATATTATTATAAACCCCCTTAAAATGTTACCAAACTTTGTAAAAAACCCTATAATCAACAAACTAACTATATTAGAAGAATATTACATCTCAACATATGTATATTGTCCATTTTACCCTCTCTATTAATGAAAAATGTCATAAATGTTTTTCTTCAATCTCTTCAAATCTTTTAATGGAGATGGTAAAATGACAATATATATATTGAGATGAAATATTCTTCTAATATAGTTAGTTTGTTAACTGTAGAGTCTTTTACGAAGTCTGATAACATTTTAAGGGGACTTATAATAATATTGTGTTCTGGAGGGTTTTTTAAAATAATTTGCATGTTTTAGGAGGGGTGGAAACTAAATAACCCAAAAAAAATAATATAAATCTTGATATCTCTGAGGTGTAAATAATTTCTAACATCTTTGTCGTTGAATAATCAATATTTTTGAGATTCTATGTCCAACAATAAATTGAGAAGATTTTAATGAAGTGCAACAGTTGTTGTACACTAGTTATAAGAAAAAATGATATGCAAATATATGAAACCACATGCATTTGTTGGTTGGAGATGGGACCAGTCCCTGTCTTCATTTATCCATCCTTTCCTTTGTTCATTGTATCCATTTTTTTGTGTTCAAATAATGAAATAAAAGCAGTGTTTGTCGTATTGGCCTATATATCTAGATCTAGCTTGGATTTATGGACCCCCCCTGTTTTTTTCTTTTTTTACGTGACCCTAACGAGGCCCTTTAAAGCTAATGCATTAATTGGCAATATAGAGAGAGATAGAGACATGGACGGTGCTTATAGTTTTTGAAACTCAAAAAGATGATATTTTGTCTTGTACCGATTTTCTAGAATCCTTTTTGTACTTCATGTCACTCACAGATATTATATATATATATATCTTGTATATATGTCTAGTTTAGGGTGCGTTTGGTTGCACGATTGCAAAATTGATTCTGCAAGAATCTGCGATTGCAAACCTGATTCTGCAGGAAGCTCACTTTCTCAGCTTTTTAAAATCGCAGCTTTTGGGCACTATTTGCCTGCAATCGCTGGGTTTAAAACTGCGATTACAAAACTGTTTGGTTGCGCGATTGCAAACGCAGCTTCCTGTAATCGCAATCGCAACGCAATCGCGCAACCAAACGCACCCTTAGCCATTTAGGCTGAAAAAAAAGAGAAATGAGAAAAAACACAACTAAAATGTTGTGCTTAAATTATTTTTTAGACCCGGCATACACAATGAAAGGGGGGTGATATACCCACCCCATTCAATGAGAAAACCACCCCTCTAATTTACTGTTTATATGAACTTCAAAACCAAAGGAAAACCACCCCTACCAATGTCACCCCATTTTCAACCAAAACCACCCTCACTTTTTTGTAACATGTTCGACATCTCCACTGTCGACCGAACCTCCATTTCTCGACAAAGAAGATGTCGATGCTTACAGAAATCACATAATTCTTTACTGTAACCCGTTCGATATTCCCACTGTCGACCAAACCTCCATTTCTCGACAAAGGAGATGTTGATGCCTTCAGAATCATACAATTGTTTACTGTAACATGTTCGACATCTCCAGTGTCGACCAAAGCTCCATTTCACGACAAAAGAGATGTCGATGCCTTCAGAATCATACAATTGTTTAGTTTAACCCGTTCGACATCTCCAATGTCGACCAAATATCCATTTCTCGACAAAGGAGATGTCGATGCCTTCAGAATCATACAATTGTTTACTGTAACCTGTTTGACATCTTCAGTGTCGACCAAAGCTCCGTTTCTCAACAAAGGAGATGTCGATGCCTTCAGAATCATACAATTGTTTACTATAACTCGTTCGACATCCTCACTGTCGATCGAACCTCCATTTCTCGACAAAGGAGATGTTGACGCCTTCAGAATCATACAACTATTTACTGCAACCCATTCAACATCAAATGAAATAGAGTAAATACGACACTCATTATCTAGTGGTTCATAGTTGGATAACAACACTTAAAAATGAAATAATACACAACAAATTTTCATAGGATGCTCCCCTGTCAAATGTAACACTTAAATCAACAAGTTATATTGAGTTGGATAACTGCATAGAGAGAATACGATATGCAGGATGGTGTCGATAGTCAATGAGTAACTCATTATCTAGTGGTCCACCGAGAAAAGGACCCCTCAAGGTAGCTTGATCAATTTCAGAATCTACTTCTTCCTCTACATCTTCCATTGCTTCTTCTTCTTGTGGATTTTCTTGGACTTTATCATTTCGAGATCTCGACGCCACATCATTGATACGTTTTTTCTGATCAGAAGCTGTAGGTCTCATACGTTCCTTGGACGCCATACTACATTGTAAAAAATTCACTAAATACTCAATCATATACAAGAAATTAACTAAATACACATTCATGATACATATGATGCCATAAAGAAGCTATTTTACCATTACGAATTTCTAATGTCTTGCCCAATAAGATATTTACTAAAAAGGCCACATGAGTAAAACATTATAGGTATACATTCTTAAAGGAAAAGTTTTTTTTATAAAAATATGTAGAAAAAATATTATATGAAGCAGTGTTTCAAAGAAGTATCAGAAGTAATTAACTATTTAAAGGTAATTAACTTTATCAATTTATGTTCATATTCATCAGGCAGAATAATTGCCAAAGATGGTATTTCAAATAAAATCAAACATGACATGATCAACCTTTTTTTTGGGCTTGGTGCGACAAGATCAAACTTATAGTAACAGAAGTAATACCTTGTAAATAACAATTATGCATAATAACATAAATAATACCCTGTAAATAACAATTATGATAAAGCATAAATATCCTTTGAGAATCTATCTTTTTTTTTAGGACAATTGAAAGACCGCATTCATCAAAGGACCTTCTCTTGTGCATGGCCACATGGGTTAATGATTGCATGAAAAACATATTTCCATTTTCCAAAAGGCAAACAATATGGTAAAATAGTCATTTTATGGCAGCTCCTTTGAATGTATTGGTTTTTTGAGAGATGGATGAATAAGGGAATGTGTATCAACTCCTTTTGATCAATGGCTATAAGAAGATGCAGACCATATTATAACCACACTTATTCTGCTCATTCAAAAATATGAAATTAGAACATGAGTCATTTTGCATAACCAAGTTGTAATACAACAGCCCACTCCAGACAAATGTAATCTAAACAGAAATAGACATTTTCCTAACCTATCTAATATGCTCAATTAATACACAAGGACCTCTAAAATGGATGAAAGTTTTTTATAACACATATACTGAAAAAAATCTATATTAAACAATGTTTCAAAGAAGTATCGGAAGCTACTTAACTATTTAAAGATCAACGTTTAATTTAAATTCCTATTCATCAGGCAGAGTTAATGCCAAATATTATTATTTCAAATAAAATCGAACAAGATTGACATGACATGATCAACCTTTTTTCTTGGGCTTGGCATGACAAAATCAAACTTAAAGTAACAGAAGTATTACCCTGTAATTAACAATTATGCTAAAGCAAAAAAAAATACAATCATCTAAATCAATCAAGGCCACCACTTGAAAAATCAAGTCCAGTTATTGTGATAATATTCAACTGAACAACATTATGAAACTCCAGAATAAAATCCACATTGGTAATAGGAATGTATGAGGACTTTGCAAGTTCTTCATGCACTCTTTCCCTCTCCCATCAGATTATATGATTTAGGCATCTTGTTCAAATCTTTTTTACATTATCTGCTTTTTTTTGTAGTTAAATGTTCTTTTTTCCCTCGATAAATCTTATCCTAATAGCAGGAATAAGTCTTATTCTATTAGTTGATTGAGAAGATGTGATTTGGGCATCTGATTCAGATTCTCTAGTCATTGAAAACAGATAATCTTTGTGCTTCTATCATTTCTATATTATTGTTTCCATGGATAGTAGGAGTAAATCTTATTCTATTATCTGATTAACTGTGACCAAGCTTGACTTTTTGCTCACATCTACACACTTGATTAAAGGATCAACAAATCCAACTTGGATGCATTTAGAAATGATCATCTGGCCATCAAATTATTTTGAAAATTGAAATGCACATGTGTGTCCCCCTCCACACTCCAGAGACACCAAATCAATTATTTTTCCTATGTGAGAACCTAAGCAGAGCTACTCAAAACATAAAATACACAGGTACAAAAAAAACAACAGAGATGATATAAAGCAAATTAAAATGGAGTTGCAACACAATCATCCAAGGCCATGTTAGTAAGCACATCCTAAATTTATCCCAAAAACTACCAATTAGAAAGTGGATCAACCTTCATTGATCAACTAGGGTTTCAAAAACAAAATAATTAATCAAGTAGGGTTTCAAAACACACAAAAAAATAGAAATAATATCAACAACAAGAAGAAGAAGATGAAGAAGATGGAGGATGAAGGGTATTTGCCAATAGTGGATGTGGCCAAAAAAGAGGACGGCGGGTGAAAGATTGGATGACGATCAGGCTTCGTGGACGACGATTAGGGGCGTCGTGGAGGTGATCGGCGAGAGCCGTGGAGGCGAGGTGATCGGCGAGAGCCGTGGAGGCGAGGCGATCGGCGGAGGGTCTCTCGGTGGGAGTGGGTCGAAGAGAGAGAGAGAGAGAGAAGCTTAAATGAGATGGGGGTGGTTTTACCTTGCTCATGCCCTAATATTTAACAAGGGGTGGTTTTATAGGTTTAAATAATTAGACGGGGTGGATTTCCTTTGGGGGTGGTATTCCATTAAATGGGGGTGTCAATAACGGTCCCCACAATGAAATGATAATACGCAGTATACATTGTTCATGCGAATTATATATATGCATCAATTATTAAAGTATATATTTCGATAAAGAATGCACATTATTCAATGAAGTATATGTTTTAATGAGCTCACATGTTTTTCTTATTACGTGTATATTTCGATAAGTGATGTATATACGCGATTCATACATACTACACAGACTGCATCATATCACTACTCATATAATGAAATATATATATATATATATATATATATATATATATATATATGTTTTTAAAAAATAATCAAAATGAAGACTTTAAATGAAATTACAACGGGAGATTAGACATAACATTTTTCTTGCTTTTATGATGACAAACCCTAACATTGACGACAAAATTAGATCTTTTAGAGGTATAAAGTCTTCCACCTCTACATCTTTTTCCTGGACCTAACTTGGAAAATTTGGACCCTTTCCAACTTTCAATGCATTCAACTTGCAAGTTCAATGTACAATTCAATAAATACAAAGTTATTAAAGTCAGATACACCATATATATATATGGTGGTCACACTTTTCGTATACGACCAAATGGAGCTCCAAATCCATGTGACAGAAAGGGATAAGTTTGTGGTCATCTACATGAGTGTGGTTTTAGGTTCATCCAAAAGTTGGAGGTGTTCACATTTTGAACATCTTCTACTTCAATGTCAATGGCCAACTTGTTTGGCCAGCTGATTCACTCTAGGGTTTCATTAATATCCAGAAGTCTATGTGCATGCAAGCTTTTGACTGGTGAGTGCATGTGATCTACACCAAAGAAAAAGGTTTGATAATGGACGGCACGCTGATACAATCAATCATTCCTATATATTGTCTTTTTATATTCCTAAGCTTAATTTATTAGAAAATATGTAAAAAAGTCAATATGCATTCAATTTATTCGAATTGTTTGGTAGTCAGTTTGAGGGGGAGTAATTGTTCTTTTAATGATAATAGTAAGATTTCGTATTCACACACACTTAAAAAAGCTTATTTTCTTGAGCGACTAAATACATTGATGGAGAACTAAAAATTAAACTAGGTGTATCAAAGTCCATATAAATATGGGATTTTTTAAAATTTCTGTGTATCTCTTGGCACAATGCCTTGTCTAGTTGTCTTCTTCCATTGTGTCACTTGATACTCTCGTGGCCCCACATCAATCTAATTTAATTTCTCATTTTGCTTGGGAGATATTTGATTGATTCTGTTTTTATAGAAAACCAAAAAATTACAAATGAGTTTTCAAATGATCAAAATTTTAAATCATTAATTGAAAAAGTGACACAATTTCTCAATTATAATGATCACTTTAAAATAGTTTTTTAAAAGTAAAAAATGTCTTATGAGAATCAAATTTGTAAAGCAAAAAATAATTTTTTTTTTTGAGAAATAATTATGAAACACACCCTTAACCCCAAAAAACCTTTCAGAGCTTAGTTGATGATAATGTGCATGTTTTTTTTATTTCGATTGAAACGAAGATGTTCACATTTAAAAAAAAATTAAAAGTGAAAAAAATAGATAAAGTAATATTCAAGTTAATATTAAAATTTAGATTGTTACAAATTTAGAACACATACAAATATTTTTAGAGTAATTGACATATCTAAATATAAATAATAATTAGATTTCTCGAGTAATATGTCATACAAGAGACCGTGTAATGGAAAAGAAACTTTAGATAGGAATCATGTTTCATTCACATATCGTGTAAATATAAAATGCAAAGATTATGGATATCTGGTTAATCATGCAAGATAAATTAATTTAAGAAGTATATACTACAACCGTATTAAATCAAATTCATGTACTTTATTAAACTGAATAATTTAATATACATATTTATTATTAAGTTATTCAAATATGTGATAATTGACATGCGCTGTGTGGGCTAAAAAACCCTCCAAAATCCATACATTTTTTTGCTGTTTTATTTGGAAACATGAATTGATCATTCACAGTTTCTGTACGAGATTGATTGTTCAAAGAAACCAAGAAAGAAAAAAATGAAAAATGTAGACACTTTGAAACAATAGAAAGGACATTCACTTATTTCCACTTTAATATGTGTGTGGTTTCTCTTTAATAAAGTGACCTTTAACATGTGTCACGTGCCCCCACATAATCTGAATTTTCGTACTCCAATGCCATTTTTGTTTAGCACTTTCACGAAAATAAAATGCAGCAAAAATAGATTTACTCGTGTAGCTTTCTCTAAACAATTCTCTAATAGCAATCCCAAAAATATATATAAATAAAAATAAAAGAAAAAAAAGTTTCTGCTAATTCTCTTTCTGTTCCCCCTCTAAACCACCACTCCAACCAACCTATATTTACAACTATACAATACATTAATTACCATCAACATCCACAAATATCTTCTTCGGCAGAAAATCTCCACCGTTCATCCGGGTATGAACGGTAGAATCATCATCACAGGCCACAAGCCTCACAACTGTGCTTCCCTCGACCGTCAGATTAGATTTCAACGCATATAAACTGGGGACCAAGACCTTCTCAACCCACTCATCAAAAACCCCAGCCCGACCAAACCACGCTCCACCGACAATTCGATGGACCACATCTTCATCAATCTCTATCGACCGTCCATTCCCAATCCCCACGATCGATCCGAACTTCCCCGTGATCGCCTCCACCACCTTAGTCCGGATCGGGCCGAAGTCCACGGGCCTGAAAACAACGGTGTCCGTAACACACTCCATCAGCCCACGGGCCGAGACCGACGGCCCGCTCTCCACTGTGAGGTCGCTGGAGTCTTCATTCGCTCCCGCCACCAAATTCAAATCCAAAGCTAGCCCGGGCCCGGTCGTGCCGTCCTTCCTGGACTTCGTGGGCCGCCGATCATCATCAAATCTCCAATCGGGCCTCCTCTTCGGGCTGCGGTCGCCCACCAAGAGCTTCAACCGCCACGCGTGCTGGACCGCCGATGCGAGCCTCTCCTCCGAAACCGAGCCGGGCCTTGCATCGGAGTCTAGCGAGCTCCTGAGGTCGTCCGGGGTCCAGTCTGTGGTCAGCACGAATACAACGCCGCCGAGTGAGGCCTCGCGCCCGTGTGAGTCCATGAGGCGGCCCTTCTCGACCGCGCGGCGGATGCCGCTCTGGAAGAGCGCGTCCGCGCGGTCGACGTCCTCGAGCACCAAAACGGAGAATGGGTTCCTCCGCACCGCCTCCGCTACCCGGTCCAGCGAGGTCTTCCCCCTCTGGTCCTCCACCGGGTCGAGGTGGCCCGTGCGCGGGCCAAGGCGGACCGTGACCGGCCCGCACCCGCACACGAGCTCCGACAGCGCGGACGCCATCTTCGCCTTGCCCACCCGGTCGGGTCCGATGAAGAGTAGCCACGCGTCGCCCCGCCGCCTTCCCTGGCCTGACTTGCACTGCATGACGGTCGTCGCCACCGCGGACGCTGCTTCGGCTTGCCAGGGAACCTTCTCCACTAGGCCTTTGAAGAGGCGCTTGAACGAATCCGCGTCTACGACGGGCCGATCGATGGAGTCCTTGACGCGGGCTTGGCGGGTCTTGTCGCGGTCTGAGACGCCGAGGACTAATTCAGTGTGGACGGGGCTTCCGGGCGGACTCGCAGGGCGGTTGTTGTTTGGGCCGAGGCTTCGCGGGGCGGATGTGAGTTTGGGTTGGAATGGTTGGAGGAGGTTTGGGTTCAATGGGTGGAAGTTTGGGTGGAGGCGCAAACAGGTCTCTTTCCATCTCTTCTGAAGCTCTTCTGTGCTCTGCAATGAATCTACTAGTACAATTAGTTCTTGAAATCTCTCCAATTTGATTCATCCGGAGAAGCGGAGATGGCCGAACCTGAGGCGAAGCGGACGGTTTCTTCGCGAGCTGTAGCCATTGCGGGAGATGTTGCTGTTGCTTGGCTTCATTCGAGGACTTCTCGAAGTCCTCTGCGACGAGCTCGGCATGCTCGCGCTCGTAGTTCTCCGTGCAGAGCGGGCAGAGCTTCCCGCCAGCGATTCTCCGATGTGGGTGAGATGGGTTGGTGTTTTCCGACAATGGACGCCTCGGAACGAGCGTCGTCGTTGATGGGAAGCTCCCCTTCAATGGACTCAGAGACTCAACAGAGCTGCTCAATATCCCAGTTCCTTTGATCCTTGAATACCAAAGAAATAAAGTTACAGTTTTTCCATAACCACCAATCCAAACCAACCCAATCAAACTTAAATTTGTGTGTTTTAGCCAATCAAAAGCAGAATTTCCAATGACCACTGTTCATCAATTCACAAAACCATGGTTTCTGTAAAGCTAATTATAGTAGTATCCAAATCAAAGATTTTCAATGTCCATGCAAACCTTGGGAACAAGCCCGGAGCCGGGGACCGAGCAGCGATCGGGACGACCTGAAGATCCCAGTCGTTCTCCATTGCCGGATGGTAGACCTGGCACCGGAGGTACGTCTCGCACGTTGCGATCCCGACAAGCCAGACCCGCTGCCCGAACCGCGCCAATAGCTTCCCCATCTCCGCCACCGCTGCCCGCCCCGCCTCCATCGCCGCACCCGCAGTCCCCGCCGGTTCGACGAGCCACTTCAAGTCCCCCAAATCGACAACCACTCCGCCGCCGCCACCACCATCACCGCTCTTCATTCGGGCTTCGATCAGGTCGCCCAATTCTCTCAGTTTCGACGGAATCCGACCCCTATCAGACGAACCCAACAAGAGGTCCCTCTCAATCGACACAACCCCGACGTCCCGGAGCTCCCCCTCCGCGAATTCCCTCTTATTGACCCGTAAAAGAACCTCCTTTGCGAGTGATTCCGGCTCAGAATCCCCGACCAAAACTGGGTTCCTCTTCTTCTTCCTCATCAGTATCTCGACAATCCGTTTCACCTCCTCCCCTCGGTTTCCGCCGCCACTTCCCTGATGTTGCTGAAGCCTCGGACTCAAGTAAAGATTCCTCGGCGGCGGCGGCGGAGACGGGCGAACACCCGATGGAGAGGAGGAGTTGAGCATTTGTTCTATCGTGGCCTTGACCGCCGGGGACGAGAAGCTCGCCTCGCGCATGACCCGACTAACACTCGGGTCATCAAGAATCGACACGATAAGCTGCTCAAGCTCAACTTTTACGGCCAACAGCGGTTGCTGCTGTTGCTCGGGGCATCCGCGCCGCTGATGCGCCTGCGCGCGCTTCAGCGCCGCCATGAGCGCGTTCGAGATGGGTGGGTCGCCCGCGCATCCACCACCCCCACCGCCGCCGCAAGCTGCGGAGGGGATGCGGTCGAGGGCGACGGAGAAGCAGAGCTCGAGCGCCCGGCACTGGAGGGGGTGGGAGGAGTTTGGGTGGGAGCGGACGCAGGCCTGGCGGAGGAAGCCGGAGGAGGAGGCGAGGAGGGTCGCCGCCACGTGTAGGGGAGTGGTCTGACCATGGTTGCGCCGCCTCGCTTCGGCGATCGAGTGGTTCAGAACGCTCGCCGCCTCCGGCGTGAGCGTCTGCTGGATCGTGCTCAGGCCGGCCCTCATGATTTTCCGACACCCAATTCAACTTGTTTAGATTCGGATCTGAAAGCAAAAGACAAAGTTTTGATTTTGATTGGGAGATCTATTTGGGGTTCTGTTAAAATTCTTCACATCTCAATTGAAAGAACTGTTAAGAACAGAAAATTGGGTCACTCCCTAACCGGACACAGACAGAGAGAGAGAGAGAGAGAGAGAGAGAGAGAGAGCGCTTGTGAAGATAAGCACCCCCTTTTTGTCATTCAACAAATAAAAACCAAGAAAGGAAGAAAGGAAAGTCACAAAAGCCACCAGCATTTATTGAGACTTGGGTTTTCATTCAAATAAAAAAAACTAAAACAGAACAGAATCTTCTCCACAAAAAAGAAAACCCAGCCTCAGATAGATATTTTTAATAAGCATAACATCGAATTTTCAATCAAAAGAGAACATTTTTTTTGCTACCCCCAAAAGATAAGAGTGACTTATTGACTGACCCTTCTTTTCATCTCTCCAAATTTCTGCTTTTCACACGCAACCTTTTCTGAACGAACATGACATAAAATAATGTTTAAAAATTCAAAAAATAAAAAAGAGAAAAACTTTTGTGAAGGCATGTTTTGCAGTAGTTGTTTCTGTGCATCACTTTATTTGTGATAGCTCTGTAAAAGATGGGTCAGTAAAGTCGGTAAAAACGAAAAACGAAATGATTATTGTTATTTTTTAACAACTCCGAACGATAAATAACGCACGCCTTCTCTTCACTTTTACGCGTATTTCGAGTTCTCTGTTTTCATTTGTTTTGTTTGTTTTCTTTTGTCTTTAATTATGTCATCATCAACTTTTTATGGGTTTCGGCCTTCACTTTTTTCCGGTTTGGTTCGTTTTTGGAACTGACGACACTGTCCCCACTCGCTCTTTTGATTTTCCAGGTTTTCACGTCAGGTGATAAATTGGGGCGTTTTCTCGTGAGATTTTTGGATTCGGCAGAAACTGATAAACATACATTTTGTTTGGAAAATATAAGCCTCCCGTTTAAATACACAATATAATTTATTCTTGAATAAATAGTTATTCTAACATAAATGAGTATAAATAAAAATAAAATGATTTTGTATTTGGTTGTATTTTAAATTATTATCATTGAGAAACATAATAATAAAGTTATTATTTGAATAAAATATGGAAAAAAAATTATGAAATGTGAAAGAATGATGATAGCTAATTTGACATGTGATTTATAAGAAGTGATGATAATTGATTTGACAGTATGCTTATATATTCTTTGGATGGAATAACCTAAAATAACTTTAATTCCATGGGTTAGCTGAAATTTATATACCACATTATACCAGTTTATCTTGGCATATATTATCCCTGAAAATTATGGGCATCTAAACACCTTATTTAACATATTTCACCTTATTCTAGAATCTATTTGGAGTTATACTACGTTCAAACAGGAGCTAAGAGTTCGTTTCAAATATGATACAAATCTTTGTATCAGAAAAAAAAATTCAATAAGTTAATAGTAAATATTTTCTATTCAAAATGTATTTGAACCTGATATATTTTATAACATTCTATAAATTTATCTTGTACATATTTTATATTTATGATCCAATATTTGTTAATCAGTCATGAAATTCTTAGAAGACAATGCATCACAAATTTTTTATTTTAATTCTCATGTATCTTTAATGTGTGAAAGAGATCTAAATCCAAAATTAATATCTTATCAGTATTGAATCTCTCAACGGGATTATCATTAATAAGTTCAGTTTATTAAATCTGAGTGCAAATAAAACCCCACACATTTCTTATAGGATGATTTGATTGTTAGTATTGGGCCCATTTATATGGCCCATTCCTTGGTTGACCAAAAATTGGGTATATCCATTTCCCTTTCCTACAATTTAGTCCCACATCGGTTATATCCACTTGTTTCTTTCACCTTATACATTGGGACACACCAATCCTTTATTGAGACTTGTTGGGCCTCACCCCTACGCGCGCGCACACGAGGCCCAGCCCATTAACCCGTGGGCTTGGATTTCTGATGGAAAAACTAGTTAACCGGGCGTGCGCGCTCGCACGTCGCGCCTGCGCACGAGGTGGGCCGGGTCGGGCTGGGCTGCGGGCCACACATGGGCGCGCCCGCATGCGCGCGCAGGGGGGGGGTGCAAATCCCCTTCACGGGCCAACTGGGCCCCTTTCGCGGGCTCGGGCTTGGCCCACATGCGTGTGAGTTTCTTTTTGTCACTCCAAAATTTTGAATTTCAAATTCAAATTCAAAAATTGTTTCTAAAACAAACAACGTGATTATTTCCAAAACCGTCCACGCACATATCTCTCAACGGATGCGATTATAATTATTGTAATTATTGCATTTATTCGGTCGTTTATAATTTTAATAAGCGCGATTATGTGGTCGGCTACAATTTTAATGCGCGCAATTAATTGGTCGACAATTTTAATGGGCGTGCTTAATTCGTCGGTTTTCCTTTTAAACGTTTTCGAACGTTGCTGGACTGCCTATATAAAGGGGTCGTATGAGTCTTCATTCATCATCAGCGAAACTCACAAGTCCAGAGCCACCTACAGCGAGTCTTCTTCTTTTGTTCCTTTTCTGTTCTTCTTCTGTTCTGGGTTTTCCATTACAGAAGACTGGTCTACATCCCTCTTCTTTCTCCCTGTCTGATCTGAGCATCTGAAAGGATCGCGGCCGTTCACTGTGGTCTCCTCGTAGCTCGCACCCCGAGGAGGCATAACCCTGGTGGTCGTATCTCTCAGTGGTAGGAGCCGTCAACCCTGTGCGTGAGGGGGCCTTATTCACCGAGGACAGAGCGTCTCTGCTCGCTTCCACCAAACTGATATGTTTTTCTAATCCTCTCTTAATTGTTTGCAGAATATTTTGCTGTGTTTTCATACTGGTTTGAATCTGTGGCTTTACTAGGTTTTGGCATTGCCCTTGTTTTAAAAGGAATTTTTTCAACAATCTCGGTGAATAAGCTTGCTTTTAACCTAAACCTTTTTTTTCAAACCTCATTCCGCTGTTTTCAAAAATGGGACTTGTAGAGGATTTGTCTGCAAAACCGGCTTTGTTTGATGGTACTAATTTTAAGAGGTGGCAGCAACAGTGTAGGTACTGGCTCACCACCCTAGGGTTAATTTCTGTTTTAAGAACTGCTTTAGGTGAAACCAAGTCCTTTTCTGAAAAAGAGTCCACTTCTATTGACCTTACTAAGTCCGACAGTCCCAAGGATACCGATACTGATAAAACAGCAGATCCGAAAGGAAAAACTGTTGAATCAGACGGTGCCTGGGAAGAAAAAGATTTCTTGTGCCATGGTCGAATCTTGAGTGCCTTAACCCCTGAGTTGTATGATATTTTTTGTACAACAAAAGGCACTTTCGAACTATGGACAGAACTCGAGAAAAAATATAGTCTTGAAGATGCCGGGTTAGAAAAATATGCCGTTGGAAAATTTTTAAAGTTTAACATGGTTGATAATCTGTCTATCATGAAACAAATCGTAGACCTGAAAACTATTATCCATGAGATTAGGAAATATGGGATGGTTCTAGATGACACTTTTCTTGCCTACTCTATTATTGAAAAATTGCCTCCCTCCTGGTCCAATTTTGCTGTCAAACTTAAACATCATAGAGGTATACCTGTCTTGAATGATATTCTGACCACTATTAGGATAGAGGATGAGCATAGGCTTCAAGATAAGGTGTCTAAACTTCCTAAAGAGTTTTCTGCCAAAGCCCACATAGCCGAAGGTTTTAAACCCAAGTCCAAACCTTTTAAAAAGAATGGGGCTGCTAAGGGTCATGTAAAGCCACAGTTTAAAAAGAAAACCAATGATGAAGCTGGTTGCTACGTGTGTGGGAAGAAAGGGCATATTGCAAGAAGTTGCTACAAACGAAAGACCCTTCCTCAAAATCTGAATAATAAGAGCAACCATCCTACCCAGAAGGACTCAGAGAATAAAGTCCAAGCGAATGTGGTGATTCATGACCCTGCACCCTCTTCCTCCCAAATTAGGTTTGTCACTGTCCATCCTGAGTTAAACTTAGCTTGTCAATCTACTGATTGGTGGATAGACACTGGAGCAAACATACACCTTTGTTCTGATAGATCCTTGTTTACTTCCTATCAGGCCATTGATGGATATGTGAGAATGGGTAACAACTCTGCTGCACGTATCGTTGGAGAAGGACGTGTTGATCTACTCTTCACGTCCGGAAATGTCCTATCACTTCAAAACGTGCAACACGTTCCTGATTTGAGAAAAACTTAGTTAGTGTGTCGCTGTTGATATAGCAGGGTTATAAACTAGTTTTTGAAGCAAATAAAGTTGTAATCACTAGATTTGAAAACTTTGTTGGAAAAGGTTATGTGTGTGATGGTTTGTTTAAATTAAACATTATGTTTGAATGTTCTTCCCCTTTATCTACTACTGCTTTGAATGTTGAATCTCATAATATGTGGCATGCCGTTTAGGACATATAAATGTAAGTACCATAAAAAGAATGATGTTTCTTGATTTGATTCCCAAATCTCATTTTAATGAAACCTCTAAATGTCATACATGTGTGCAAGCGAAACAGCCTAGAAAACCTTTTAAATCTATTGATAGATTTCTGAACTGTTAGGCTTAGTACATAGTGACATATGTGAGATGAATGGTATGCTTACTCGAGGAAGAAAAAGATATTTCATAACCTTTATTGATGATTTTTCAAAATTTTGCTATGTGTATCTGTTGCGTACAAAAGATGAGGCTTTAGAGTATTTCAAAATTTATAAGGCAGAAGTAGAAAATCAATTAGATAGAAAAATCAAGGTGATTAGGTCTGATCGAGGAGGTGAATATACATCGAATGAATTTTCTAAATTATGTGAAGATAGTGGCATCATCCATCAGACCACCGCTCCCTATTCACCCCAATCCAATGGTGTGGCAGAACGAAAAAATCGGACCTTGTGTGACATGGTTAATTCCATGTTATCAAGTTCTGGTTTATCTGAAAATCTTTGGGGAGATGCCATTTATTCTGCCTGTCATATTCTCAATAGGGTTCCCCTTAGAGATTGTGATAAAACCCCATATGAACTATGGAAAGGTAGGAAACCCAACCTTAATTGCATCAAAGTCTGGGGATGTTTGGCAAAAGTGAGTATTCCTCCTCCCAAAAGGAAGAAGTTAGGACCAAAAACAGTTGACTGTGCATTTGTGGGCTATGCATATCATAGTGCTGCATATAGGTTTTTAGTCATACAATCTGGAATCCTTGAGATCAGTACCAACTCGATTATTGAGTCTAGAGATGTTGTCTTTTTTGAAGATACTTTTCCCATGAAAACCACTATCTCTAAAGCTTCTGAAGTTAAATCATCTGCTGATCTAGGGGCTTCTTCTTCTTTCATTGTTCCATCTCTTGAGAATGAACCTGAATTAAGAAGAAGTAAGAGACCTAGAATAGAAAAAACATTTGGAGATGACTTCCTCACTTTTCTCATTGAAGATGATCCCTTAACCTTCAATGAAGCTATGTCATCTCCAGATGCACCTTTTTGGAGAGAAGCAATTAATAGTGAATTTGATTCCATTTTGCACAATAATACTTGGGTTCTTACTGCTCTCCCTCAAGGCAGTAGAACTATTGGGTGTAAATGGATCTTCAAAAGAAAATTTCGTCCAGATGGCTCTATTGAAAAATACAAGGCTAGGCTAGTTGCAAAGGGTTTTAAACAAAAACATGGTGTGGATTATTTTGATACATATTCCCCTGTCACTAGAATTACCACTATTCGGATACTGGTCGCATTAGCATCAATTCATGGTCTTGAAATCCATCAGATGGATGTCAAAACCGCATTTTTACATGGAGATCTCGATGAGGAGATCTATATGGACCAGCCTGAAGGATTTGTGGTTCCTGGACAAGAACAGAAAGTGTGTAAACTTGTGAAATCACTGTACGGACTCAAACAAGCTCCTAAACAGTGGTATGAAAAATTTGATAGGGTCATCTCTTCTTTTGGTTTTAAAAATAATGAGTATGACAGATGTCTTTATATGAAAGTGAAATCTGATACTTGTGTTATACTTTGCCTATATGTTGATGACATTTTAATTTTTGGGACTAATCAGGACATTATTGGAGAAACCAAAAATTTTCTTTCTAAAAATTTCGATATGAAAGACCTTGGTCATGCTAGTGTAATTTTGGGAATAAAGTTAGTCAAAACTTCATCTGGCATTACACTTTCACAATCACACTACATTGAGAAGATACTCAAGAAATTTAAAATGTATGAGTATTCACCTGTGCATACACCATATGATTCATCAATTAAATTGAAAAAGAATTTGGGAGAACCTGTTGGACAGGAATTATATGCACAAATGATTGGAAGTTTAATGTATCTAATGAATTGCACTCGTCCTGATATTGCATATGCTGTTTGTAGGCTGAGTAGATACACAAGCAACCCTAATAAAGAGCATTGGACTGCACTCACACGTGTATTTAGATACCTGCGAGGATCTATTTCTCTTTCATTGCATTATACTGGTTTTCCCCCTGTACTTGAGGGTTATACTGACGCCAACTGGATCTCTGATTCAGTTGATATTAAATCAACCAGTGGCTTTGTGTTTTTGATAGGTGGTGCAGCAATAGCATGGAGGTCTGTCAAACAGACAGTGATCGCTCGTTCCACAATGGAATCAGAGCTTATTGCGTTGGATATTGCAGCCTCAGAGGCAGAATGGCTAAGGAATCTGTTGAGTGAGATTCCATTGATGGGAAGGCCTATTCCAGCAATTTCCATAAGATGTGACAACAAAGTTGTAATTGCAAAATCATTACAAAATAATGATAATGAGAAAATGTCTAGACACTTGCGCTTGCGATATAAATCGATTCGACACCTGATTTCTCAGGGGATAATTACTCTAGAGTTTGTGAGATCCGAGAGAAATCTCGCAGATCATTTCACAAAAGGACTTGTCAAACGACTAGTCCATGAGACATCGAGGGGGATGGGGCTTCAGCCCATTATATAATTACCTGCAGCGGGCTCCCTACCATTGTGATTGGAGATCCCATGAAGATGGTTTTCAAGGGGTTAACGAAGCTGTATTGGTAAACTTGTGAGTACTGTAGAGGAAAAACTCCTCTAACTCATCCCTATGATAACAGTACTATACTGTAGCGGAAGTAGGTTGAGCTTACGCTCTTAATGGGTTCAAGTCCTTTTCGGACAGGGTGTGACCCGCACAGGCACCCTGGAGAACTCACCTATATGAGTGCGTGGACGTGGGGCCGCGTTCTTTGAGATTTGGGCTAAGTCTCTAAGGCACTCAAGAAAGGATACGAGCACATGGCCGTAACGTGCTACCCCGCAGAACAGGACCCATATCCTGTACCGTGTGTGTGACTAGTGAATTCTGGCTAAAGGGGTCGAATTCAAGGACATGGTCTATTCAGGCTTCTCAGTTGGATCTAGTTTACACTAAGTGAATGTTCAAACCCAAAAGGTACCTTCACCTATTACATGGTATAAGATGCTCAGATCATATTCATATTTCTTTATCCTACAATTTTTTGTCAAGGGGGGGATTGTTAGTATTGGGCCCATTTATATGGCCCATTCCTTGGTTGACCAAAAATTGGGTATATCCATTTCCCTTTCCTACAATTTAGTCCCACATCGGTTATATCCACTTGTTTCTTTCACCTTATACATTGGGACACACCAATCCTTTATTGAGACTTGTTGGGCCTCACCCCTACGCGCGCGCACACGAGGCCCAGCCCATTAACCCGTGGGCTTGGATTTCTGGTGGAAAAACTAGTTAACCGGGCGTGCGCGCTCGCACGTCGCGCCTGCGCACGAGGCGGGCCGGGTCGGGCTGGGCTGCGGGCCACACATGGGCGCGCCCGCATGCGCGCGCAGGGGGGGGTGCAAATCCCCTTCACGGGCCAACTGGGCCCCTTTCGCGGGCTCGGGCTTGGCCCACATGCGTGTGAGTTTCTTTTTGTCACTCCAAAATTTTGAATTTCAAATTCAAATTCAAAAATTGTTTCTAAAACAAACAACGTGATTATTTCCAAAACCGTCCACGCACATATCTCTCAACGGATGCGATTATAATTATTGTAATTATTGCATTTATTCGGTCGTTTATAATTTTAATAAGCGCGATTATGTGGTCGGCTACAATTTTAATGCGCGCAATTAATTGGTCGACAATTTTAATGGGCGTGCTTAATTCGTCGGTTTTCCTTTTAAACGTTTTCGAACGTTGCTGGACTGCCTATATAAAGGGGTCGTATGAGTCTTCATTCATCATCAGCGAAACTCACAAGTCCAGAGCCACCTACAGCGAGTCTTCTTCTTTTGTTCCTTTTCTGTTCTTCTTCTGTTCTGGGTTTTCCATTACAGAAGACTGGTCTACATCCCTCTTCTTTCTCCCTGTCTGATCTGAGCATCTGAAAGGATCGCGGCCGTTCACTGTGGTCTCCTCGTAGCTCGCACCCCGAGGAGGCATAACCCTGGTGGTCGTATCTCTCAGTGGTAGGAGCCGTCAACCCTGGGCGTGAGGGGGCCTTATTCACCGAGGACAGAGCGTCTCTGCTCGCTTCCACCAAACTGATATGTTTTTCTAATCCTCTCTTAATTGTTTGCAGAATATTTTTGCTGTGTTTTCATACTGGTTTGAATCTGTGGCTTTACTAGGTTTTGGCATTGCCCTTGTTTTAAAAGGAATTTTTTCAACATTGATTATTTCTTCTAGTTTTATAAGTCACTTTTATTAATAAATCATACCAAAGGCAAACGATATGTCTAGTTGTTCGTATTTTTTTTTAAAGAAAATATACACACACTCTTGTCCATTAAATTATATATTTTTATTACATAAAAAGTGAAGTACAGTGTATTTTTTCTTTACCTAACAAAAACTCGTACCCCATCCCTTTTGCCGAGATCTCACTGAGAAATAATCAAATCTACAAAGGTAGGGGCATTTTAGGTATTTTGGGAATGCAGATTATGTGGTGACCAACAGAACATTGAATTATGAAAGATGGCAACAGATATCGGCCTTTAGGGGAATTTGGATTGGTTGGGGACCATTATGTGCTTGTTTTTGCTTTTTGCCCCCCCTAAAGAAAGAAATGCTTTCTCATTAATCCCTCTATTATATGCCTAAATGAACCCTCCCTAGTAAATCCTTGTTCAAGGCATGATGATATCAATGATTCGAGCCTTCCTAATGGTTTTAAATGTCATGATATGTCTTGCATTATAACACAAAGGTAAAGGTAATGAGAATATACTTATGCATCGAGCAGACAATAAGTTAATGAGGATTTGAAGAAATATCCCAGAATTAAACTTTTATAAAGAGTATTTTGAACTTTTGTGTTTTATTTTATGAATCTTTTCATTATTATTGTTAAGGCTGAGAGTAATTTTTTAGAGAGGCGGCCATATATAATTACTCTGAGAGAGGATAGTAATAAAGAGAGATTGAATAAAATATATTCAAATTTATTGAACCATGTAAATATTTTTTTAAAAGTTTTTTTACATAAATTTTCGTTATTGTTTTGCACATGTTAAAATCTAACTCTAAAAGACATTATGTCAACCTAGAGGACATTAATCATTTTTTGTGAAATATTTTCAATTTAATTGTTGATTTGTGTAAAAATCACACATGATGCAATCTTATTGAGTTATACAAAAGCTACATCAGTCGTTTATTAGACTTTTTTCGAGTCTTGTCGGTGCCAAATTGATTGGAAATTATGGGACATGAGGGGCACACGAGGGCTCCATTTCATTGGTGTAAGCCACCATCGCGACCACTACCACCACCGCCTCCTCCCTCGCACATCATATATTATCAGATATGATGCTTGATATCGTTGAAGGCAAAACTTTACGCAACAAACACAAGTTTACACGACCTCCAAAAGGTGAGGAAATGTGATGTATAACTTCTTGCACCCAAAGGAAGTGCATTTTTGGAGTCACAAAAGGAAACCCATTTGCAATGTGTTATTGGCACATAAAGTGGCATTGCTTTTTCATGGGAATGCCAATCAAGCAAGGAAGACTATCCTTCTCACTTTTGCTAAAAGGGTTTTCTATCTCTTTGTGAGATGATAGGGACCTTTTGCAATGGTTTGGCATGGGGGCACCTCATGTTCTCTTTAGCTAGACTTTTTTTAATTATTTCTGAGGGCTTTGGATTCCTTAAAACTTGCCCACAATGAAGGGAATTGATAGAGGGCCTTTCTTTGGTGTTTTTTTATTTTTTATTTATGTAAAAGCCCTTCTTTGGTGTTGGAGCTTTAGTTTGCACTAATGAGTGGGGTTTCTAGCTTTATGTTAGAGTGAATGATGGAGGGTGTTTTGAAGATTGACTTGTCCTATATCTAGTTTCATTACACAAAAAAGATGTATACTTTGATAGATTAAATTTTTCACGTTTTATAAAAATTAATATATGAAGTATGCAATTTAAAAAACAAAACTTGTAACGCTGTATGCATGACTGACCCTCATCATTATATCCTTTTTCTTATTTAAAAAATTAAAGCTAGTTTTGGTATGAGCAAAATGCCTTTTATCTCAAGAGGAACTACTTTCTTAATTCAATAAAGTTGTCTTCTGCTTAAAGGGTTCATGTGGCCCTTCATGGTCACTAGATTTTTTTAAAGGAAAATTTGTATTTATACCCCTACAAAATATGATATTTTGCGTTATACCCTCTTAAAAAACTAATTGCATCTATACCCCTAAAAAATTCTTTTTTGTTGCAATTGTGCCTTTCCGTCTGTGTCTGTTACCATGACTAACCTGATCATGATTGAAACCCTAACCATACCCTATGAAATCCCTCTTTTACCCCTAACTAACCCTAACCATAATTCCCAAAAAAGAGAAAAACTTAAACACTCTCAAAATCTTTCTTTCCCACGAAGCCGAGCAAAACCCTAGCCCTAAGACCAGTTGAAATCCCAAAACCCTAGCCCTAAATCAAAGATTCCCTCTTTTTTCCACAGGCAGAGCACAGGGCATGCATGAGACATCTATACAAGAACTTCAAAAGAAAGTACCCTGGAGAGTTTCTGGAGAGATTAGTTTGGTCTGCTGCTAGAGCCTATACCCCACAGTGGCATGCAGAATTCATGAGGCTGATTGAGGTGGTATCAAAGGATGTATTGAATTATTTGTTGACCGAGAAAGATCATTGTTGGAGTAGGGCCATGTTTAGAGAAACTGCAAGATGTCATTACCTCACAAATAACATTTGTTTGGGATGCAAGATTTAAACCTATAATTTACTGCATTGATGTCATCAGACAGAAGTTGATGAAAGTAATGCACAATAAGAGGATAAAAGCGCAACAATGGACAGGTTAGTTGTGTTTATATATGCTATTGTGTTTAGTAGTTGACAGGTTTGAATTGAATTTTACTCACTACATTTGTCAATTGAACAGGAGTTCTGGTTCCAGATGTTCAGAAACAGATTAATGAGCTCACAAAGGTAATGGAGGATATGTTGTACAGAGATCAACTGATGTGAGGGCTGAGGTTGATGGACCTGAAGAGAGGTTTGATGTGATGCTCAATGAAAGAAAATGCAGCTGTAGAATGTGACAGGTAACAAGCACACCTTGTAATAAAAAATAATGCACTAGAGGTTTGTTTCAATTGAATAGAATAATGTTGATGTTGCAGGTAACATGCATACCATGTAAATATGCTGCCGCAGTTCTTTCATCAATCAGATGTGTGAAATGGAAAATTTTGTGGACATTTGCTACACGGTTGATATGTATATTAGTTATATTCAATTTGTTACACAATATATTCATGTTTCATCTGAATCTAAGGAAGACAACATGTTTTGTTGATAGGTATAAGGTAGCCTATGCATAAGAAATTTCACCATTACCAGATAAGTCGATGTGGGAGGCAGTAGACCTAACCTACACCGTTCTACCTCCCAAAGTGTACCAGGCCACCAGGTAGGCCAAAGAAAAAAAGAATTCGTTCATTTGATGAAGAGACTAGTAGTAGCATAACAGTGAAGAAGGTCCATAGGTACAACAGTGAAGAATTGTTCATTTTTAGGGGTATAGATGCAATTAGCTTTTTAAGAAGGGTATAACGCAAAATATCATATTTTGTAGGAGTATAAATGCAAATTTTCCTTTTTTAAATGGAATGCATAGTTTTATAATTTGAGCACAGATACACGCAACCCCATTGTAGTCCCGTTTACAATCTGATACACTATGATATGATAATATATATTGTACTATCATAATTATGTATAGCTTCTATCATAGTGTATGACACAATTTTTTTAATATTTTTAACTTGAAACAAAAAAATTTATTGCATTTCAATATCATTTTATATAACGTTATACATTTTAAAGGGAGTGTTTATGATTTTTTTTAAAAGAAAAAATATATGGATGCAATTAGGGCGGGAGGTTGGAATGTATCTTTTTTCTTATAATTTTTCTTTAGTTTTTTTTAAAAAAACATTATTGATAATGACTGTGGATGGGGTTGCAAACAGCAACGACATATAATTTTCAAAAAATATTATCTCTGTCTTAACATAACAATCAAATGATATAAACGTGTGGGGCCCTACATGAAGATGATAAAAAAGAAAGTCATGGTAGTAGAGTTTTAAAAGGTCTCCGGATTGCATGTGAACTTACCTTCTAATTAAATTGGAGGAAAAGATGGGGATGAAAATGAAAGCCAACCCATCTCCAAAATGTAGGCTTTTGATAGGTCCACAGTGTAAGAAAGAAGGAGAAATTAATTGCCAGTAATCCGGAACTTTGAATTATTTTTAGGTCTTTAAAATATTTAGATTTATTTCTAAGTCCTTAATCATCATTGTGTATTCTTTCTGGGTCCTTTTGAGTTACGGCCATTAAATCCGTCGTTAATATTTTTATTTTACACCCCCCCCCCCTCTTCATTGACTGTGTACGCTGTTAATAAGTCTGAGAACACTATCAATAGGTATATGTATGCTGTTTATAGGTCTGTGTACATTGTTAAAATCGGAGGAGGGAGTGGTAGGAGGGAGAGAGACACCGGAGTGAACAGGTGACGAGATGGAGTGGTGACGAGAGGCAGCATGAGGAGGGAGGGTTGTTCTTGCTGTAGATGGGAGGGAGAGAGGGATAAATAAAAGATGAATGTAGGGTTAAAAATTAAAAAAAAATGGATAAAAGATAAACCCCACTGAATAAAAAGACCTAAAAGCAATATTCCAACTAATATGATGATTTAAAAGTAAATTTAGATATTGTAGTGACTTAAAAATAATTTAAGATTTTTTTTTGGAAGACCCGGAATTAAATTTCCCAAGAATGAATGAGCTCATGGAAAGTGTGAATTTCTTTCTTTTCAGTCAACCAATAATGCAAATTGTTCTCATGTTTAGAATGGCCTGTCTTGATCTCCATTGGTCGTAATAAACAATGAGCACCTCATTGTCCTCCATTTAGGGCAAACTTAATTATCCTGATCCATTATTCATTCTTTCTAAAAATCTAATTTTGATAGATTTTATTAAAAAAAATTTATTGGGATGTTGAAAAACTACTATATCATAAATGAAGGATTTCAATTGTAATTTGGTGTTTTAGGTGTTCAGACAAAAAAAAATGAAAAAATACATATTCGTCCATTGAAACGCATGTTACTATAAAAAGTGGAGTAAATTATTTAGAGTTTTTTTTTGGTAATTAAAAAGTAAAAACTTAAATTAACTAGCATACGAGTTCTTTTTCTTTTTAGAAAATAAAAATTAATGTTCTAAAATCCCTTTTATCCTCCTATTAATCCCCCGCCTAAGCCTAGGCAGACCCAGCCCACAGCTCATCGACTAATAAGCAGTTAAGTTTTACCTTATATATTATTAACGCAGTGAAAAACTAGAACAAAGATCAATAAGCGTTGAGATACTTCAACAAACCACAATTTTCAAGGAGAATAATAAAACTCAGAAATATTTTAATGAATGTTGAAAACCCTAGATTACAAGGCTCCATTTTACTTTAAGGAAAAATTTACTAAAAATATTAAAAAACAGAATTAGTTATAATCAAATCTATGTGATTCTAAAAGATCATCGGTTTTGTTAAAAAGTTACTAAAAATAACAAAAGGACCATTTTGAGAGCCCAAAAATGGAAAAATAAGCGCGCGTTGTGGCGTAGTGATAGCTTGAAGATCTCCTCGATATCTACATCCAGTAAAAATTTAGGCGATTCCGAATTCAGGGCGCCTTTTATTTCTACTAACCGGTTTTTCTGTAAACATTTGAAAATCTTAAAATAGACCATTTCAGGTTCATCATTCTGAAACACATCGGTCACCCGTTCTGCATCAATTATATACATATTAATTATTATTTTTATACTATTCCTATTGTACTTATTTTATTAATTTTATTTTATTATTACTTTGTTACTATTTTATGGTTTAAAATTGTTATTTAAATAATCTGTATATGTATATGTATTATATCTGTATTCTAAAAATTAAAATGATTGATTAGCCCTATCTAGCTAATTAGGAATTAATTCCTAATTCTTTAAACATCGACTCACGCCAATAGTTTTTTAAACATCGACCAAAATTAAAATTTTATATATTTTATTAATAAAATATATAATGCCCTACCGTAGTAACGGAGTGGATTCATTTTTGAGCTATACATAAAGACCCCCCCAAAAAAAAAAAAAACTTGCCATCGGACTTTATTACAAAATAAAATAAATAAATAAAAATCTTCAGACTTATCCGTTGTGTCATCCTTTACCTTGCGGTGTCAGGATATTGACACGTGCAAGGTCAAAAGGGATAACATCGATCGAACAGTCAGGAGACGGCAGTTGCATCGTACGGTCTGGAGTGTTGTCAGGGTCTGGACCATGATTGGGACACGTGTAGTGGCGGATCTATCAGACGAGGTGCAATGTACATGGACCATTGTTAGTGATAGATCTCCCACACAATCGCGACTCTCCCTCGTATCTCACGTGCCACGTGGATGGAAAACTCGTGTGCCTCCTAAACGCGTGTGGGCTTTGGGCCTACGTTTTTATGTTCAATCTATTTTACGCTCTTTGCACCGTTATATGATGTATACTGCATCATTATTGTATTTGAGACTGTAATTTTTTTAAAAGATAAAATAAAATATTCTATCTTAATGTATACTTTATTTTATGCATGTTTATTTTTTTAAAAAAAATTTTCATTTAAAGTATGATATAATATGACTCATACTCAACTCCATACTATAGATTTCAACCGCAAACTCGAGTCCGGATCAAGTTAAGACTGACTTCGATCAGTCCTGTCAATACCGAACTGTAAAATCTATTATTGAACTCGACGGCCTATGAATCAAACCGCACAGTCAATTATTTTCACTCTCCTATTGGATCAAAACCTAAACATCATCAGTATCTAATTATGAATGAACATGCACCCAACAATTGATTGTGTAATTCGATTCATAAGTTATATTGTTATCCGGACTACTCAGATTCACTCCTGTTACACATTTTCCACACGATATTCATTGTTCGAGAGGCTTCCGACGGTTCAGATCCCCATTTGTTCTCTTTGGAGTGGGCCACGTGTCATTCTACTAGCACGAGTTATGAAGTTTATAAAAAAAACATGGGCCCTTGTGGGCTCCATCGGCGACCCAACCCAATAATCACGTATTTCGATCAAGATTTGGATACTATGTTTGATGAGTAAAATAAGTGGAACATTGGTACCCTAAAAAATCAATTCAACTCCCTATATTTTTAGGTTCTTCAAGACTTGGAAAGTCACATGCATGAATGTTGGGAAGATTAATGTTTCAAAATCTGTCATAAAGTTTGAAACTGGTTGATGCAGTGCAATCAAATACTTTATTGAACAAGGAAAACGTGTTTTTCATTTTAAAAAAATCATCCAGAAAGAGATTTTCAGCTCAGATTCATTGGACTGAACTGTTTAAAAGAGGATATGAATGAAAGTAACGAGTGATATCATTCTTTACCCACATAATACAAATATTGCCCAACTTAAAACACATAGGCACCATTAGTCAAGTCTCATCAACAGCCAAATTTATTTGTACTCATTGCGTGGCTCTCTTTTTCATGTGGAAACTAGATCAACAAAAAGATTTCAATCTTTTTAAAATTTCCACTTCTATTGGGAAAGTTATACCTTGATCTAGTGGCGGCTGAGGAGTTTTTACATATGAGGCCATTAAAAAAAATAAATTATATAATTTTTTAAAAAATTTTACTCTTATCATATATTTATCAAAAATATAAATTTTTTTTTAAATAGAACAACTTACGTTAATAAAAAAATACATCATTAAAGAAAGAGATGAATAATGGTTCAGATCTAATGTTTTTTAAGGTAACATTATAACATGAGTAATTTAAAGATTTTAAATATAAGATGACAATAATAACTTGAGTTTTTTTTAAAATGTGTTTGAATCAATCAACCTCATCATATTATATTTGGCGCTGCCCCTCTCTTGATCACTGGGGGGGGGGGGGTGCTGACCAAAAAAACCCATTTCTTTTAGCTAAATGAATTGCAATTGAACATTTAAAAAATTTATTTATCTACAAAAACTTATATGAGCTACGTGAAGTCCTTACATGCTTACATTTTTTTAAAGCATATTTCATGTAATGAAAATGTATATCTTAATACAAAAAATAATATGAAGTAATAGATTAAAATGGTTACCAACATTATATTCCAATAATGCATGTCCTTTTCATACCCGTAGATGCAATATATTTTAATGTAAATTCACCTATTTCGATTTAAAAGATCAATTGTATCAAATCAAAATGAAATCAAGTCAAATAACACTAACTAGATGGTCTTCACGGCAAATATAGGGCAAATCTTCCCTACTCATGGTATATGCTATGCATGTATAACACATCGTGCTTTGAATAGTATATATATCATAATTTTATCAATTGTACCTAACATTTTTTCTATACAATAGCTCTTAGTGGGTTACAAAATTCATAACATACATTTATAGAGTACCACTAATATTTAGAGAGACTTGAATCAACACGAGTAGAAAAGACTTTGAATCAAAACCTACTAAACCTAACTAATAAAATTGTACAACTTATTTCACTTGCACAACTTTTGAACCAATTGTGGCCCTTAAAAAGGTGACAATGCATCCTAACCACCAAAACTTAGTCCATCTTGGTTAGCCACCAGTTCAATTTTGTTTAACTGATTTTATGTTTTTTTTCTCCAAAATTTAAAACAAAATTTACATATATAATTATTTATATGGTATACATTTAACTAAAAATAAAAAATAATTTCATTGAAATACAAAAAGAAGGCATGAATTAACACTAAGAATAAATTCAGCATATAGAAATATTCAATATTCCATTATTAAAATTTATCACAATAGCCCAAATTACATATTACATCAAATCAAAGATATGATTGAAAAATAAAATTTATTTCCAGCATGCATAAAAAATATCATAGCCTCTTATAATGAAATATAACACAGAACTTTAAGTAAACCCTTCATTCGAAAGAGAGGGAAAACAATCAAAATGAGACAAATAATAAAATCAATTATTTGTTTTCAACGCAGCAAATAAACAAATAATATTAATTAGACCGAGACAAAATATTTAATTAGTTAAAATTTTGATTAAAAATAAGATTCATATTTTATCAACCATAATAAAATAAAGGGAAAATGACCAAAAAAATTTCTTGAAAGTTAGAAATGCTCAAATCAAAACTTTTTTAAATTATACTTAAAAAATCTCATTTCACAATTTTAAAAACACAAAAGACTAATTTTTCCTTATATAATTAGATCCTTAACATCCCCCCTACCCTTGTTAGATTATTTCACACCAAAAACATATTTTTCCTACAAAACAATAATCTCTCTGTCTCTATGACCTAAATCAATTTCCTCTTTATGCATGACCTAAATCAATTTTGTTAAAGGTTTTATTATATTTTTATGTATCATATCGTGTATTTTTTATATATATCTTACCTGATATTGTTTATCATTTTTCATTGTGTATAATCATGATTTGTAATTTAAAATCTATGTTATGCTTCATTATTCACATATTTTTATAGCGTCATTAGTACATATCAATTTTTTTTAAAAGAAGTATTAACATAAAGTTCGCTTTAAAAAACTCAAATTATATTAGTACATATCTCACAAAATCCACATAATCACAAAGAATTTTAAAAAAATTCTACGTTAGAATGCGTGAAATATATTAACAAAATTAAAAGTGAAATACTTTAACAAAATTAAGATGTATGAAATATATTAAAGATCTAATTACGTATGATAGATTAGTCTTTTGTATTTCTAAAATTATAAAACAATACATTTTTTTTGTATAATTTTAAAAAGTGACTGATTTAAGTGTTTTTAACTTTTGGAGACTTTTTTTTTATCATTTTCCTTAAAATAAATACCAAATTTTTTAATGAATTAATTCGTTATCATAAATCGCATGAATAGGCCGTGATCTCCGATCACAATATACAAACAAGCTGGTTCAGCCAGGCCGAGCAAGATTGATCATCTGACTAAACATTGAACCCCAATTCCGATGGAGTCAGTTTCTAAAAATATCATATACACCTGCCATGACATTTAAATCCCCATTTTTATTTGTTTTAGAGATACATAATTTCATATGGAAAGCATTTATTAATAAATGTACCTTCTATATTTATACATGTATAAGAAAACCCACGTGCCAATGTTTCAGTAGCACATAGTGTCTCATTTTCCTATAAAGGAATTGAAGAACAATTGACCCAATCCAATTCCAGATGATGAGCTTCAACCCACACACACATGGAGAACGATCGAAAAGGATGAATAAACCTAAAGCAAGTGTGTCTCATTTAACATTATATAATCTTCAAAAATAATACTAATATTAATAATTATTATTCTGGTCTGAAATGGTAGATGCATATGCTCATGGGATCATCGGCATCCACTAATCTAAAGCCGAATAGGGTTAAATTAAGAAAAATGGAAAAAGTAGTGATTTTTTTTAATGTTTATAAATGAATAATTAAAGCTATGAATGGATGATATGGAAGCAAATACCATTTCTCATCATTTCGTTTGGTCAGCAGTGTGTCTCAGTAACTCTCTACAATCTGCAGTAGCGAGGAGTAAGTTCCAAGAACTGCGCTAATGATTCCCAGTGTGACTATTCCAGTACATAGAATAACCTGAACATTGAAAAATTATAACAAAATAAAAAATAAAACATATACATAAATTAATAAATGAAAAAATTATATATCACTGTCATAACACATAACCACCACATATACAGGTATGAAGATTACCTGAAAAGTAGTTGCCTTGTTCTTTCTTATCTTTAGGAAACAGAGAGCCGGCATTATGACTGCCTGCAAAAGGCATACAATTGATGGACTCAGAAGTTCATTCACATATAGATCTTTGTTTAACCGTGAACCATATTTAGGTTGTACTGTTGCAATTGCACTATATTGGATATGGGAGCAAGGAACTTATAAATCAACAAATATTGTAAGGAAACCATGAACAAGTTTAGTATCATAAAATAAACATCCAGTCACATAAGGGCATTGAACAAAGTCACATAAGGAACTGGGCGGTGGAATCAAGATTGGCAACAGCATCATGGCACTGCTGGGAAAAACCAGTGATTCTTATAAACCAACCGGTTTATGAAAGAGGGGCTATCCACAGCCAACTGGATTTTATTTGTATTTAAAACCATATTGTACTTTAGAAAGAAATAAAACTTTTCAAGAATTATGTATGCCCAGCCAAGAGTTAATTCCATGGTAACGAATAATGTTGATGAAATAGAGTTGCTGAGGAACGTTCCACTTCAAATCTTCATATCCTGATATCCAGGGTACTGTTGCTTAAGTGACAGTAATAGAGACAATGTGATATTTTCCTGGTGCAGATTGTTACACTGTGATTCACTTTATTCAGTTCAGTTCCATCAGCATTCTGACACATCTCACCAACAAGAACACCATTCACTGAGATCAAAGCTTTTTAACACTTGACAAATTCATGACTCATTAGACATAGATTATAGATGATCTGCTCCTTAGTCCTGATATTGTTTTTTGGATACTAATTACGGATAATTTTAAAAAAATATAAAGGTTGTCTCAGCCTTAATTGATGCAAGCACTATGTCTTAGATTGAAAAGAGTGGAGTTGCATTCATGCATGCCTTCATCCATACTAAAGTAAGAAGTATTACCACAAGTATACTGAGGAGGGAACCAATTAAAGCCATGACGAGACCTGAATTACATAAGAAAACAGTCAACTCAATTTTTCTACAGTATGGATTGATTGAACCAAAATGAAAATTAAAATCAATAAATGAAAAATACTCAGAGAAATTATTCTGCTTATTTGAATCTCACTGACGTTCACATACAACCATATTGGCCAGGGATTCACTTTCATTCTTCATTCTTCTCCAAAACCCTAGAATCCTCATCCTTAATAAATCTAATCTAATCTGCATCTATCGAAAGTCACTCGCTCTTTAGTCCAAAGTTAACATAGCCTGCTAATCACTGAAATTCAAGTCTGCATCCCTGTAATATTAAATAAAAAAAGGTCCTAGAGCACCAACATATGATCTACTTTATACCATTGAAGAAGAAAAACAGAACTACGACAGAATTACCCAAACCACCTGTATGGAGAGATATTTCATGATTTTTATTAAAACTTCCATAAGATCATCACAGGGAATGTAAAAACAGTATAAAACTAAACAGAGAGCAATAACCAGAGAGAATAATAGAGAATTAGAATTACACTAGGGAAAGCCTATATTCTAGCTGCTTCAACAGATTTGTGCAGAAAATGCATGTCGGATGAAGTTGCGGTTACAGATATGCATATAAAAGCAAGAACCAATATAAGAACATGATAAAACTGAAATATGTGAACACAAGCACAACCATGGTGCCCTTCTATTGGTTGGTATAAACTCAAGAATGCTAATATAAAAATGTGATAAAACCAAAATATGTGTATGCACTCTAACAAATGCACACCATGGTGCCCGTTTATTGGAACATGCAGTAATAGGTAAAACATGCTAAGGGATGCCACTCCGCTCCAATTTAAATTTATACTCAACAATTTGCTCATGTTTGCCTCCCAATGTGTTGATCCCTTGCCCTAATGAGCCCGTTGGGGGGGGGGAGGGGGGCACACAGACAAAAAGTAAACTCGAGAACCAAACAGGAAGAAAAAGAAATTGGATAAAAGAAACATTCTACCCAGGTGTCCATAGGGAAACTTCCGAGTGAGTCAGTGTGGACATTAGAAGGATTAGTCCTTGCATAAAAGGGTTTAGGATACCTCCGATAGCAAAAAAACAAAAATTCCACATAAACTGCAAGTTAACTTAAATAAAGTAAGCTGGAAAGTGGAAAGTCAAATGATTTGCAAATGAAGCTATCCCTTAAATTTCATATAGAAAAAGAACAAACACAGACAAGATATTAGAAAATTTTAATAATGAAAAACTACTTCACCCAATCTTAGAATGAGAGATGATATTATTTTAGACTGAGTTAGATGCATACCAAAAAAAGGCAGAAGAAATGCAACACAAACAGTCGAGATGACGAGCACTGTTCTGATAAGAACAAAGCACATCAATTCATTTGAAGCTCCCACAGGGAGCAGCTCCTCTACACCCCTGGCCAGTGGATTCAGCAATAAAGCATATTTGTTCGGTGTCAAGGAAGCAGTCTTTTACATTGGGAAAAAATGAAAAGAATGATAGAAAATGAGAATCACAAGTATTTTCATCCAAAAGGATATTTAGTAAGGGGATTGATCACCTGGAGAGAAAATCAAAATCAGAAAGTAATGAAAACTGATGTAATTTTAAAGATAATAGCATCAGTAAATATTAAACTCAGAATTGGATGCTCACAGTTGTCCATATTGCAACTTTTGAGGCAAATGCATGCTTTGGCAGATTCAATGTTATCTGCGACAGAGTTCTTTGGCCAAACATAAGGTATCCCATGATTGCGACACATCCATAAATTGTGGCACATAAAGCAAAGCTGCTCAGTTGAAAAATGTGTCAATTGCTGATTATTGAAGTGCTGGCAAAATGGACAATTTTAAAGCTCATCACTAAGACAATGGTATCCTACCATATCACCAACGCAATGTTGAATTTTCTCTTATCAGACATTGATTGATAGATATTCGGAAACACTGAATGCCCGGAGTAGCAAAACCCATACACCCCAATGGCATAAGGAAGACCGCTCCAGTTTATCACTCTACCACTCTGGTGAAATCCTACTCCATCAGTTGTACCAACAAAGAGGACTGAAAGGAATATCAGAATGGTTGCAAAAACACCACCAGCTGCGAAAAAAGGAGGAAAACCGCAAAAGCAAGTTAAGAATTATCCCATTGGAAAACAACAGAAGAACATGGAACAAGCTGAGAATGCAAACCTGAAAGATAAGATATAACTCTAAGATCTCGAAGCCATACGGTAGGAAGAACAATCAATGCAGTTGACATCCCAAAGAAGTGGACAGAATCAAGTTGAATACCAGCCCATGCAAAAGAAACTCCAGGAAATATCCTCGTAAGATTATCACCTTCCAAAATAATAAATTCCACGCAGTATGCCTGCACTCATTAAGAAAGCATATAGTAATTTGTAAGAAATTCAGAAACCATCTAAATAAATTCCTTTCAGTTGATTTACTCTCCAAAGATGGATCGCATCATTTCACTTACATATAATTCCATATACAAGATTATCTGCAGAAAACATGAACAGCATCAGAGTAGTTTGATATGTTGAAAATCAATGCTAAAGAAGAACACACAAATCTACAAATTGTAGCCTACATTTGATGGGATTTACATACAAAACAGAGAAAAAGTGAAAGTCATGATGTATAAGCATGGAGCAACATCAGAAGAGTTCATTATGTTAAAATCAATGCTAACGAAGAAGTCCAGATCCATGAACTGCATCTCGCACTCCATGGAGATGAAAAGACTAAGCAGAGAAAAATAAACAGAGGAAAGGTGAATCAGACAATTAGTAGGTCACGTGGAAAGTAGTGATCAATTTAGATATTAACATAAAAGTCGTATAACCACTGTACCAAAACCAGATATGATTTTTTTGTTAATTAATTGCATGATTAAATGGCATGAGGAAACTGTGAGATCATCAGTTCAATTAAACATCCAGATTTGATTAAAAGTGATAACAAATTTCATCCTTTACTTTCCATTTTTAAAGGATTTAAAGAAACACTTAAATAACTTTTACCTCTCAATGCCTGTTACAATTAATTGTGCATAACACAAACCATATATCAATATGAAGCTTCCAAAATGACTCACAGATATGAAAAGACGACCACATCTTCCAAATGCAGCTTCGCCAATATCTGGGTAGCTCAATATACCCTCTTTGCTCTCAAAACAGTACTTCATGAGAACACCAGTATAGCAACAAACAAGTGAAAATATTACTAACAGTAACAAGCTTGCCCAGCCAGCTTCTTTGATTGTATATGGTGTGGAAAGAAGCCCGACACCAGCCAATACATTAACCCCTGCTCCAAGATAACAGAATAAGTATACCTGAATCACTTCGAGCTCAATAACAAACACACAAGTTGCATAAGAAATTAATGGATTAGTTCATTACTGCAAACAAAAAAACATCTGTCCCAAACAAACTCAAAGAATCTAATCAACACATAATAACTGTTCTACATAGTTACCATTGAAGACAGTTTGGGTGAGACTGCATCCTTGTCCCATGAAAACCTCTCCAGTGTGTTGTGCATGCAATGAGACCAGTTCGCTTGGCTGCAAGGTTAGAGATGTCCTCAATATCTTATCCGATTCCTGTCTTCCACGTATGCCTTCACACAACAGAGGCGATTTCATGTCTAAATCCTGACCACTTTGAGTTTGCACGTCGAAGCTAGAGTATCTGAGACTAGGTTCACGTCCAAGATATCCAAAGATTGGTGACACAGTGATTGAGTAAGAATCGGTTGCCTCTCTGTTCACAACGAGTCCAGAAACTTTATTAAAAAAAAACAAAAAAACTTCTAAGATCATGGACTTGAATGCATCAAATAGAACTTAACTGTTTCAGACAATTCTCGACAGTGGTGATTAAACTGAATGAAAAAAATCAGGTGCACAGTAGAATGAAGTGGTGGATATACTATGCAGTAAGAGTAGAAGTTGACAATAACGGGAATGATGGCATTTCTTATTTAGTGAGAAGCCCGAGGAGAGCACTTAGAGCATCTCCAATGGACATGTTAACTAACTAAGATGTTAAAGTGACATGTCAGCACTTTATCCATCAACTATATCATCATTTACTACATTCTCATTTAGTTGATGGTTGTTGTTTCAATGGACTAGCTAAATAACTAGTTAAAACAATAGTGGGTCCATCTCTCCACCCACTCAAAGCTCTCCACCCACCCAAAATAATATTTTTTTGAATATTTTGAATGGTGAGACCCACATTTGGTTGGCTAAAGCACTAACTAAAGTTAACATGAAAACTAACATATGACAAGTGGGACCCACATTTAACATACCCTTAACACTTCCATTGGAGCACCATTTTTACATCTTTTATAAAAATATGACACTAACTAGTGAGTTAACATGTCCATTGGAGATGCTCTTACTGAGAAAACGAGTTGATCAGAAAAACTATTCATCAACTGGGAGAAGATCAAAAGACCTCAAAATCCAAGAAAAAATCATCAAATTTAAAAATCAAACATCTTTGAAAACAAGTGTATATATCATATCGATGAAGTATATCATGATCTCTCATGCCAATCAGCAATCAGCCTCCACAAAGGGTACCCTGTTTCAATATTTCAACACCAAAAACTCGAAAAAATCCAAAACGTCAAATCTGTGTTCGACATTCTTTCAATATCAACTTCGGGAAGATAAAATTGCAATTTCAGTAAACATTTTGAGCAACGGAGGTCCTCACGCCTGTGTCTATAAATCCTTGAGAAGATAACAACATTTGCTCAATTTTTATGAATCCATTCATTTTAATTGATGTCTGTGTTTGAAAGTTGGTCTCCCCAGAGCGATTGATGGTAAAGACTATCCCTGATGCAATAGATTTCACTAGACATGGAATCAAATTGCCCAGAAAATGATAAAGAAAAATTTGTTCAGCAATGATATATAACAATGTCACAAAATCCTCATCTTTCCACATGCAAACACACACAAAAAGGGGGGGGGGTGGTTTGTGAGTGATTATGGTATATTTTCGACTGCAGATTCTGATATTCAATTTGGATTCTTCTAAAACACATGCAATTGTTCAATTAAACATACAGAGAGACGGAGAAGCGAAAACAGAGAGACGGAGAAGCGAAAACAGAGAGGCCTACCTGAAGCTTTGCGGCCACTGCCGAGAAACGAAAGACGAATCGTCATCTTCGCCGTCGGTCGGGCCACCGACGCTGCTGATGAAGCTGTCCGACTTGTCTTCTTCGATGGCTCCCCCGTCATCACTGGCGCCATCCATGAAGAGCTCGGGGTCCTTTTCCGCCATGGATTTTTTTTTTAGAGGAAACAGAGATCGATCGAAGAGGCGGATGCGGAAACCCTAATTGAAGAGATTTAAAATGGACGGACAGGAAAAGCTGGGTAAGTCATGTAACTCGTGAAGAGGTTCTCGAGCATTCGAGATGTTTATTTTTATGATATATGATTAGGCGGGAGAGGCCACTCTTCGGGGAGCATTTTCGGGGGATGGGCCTGACATGGAACGGTCATGATTTTTTATCGGGGGTTTGCAATCGCCGTCGCACATCAAATGGAATTATTGTGCTTTGATGGGAAAAAAAGTGTACCTTGAAGTTTAATCTATGCCGTTCATTGTATGGAGATCGAAGAGACGTACGTTGCCACGGAAATTTTTTGCTCCTGTAGTCCTGTTTGCATGGGAGAACAGGAGAGGGAGGAATAAAGTAGGATTGAAAAAAAAAAAAAAAATTTTAAGAAAAGGTAAATGTCTGCTATTCGATTTCATTCATGAACTTGAATTATAAATTCTGAATGAGAGGAGTAAAGAGTAAAAAAAAAAAAAATATAAGAAGAGAGTGCACTCGTGTCTTGAGTTAAAAGAGTAGGGGTGCAACTCGGGCGGGTTGGGTCGGGTTCGGGTCGGATTCGACATTAATCCGAATTGCAGAGAGTCCAACCCGAACCCGAGCCCGAACCCGACCTCAACCCGAAGGGTTCAACCCGAACCCGAACCCGATCTCAATCCGCGGGTTCGGGTCGGGTTCGGGTTGAATTCGGGCTCAAGCCGGGTTCGGCCGGGTTTGGGTCGGGTTCGGGTCGGGTCGGGTCGGATTTAACACCTAAAATATCATACAAAATATTTAATAAACAACAAAACAAACTCTAATTAATTATTAATTAAACATTATATACAAATAATTAAAAGTGAATATCTATAATAATTAACCCAAACACAACAAACATAGTGATACTCTAATTTGTGTAATTGTTTATTATGTTTTAGGAATTTAAGGTTTTAGATATAAGTATGTTGTTATGGCAGCATAACATTTGTTAACCTGGGGGGTCGGGTTCGGGTTGAGCCCGCGGGTTGAACCCCCCAACCCGAACCCAACCCGAATTGGGCTCGGGTTGGTTCGGGTTCGGGTCGGGTTAAACCCGACGCCAAAAAACTCCAACTCGAACCCGCCCACGAGTCGGGTTGGGTCGGGTTCAACCCGCCCAAGTTGCACCCCTATAAAAGAGGGATTTAACCGACCAATCAAGCCAGCGCCCATCCCGTCACCCGGTGATGTGCATAGCCCTTTTTTAAAATTGAAGATCCTCCGCTCTCACAATATGTCAACCCCGACTTACACCCTTGAAACATGCCCCACATGTTTTTTAATACACCCTTTGCGTGTCTTTTAGATCGTCTACGCCCCCGTTGGTACAATGAATTGCGACACTACCACGGCCATGGAGTTATCGTCTGCTCGCTTCATTGTTTTTCCCACCGTCCATAGCTCCTCCACCGTTTGGAACGATGTTTGAAGGCCCATGAAACTCCCCACTAACACCCAAAACTCTATAGTTTATTGTTTATAAAGTCATTTGTTTATAAAGAATGAAAGAAAATAGTTATACAGAATAAACTAGTATTGATATTTCAGGTTCTCTATAAAATTATGTCATTTCGTCAAATCTATTCTCTTGGTATGTCAAATCATCTATCATCGTTTCTATTAAATCAGAGAATTCACATATCAAATCAATTTTTTACCTTTTATAAATCATGATTTACATCTTATTCATTTTTATAAACAGCTTATTTATTATCAATCAAACAACATAAACTTTATTATTATATTTGCCAAGACTAAAAATATAGCAAAATAAAAAATGATTTATTTCTATAATGAAATAAACATCTATCCTAGAATAATTTATGTTAGTTGTCAAAACGATGACTTTGAGTCAGTATGAACATTGCATTTTGCATAAATTCACTTATTTTTAAGCTCAATAATACCTTAATGTTCTATTTATATATTTAAATCATTATGATACATATATATTAATATTATTTGTACCCAAAATATACATTTTTGGGTCAATACCAACACACATTTTTCGGCTGCATATTAGTTTAAGTGGTTAAATAACATTATATTCTTCAGAAATCATAAAAAAAAATATAATGATTATTTAAATTTTTAAGATTACAGACAATGCAAATAATTGAATTTCAACGGTATGTGTGTGTGTATATATTGTATATTTGAACAATATATATGTTTGAAACAGATATTTTTTAGATCACGTACGTATCTGAATCAGCACTCTGAATAATCAAATACTGCAAATTTAA
Source organism: Acorus calamus (assembly GCA_030737845.1). Lineage (NCBI taxonomy): Eukaryota > Viridiplantae > Streptophyta > Magnoliopsida > Acorales > Acoraceae > Acorus > Acorus calamus. Next base: position 1,171,807 of record CM060874.1, read on the forward strand.
TTATTGACTTGGTACATATATGAATTTTTTACATGTTTTTTAGATAATTTATAAACTTACCCCCCACCCCCCCCCCCCCAATGGCATGGAACATTAGGCAAAAATATGGAAGAATACATAAGAATAACTAAAAAAAAGTTATTTGTTTTGATAGAATAAACCCCGATAGTTATGTCTGGATAAATTTGGATAAGGCTTTATAATTATTCTAAGGAAATATTGGAATTGCTTATCAGGACTTATCTATGTTAATGGATAAAAATATCATTCCCTGTCATTTTAAAAGAATTTATCTCATTTAATAGTCTCACATAGATTTCAAAAACTGTCACATCTATCAAATCAATCATATCTCTCACACTATTCTCCAGGGGCATAGTTGTCATTTAAAAAGTCATAAACTTTTATTCATCCAATATCAAACCATTTATCATCACTTTATCCAAGGTGAATCAAACAACAAAAAAACATTTTTATGTTTTCTAATAAGAATAACAAAAAAGACAATCAAATAAAAAGTTGTTTATTCAACCTAGATTGTTATCTATCCTAATATAACTATCATGAGCGAATAACTCAATATCACATCCCATACGAGCGGTTAATTACTTTGGAACCGATACTGACTATTTCACCAAAAAATAGGGCAATTATTAAAATTAATTTCATTCACTGTTGGAGAATTATCGTGGTTTTAATTATCTGTTAAGTTCCTATAAAAAAACTAGTTTTCACCAAAATCATAAGAAAAAGTATTATTTAGAAGTAAAATTAGGTAATAGTTTGGTGAATAATATAGGATAATATAAATACATATACCATTATTCCTATGAAAAAAATTGGATAACGTTGGGTATAGCTTCAGATAATGCAATCCCACAAATAGATTAAGAAATAACAAATATCGATAAACATCGTCTAATAAGTTATGGGTGCCGATATCTGCACCCCGAGCTACAAGAAACTCATCCCTTTTTTTTCAAAAAAAAATTATACTGTAGCAGTAAACGGAAACCCACCCTGAGGTCGGCATTCTCTCTGGCGACGATAGTGAATGATGGTCGTCAGAAGTTCCGGTGAGTGTACCAAGTCAGGTCGGCATTCCCTCTGACGATGGTGTTGAACATGGTTGTTCGAAGGCCCGGTGAGCTAAAGTAAGAGAGAATAAATTCATATTTTTACAAATTCCAAACCAAATAGATAAATTTCACATTTAAACACATATAACAAACAGCCATAACAGCATTTAAAGCACATCAAAATATGACTTTTGCATTCCATAACTAACCATTCACGTGACTACACAACAAAATATATATTCAAATTTCACAACCATTCATGTGACTATATATAAAAATAAATAACATATCCAATAAAAACAATTACTCATTTTTTCAAAAAATAAAAATAAACATAAAAATAATTTGAACATGTATTTTGTAATGTAGTTATATGAATGATTCATTATGGAATGCTAACATCGTCTTTTGATGTGTCATAAATGTTATCAAGATTGTCTATTCTATGTATTTAAATGTGAAATTTGTCATGTTTGGTTTGAAGCTTGTAAAAATGTGAATTTATTCTCTCTTACTTGAGTTCACTGGGCCTTCGGGCGGCCACACTTCAACACCGTCATCAGAGTGAATGTCGATCTGGGTTGGTATACTCGCCGGAACCTTTGGCGACCATCATTTACCATCATCGCCATAGGAAATGCCGACCTCGGGGTGGGTTTCCGTTTACTGCTACAGTACAAATTTTTTTTTAAAAAAAAAGAGAGGTGGGTTTCTTGTAACTCGGGGTGAGGATATCAACGCCCATAAGTTATATACTTTAAAGAAAAATGCATATCACTTCATTTGAAAACAAGTGTAATTTTTTTTAAAATAAGACATCACCTAAAGAGGTGTATACCTGAATAATATGAGATTGCATTGAAGTTCTAAAAAAGATTGTGTGCAACAATGTTTAAAAAATAAATAAATAAAGGAAAGAGCCCATTAGTGACAAAACAAAAGCATGTGATAAATGGGAAAACAAGGGCAACATATTTAATTAAAAATAGAATCATTTAAGCGATATGATGTCATGAGCTTAATTTTAAAGTGGAAGTCATCTCTTATCAAATTAGATATGATGCTGATCATTATATTACATGTTACATGATAAGAGATTTTGGTTTAATACCTATACATTTTAAAAAAATCATGTTACTTTAAAGTGGTGAAACTCTTTTTTCAATAATGTTGGATCATCAATAATTTGGATAATTTTACATGTTTTTTTATTTTTGAAAAGGCTATGAGAACATAATATAAAGTAGTTACATAACCCATTAACTTCTTCTGAAAATTATATAGTTTAAAAAAAAGGAATAGTTACATAACCCACTAACCAACGTAGGCGGATAGGGGTGGTAAATGAGCCGAACGAGTCGAACATTGACATGTTCAAGCTCGGCTCGTTTATAAACGAGTCGAGCTCACAAGCCTAATATTCTTCTTCGTTTTAGGGGTTTTAGGAGTTTGAAAACAAAATTTTAGCCTAAATGAGTCCAGTTTATGAGTTTAAACGAGCATAATTTTGTAATAATTTAATGTTTTGATTTTACAAAGGAGTTAAGCAAGCTTCAACTAAGCTTTTTATAACACAAACAAGTCGAGTTTGAACACAAAATGAAGCTCAATTCAGGTCCCGAGCCTAACCAGGTTTTAAAAATGGTTCAAACTCACTCATTTGTCTAATCAAACGAGTCTGAACGAGCTCAAAATGAATCGAGCCTGAGCTAAACCCAAGCGGTTTGATTCATTTACCCGCCAGGGTGATTTGGCATTAAAGCCAGACACTAGAAACAATATTAACATGGTGTACCAATCAAAAAAATATTAACATGATGTCTGCCACAAGCATAGGTAGGCAGGCATTAAAGAGATCCAAAATCGCTCACTCTTTCGTAGGTAGGCATCATTAATAATGTATCATTTTCATTTCGTCCACATGGCTGCTTAATAAGTTAATAGCATCACGTGGAGCTCAACCAATAATGAATTATCAATAGTAATCATAAATAAGATGTAACGACCCAAATTAAATTTCACTATTTAAAATAGAACATTGAATATTTGAATGTGACTGATCACATATGTGTATTAAAAATAAAAATAAAATAAAAATGATGACATACTAGTTTGATGTGTGCTTGTTAAGAATTTGCACATGAATTTCATCCCTATGAGTGTTTTTTTTACTTTTTCACGTTTTGGAAAGTATTTGCCCATCTTAAGAACCCATCGTCCATTTTTTTTTTCTTCTTGTAAAAATAATTTTAAGACAATCGAAAAATTCTGAGATCACCATTATTTAAAATAAAATACAATAAAATAAAATTGGTTTTTCTAAACAATTGGATTCAATGGATATTCTTTAATTTCAGCTTCTAGTTTTAAATTTAATTCATATGTTTTTTTATTTTTTGAAAAAGAAAAAATTAAGTTTTATGAAAATAATTAATTCAAAATAATTATTTAACATATACATAACACTGCATGCTTTTAAAATTACTTTCAAATATATAAAAGAATATATAAAAAGGAGCATTGATACACCGGCTCACAATATACATTGCATTATCCGATTATCATAGTGTATAATTTTTTTATTTGTTTTAAAAATATAGTAGTATATTTAATTGTATATTTCAATAAATAACAATTCACAGCAATCATATATTTTTTTTAAAAAAAATCATAATACATTGTGAATGAGGAGATTGAACATATCATTTTTTATATAGAAAGTTGTACTTTTCACTTGACAGGAACAAGGTATTTGGATTTAGTTAGGATTAGTTTCGGTCAATCCGATTTTTATCGAACTACATACTTATGAATTGAATTGAAAGCTTATAAATCGTAGTGCATAATCAATTGTCAAGTAAATGTATCACTCTCTTATTTGATAATGATATTGTTTAGTTAATAACATCAGTACAATGAAACACGTATCTCACAATTAACTGTGCCGAGGGACTCTTTTGCGGTCCACATCAACACATGAGACGGTCGGGCAAGACTCCATCTGATCACGTGACACACAGCATCATAACAATTAAATAAACGGCCAAAATAAAAATAAAAATAAAATAAAAATAAAGGAAGGAAGGAAAACCGTTGAAAAGAAGAAGAATCTCTTGGATTTTCACCAACAAAACGGCCGCATCTGTCTGCGATGTATCGCTCCCCACCATTTCCACGCCAGCTGTTCCCTTCGCGCGACCCCTCCCCCCCCCCCCCCCCCCCTCAATTTTTTATTATTCTCACCTGCCTCAAATTTCTTCACTCCCCAACACAGATCGCGAACCCTAATTTCGAGACCTCCGTTTGGTCTTATGTGATCTCCCACGGATCGATTTATTAGGTTTTCAATCGAATTACGTCTGGTGGACTTGATGCCGTTGAAGATTTTTTTTTTTGTTGCTGATTTGGATCTCTTAATTGCAGGATTTGATATTTGTTTTTGAGAGGGGGCGATGGAGATCGGCAGCGGGGATACGGAAGCAAGTCCACTGTTGAGGTGATGTTTGTCTGCTGATTTGGATCTCTTAATTGCAGGATTTGATATTTGTTTTTGAGAGGGGGCGATGGAGATCGGCAGCGGGGATACGGAAGCAAGTCCACTGTTGAGGTGATGTTTGTTCCCCTTTTTTTGTATGTAATGAATTGAACGTCTGTTGTGAATTCGCTTCTATGTGTTTCAAGATAACGAAATTTGATCATGTTGTGTTGTGTGTCTGTTGAGTTTTTTTATTGGCGTTGGCTTTTCTGGTTAGCTGTGGTTTACAGGGAAAGTTATATAGTGATACTGGTTGCAATTGCTAGTTATACGGAATCTTCAATTGGTATGGTCATGCAAATGGGTTTTGGATATATTCAGTTGGAATTTTGACAATGATAGGTTGAAGTTTATATAAGTGATGCGAGGCTTGTATATCTTCGCAGCCCCGTGCATTGGAAGATAATTGATTCATTTTGTTGGTGTTTGAGATGTTGATAACATAAAATTTGATTTTGTCATAAATCGAGCTTTGGTTGACAGTTAACACTCCCTTGTCTCCGAAAAGGAGGTTAGGGGATCAAACCCCACCATGCCAATTGTGCACAGTGGGGCACCAATATTCAAAAATAAAATAAAAATTGATTTTTTCGAATAGCATCAGAAAGAAGACTATACGATTGACATGAATGGTATAGTGTCCTGCTAGTCTGCTACCCCATGGATGCTAATGCAAAGGTGTGAATCATGAATCTCTTTTGCACACCTATCTTATTATTTTTTCATCTCTATTATATTATCTCATCAAGTGGCAAGTTCACCTTTTAATTAGTTTGGCAGAAGTGTAAAAAAGGCGGTGGAGGTGTGGAATGATGATTTTTTTATTGGTCATAGTTTTGGTAAAAATAGCAGAATTGTCTATTAGCAGTTGCTTGAAGATGAGCACAAGAAGCTTAATGAGATGAATTTATGTGACAAACAGCATGCTCATTTGATTTTGAGGTTTATTATGTATAATTTGTGCGTGTGTTTTTTTATGGAAGTCTCTCCTTTTTTTTCATTTTTTATGTTCAAGCGGCAACGTCATTTTTTTTTTCATTTTTTGGTTTGACTTTCTATTGACATATTGTTGTATTCAGTTTGTGTTCTGCCCTTTCCTATGGAGTTGCTTCTATGGCCATGGTTTTTATCAATAAGGCAGTTCTCATGGAGTATCGTCACTCTATGACTCTTCTCACTCTTCAGGTGACACCAATCATTCTAATTTCTATAGTATCTAACTACTAGAATTATTTTTCTTAGTATTTCTTTTTTTGTATCTTGAGGTGGTTTCTTTTTTGAAACCATGTAGCAATTGGCAACTACACTATTGATACATTTCAGCCGGGTAATGGGGTATACAAAATCCAAAGATGTGAATATGACGACTGCTAAGAAGCTTCTGCCAGTTTCAATTTTCTATAATGCGAATGTTGCATTTGCATTGGCGAGCTTGAAGGGGGTCAATATTCCAATGTACATTGCGTTGAAAAGGCTTACTCCACTGGCTGTCCTTGTGGCTGGATTTTTATGGGTAAAGGGAGACCATCTCTACAGGTATTTGTGTGTGTGTGTGTGTGTGTATAATTCTCTTTAATACATAACTGGATTCTATACTAGTTTGAGACTTGGGATTCTTGTTTATTAGTAGCAGGAACTAAATAATTTCCTTTGTCATGCGTGGCATTTTAATTGAAACAACTGCATTGGGAATGGTTAACATGAAGTAAGTTTGTTGGTCTTTGCTCGAGGTCTGTCTTAATTGAAGTCTGTCGAACAACTGTTTTTTTTCTCTTTGAATAAAGGTTGTAACATTCTTATAAGAAATGCACCTCTGAACAAATGGAGACAAGGGATCTCTTAAGACAAGGATAATGATAAAATGTGTTCTTGAGGTGGTTTAGACATTGGCAATACTTGCCATTACCTCACTTGATTAAAAAAACCTTATCCGCAGTATGCATCAGCTGGGATAATCCATTCAGTCAGAAGTATAGACAGAGTGAAATGGAACCACAGAAATTGCACATGAACCACAATAGGCTGACCTACAAAAAATGCCATCATCGGAGCAGTCCCATGTAGCACAGAGACTGATATGGTCCTAATTTGACATGCAGCGACAAAAATTTTGTATTTTGTTCGATATGTAGATCAGGATCAACCGGTGTTGGCATCAGGAGATATATCTTAGAAGCTGTGGATTGATGTATTTGCAAGGTTGTGAAACATAGCAAACTCATGACAGGGATGCTTCTGTCAGAAAAATAACACCAGACCCAAATCAGAAATATAATATTCGATGATGATTTTATATTTTGTACTGGTCACTTCTGTTTGCCATAACAATTTAATTAAATGAGTTATTTAAAAAATGTTCTGGCACCATCGCCTATCCCAAAACAACCAAGTACTGACTCCTGCTAATTGTAAAATTTGGTCATATATGAAATGTTGAAGAAAAGGCAACTGTTTATCCGTGTATGTAAATAAATGTATATTGTAAGAAATTTAACTTGTACTTATTCTTTGCTTGCTTCATATTTCCTCAGGTTTCACTCTCAGTTATGTGTACAGCTGTTGGGGTCATCATTGCAGCAGCGGGAGATTTTTCCTTTGATCTTGTTGGTTACAGCTTAGCTCTCACTTCTGTGTTTTTCCAGGTTAGGTCATGTTTCAGAGTTTTTTTTCCTTTTAAGTTCCTTCTGGTGAGTTTTCAGGTATCTGCAAAACCTTTTCTTATATCATTTGGATGGAATTGATTCTGGTTTACTCTTGCAGACCATGTATCTAGTACTTGTTGAGAAATCAGGTGCAGAGGATGGTCTTTCATCAGTGGAACTGATGTTTTATAATGGCTTTTTGTCACTTCCGTTCCTGCTTTTCCTTATTATAGCCACTGGAGAATTCCCAGATTCTTTATCTTTATTATTTGCTAAGGTCAGTAATCTACTGTTAACCATGCCTTTGTAAATACACCCATATAATGGTTTTCCAAATTTTTTAGTTATATGGGTGCTGTAGCTTTTAATTACCTCACAATTTCCAATTCTGTTGTTGGACAAAAAATCTTTTAGCAGTTCCTAATGTGATTTTTTTCCTTCATTGGCAGGCTAATTCTTTAGCATTTTCAGTGATACTCATTCTTTCATTGGTGATGGGCATCGTTCTCAACTACACCATGTTTTTGTGTACTATAGTCAATTCAGCCCTCACAACTACCATTGTGGGAGTTCTTAAGGGTGTGGGCTCCACGGTAAGCCTTTTTTTATTATTATTATGTTGTATCATCCAAATCTGAAAGCAAAGAAAATAAGCAGGGAGCTGGGTCATGTGATTTGAGGTGTAGGCCTTGAGGCAGTGTTAAGTGAAGCCACAAAATAATTATTATAGATTCTATAGCCCTGTAGCTTATTCACCTTAACCGAAGATTCTCATAATATTTATAATATTTATTACATCAATTAGAATGTATATTATTTATTTAAAGTCTTGTGCTATAACTATAACTCTTCTTGAGGGTCAGTCATTGAGGTATTTCAATGAACACAAGAAAGAACTCTGAAGACAAGTAGACAACATACAGTTAAAGTTTGGCAGTAGCAAGAATACTTTATATTATGGGTTGATGAACATAAATTTAGAATGAGAAGATGGGACAGTCCTGTGACTAATAACCAAAACAAACTAAAAGCAGAAGTGAGTGATCGATTGGGCTTTAAGGAGTAGAATTTCCCACCTTCCCTCCCCCTCAAAAAAAAAGGGAATTTGAGAGGAGAGTTTTTTTTATTGAGAGAAGCCAAAAAAGGGATACAATCATACATATAAGACAATAAGCCTCAAACTCATGATAGAATGGGGTGCTAAATCATGATTGTTGTAGCACTTATCAACATTAACTGATTCTCACTGTGATTAACTTGTTAAAGGCTACTGGATTTAAAAAATATTTATTTTAGAACAACTCTTGATGTTTCATCTTAACTAGTGCTTCACATATCAAAGCGCTAGGTGCACAAATTGATGATCTGAGTCTTATTCCATGGTTGTGGATTCTCAAACTCAAAGGACATGCTTCTTGCTTGGAGAAGCCTTGCATAAACTTGACTGAATATTTTTATATGAAATTAATTTTTTTTTAATGAATTGCATAAGCCATTCATTCTGCAATATTGAACTTTTCATTTCATATCTTTGTCTATCTAGACCTTTGGCTTTATCTTGCTGGGCGGCGTGAAAGTGCATGCGCTGAATGTTACCGGGCTGGTGATAAACACAGCTGGTGGTGTATGGTACTCATATGCCAAATATAAGCAGAAGAAGAGCAAGCAGAGAATAATCTCAGACGAAGAGGCCCGTCAGAAATAAATTCCAGTACCTTCTAATGGTATGTCTTCTTCATAGTCTGACAAGCTTCAAATTGAAAGAAACACAGATAGAAGGGTAAGAGAATCAGAAGGGGGAAAACAAAACCAAACCATCTGTCATCATCCTTTTATAATTGAAAATTCACAGCTGAGTAGAACATGTTTGTACCATGAGAGATCAAGAAATAGCACAGAAGAAGAATCAAAGTGCAGTATGGGATTACCCATCAGAATGAATTTAGTAGTAGTGAAGATAAGATGTGTCAGATAAATATCATTGATGAACTGAAAATTTGGGATGGGGTACAGCCGTACAGGTAAATCTCAGCTAAAATAAGTAAATGATCATTATGATCTACAGGAAATAAATTTTGTGTGGTTCAATTCAAATGGGTTAGTATTGTTGTTCCTGAGGCTTGGCAAAGCCATTAGCTTTATCTAGTGTATTCTCACATAGTATATATTATTGGCTAATGGAATTGGATTGTAGTCATTGGGGATGAGTATTGTGGTTTTATTTGTAAAATGTCCAATCTAATGAGACTTTTTCTTTGGAAAAAAATATATCAGTTTTTTCAGGATTTACATTCCAATTTACATGGGGAGTTTTCCAAGCAGGATTTGAGAATTAGACATGATTTGAGAATTAGACATTTGGAATCTTGAGTTTTTGAGTTTTTCCATCAGAGATTAAAAAATCTCTAGAATTTAATTACGGTATTTCTCAAAGCGGATTCTAATATCCAGAACATATATTCAGATACCCAACAAGTATTTAAGAAGTGATACAAGTTCTAAAAAAATGGAATTTGACAATCACAATTCACAATAAGTGAGTCCATGTGTAAGTAATACATTAAATTTAAAAATTTATTTTAAATTTTGAAATTTGAAATTCAAAAGAGAATGGTTGATCTTTCAAAATCAGACTATGATTCAATTGGGCCGTTTGTAAACACGTTTGAAAAATAAAATTTTGAATAAAGTAGTTTAAATAAATTTTGATTTTTGGAAAACCCATTTTCTATACTTTTTAAAAGGTAATCTTTTTGTACGAAAAACTGTAAGCAATTTTTTAATTAAGTCAATTTTTTGAAACTTGTTTGTAACACGTTTGAGAGTTCTGCTTAATTAAAAGCAGAATCACTTCTCAATCGTGTTGATAATGAGGCATGTTATCAATACTACTATAATCATCACAAAATTGTAGGTTTATCATATCACTCGAACCCGCGGATGCCCAACCCAAAGAAAATCCAACCTGGTTGGGTCATGACTTGTCTCCAACAGCCTTGAAATTTTTTAAAGCTACGTATGTTTATGGGGTATGTAACTTTATAAAATAAAATATATACTCAAATTAATTAAATATATACTTTTCAAATTTTGGGAAATCTGGTCGTAGATCAATAAAAGATGAAATTCCAGAATACTTCCAAAAATTGCTTACAGGGTCATGAAAGATTCAGAAGTGGCCGAGTGGCCGACAAAGTCTTGAATGTAAAAAGAAGAGAAAAACACAGTTAGTCACATTATATATAATGTCTATCAAAATTGCCAAAAAAATAACTTGTTGAACACGGGGGAGAGGAAACAAATGAGATCCAGGCAGTGCTACGTGGTTGACACGTCTAAAACTATTATTAAATATTAGGTGAATTGCACAAATACCCCTATAGACACCCCTTATTATTACTGTGCTCTCACTTTTTAAAAATTTCTGTACCTACAACAAACACTCAATTTTTTTTTACCCTCCCCCTTTAATTCTCTCAGCTCCAAAATCGCAGTTTCCCCTCTCTAAGTGCATATATGTTTTCTATAATTTGCAGAACACAAAATATAATTTCTGTAAATATTTTTAATAAGTACATTATTATGTCATGTAAAAATGATAACTTGCAAAACACTAGAAAACATATATTAATGCATAACATTAATGTATGTGTGATTCTATAATGTTATGAAATACACATATGTAATATAATTTATACTACGCTTTCTTTAATTATGTATGTTTGCTGATTCGAAGATGTAACAATGGATTCGATTTCAGTCAAAATGAAATGAAAAAAATCCAGGGGAAGACAACAATTCAATTAATTAGGTAATGAAAAGAACATCGGAATGCGAATATTCAATTAATTCAAGTGCTTTGATGTATTTATTGTAATAAAATATTTTCAAATTTAATGCAGTAATGTATGTTTCTCTAATATTTTACAAGTTACCATTATATGATAAACATGTGACACATTGAAAACTGATTAAAATTGATGGGATGTATTTAGATCCAATATTGGACCAGCATTGTCTCTAAAGTGAGGATGTGGTCCCCACTTCACCTTCAGGTATAGCTTGGCTTTAGGCTGTCCTTTCAATAATGAGGAAGTGCGGGCGAGTTCGGGCAACTGTCCCTTTACCGAATTGGGTGTATTAATGTATATAGAGTGTGATGCAGGAGAAGTAGTAGTTGTTGTTGTGTTTGTTTTGAATTTGTTTATATTTGAATTCACCCAGTTGAGTAGCAGCATTGAAGAAAGGGTGTGCTGTGAGGTGTGGCAGAGAAGTTTCTGTAAGCTTCAGCATCTGGTTGAACCTCCTTTTCACCAACAAAATGGGCAATTCATGGACCACCACATGATACCATTATTGATGGTAGTCTAGAAGATGTTAAATCTAGTAATAGACGCAACATTATTGATTATTAGGTTTCAACCTTAGGAGTCGTATGGAAAAAAAAAAACATACAAATAGAATCTTGATTTACATAATTTGATCACATTTAGGAATACCATGATGAATTGGTTAACTATGCAAGTGATGTAAACACCTAACCTTAAAAATCATCCTAAAAATAATCTCCGGGTCATGTGCACTTCTCCATAGGTCATATATATGTACTTATATATTAAAGAATTTTTTTAATATAAATGAATATGACCTCAAAAAAATTGTATGTGACTAATTTTAGGGGTCGGGTGTATCATTTTTTCTTAAAAAAATCTCTCAATCCTTGACTAGTAATAGAATAGAATAAAAGAAATATAAAAGTACCAACAACTCGGCCTGTTAATAGGTCGGGTTCAACCCCGGACCAACCCGATCCGGATCCGATCACGCGTGTAATATACCCGAACGATTTGGACCCAATTCGGTTGACCCGAACATATAAACAGATCAGGTCCAGTTCACCCCGCCCGACCCGTTGGACCCGAGACCCGACTGTTTTATTAATACATGCTCATATATTACAAGACTATTAATATTATTGACCCATAATTTTGTTTCTTATTTATCAAGTTACAAGTATAATTTTAACTCATTTTTGTTTCCATAAGTCCATAACAAACCCATAACCAACCAAATCCACCCATTGACAAACTTTATTAGTTTATTAGCTTTTGAATTTATATAATTAATTAATTTGTTGCATAATTTATGTTCATTGTTTAGGTTAATATATCAATGTTTATTGTTTTGAATGTTGTTTAGATTAATATGTGGTGTTTATTGTTTTGAACGTTTACTTTGTGACACAAATAACCATTAGCTCTCCTTTTAGTTCATTATTATATTGTTTAAACTTTTATTTATTTTGAATGTTATATGTTAGTGTTTATTGTTTTAAATTATACAAATATATGTTCAAATATAATGTCAGAACATCAGTTTAAAAAGCTCAAAACTAATGTTTTATATAAATTTTCACAATAGAATGATAAAACAAACAAATTAATGAGCTCTCCATTTTTTTTAGAAACCATATTCGGGTCGGGTCGGATCTGGACCCGATCTGGGTCCGACGGGTCCGGGTCCACATTTCTCAAGACCCGCCGTGTCCTAGATTGGACCCGAATCCACCGGTACAGCCATGGGTCGGGGCCGGGTCCACCCCGACCCGGCCCAGACCGGACCCGTTGACATGCCTACCAACAACCTTACATAAATGCGGG